>CM018916.1:12489397-12491897 GCA_009663005.1 Actinidia chinensis
AAGATAAAACGGCTGAATAGCAAACTACAGAAATACCACCATAGCAGCCTTGACGAACTTTCATTTTGTCTATCTCTGTCTCTTAAATCAAAAAATATTTTTTATGCTTTATGTTGCTATATTTTTTCATCTAAAAGCCCTCAGATTTTTATAAATAAAAAGATGAGCCTTCAAATTAGAAACTCGCAGCCATAAATACCATATCATTAGGTTTGTTTGTGGCTTTAAAATTGTAGCTCTTATGGCTTCAAAAGTGCTACAATAAGGGTTGAAAACTGTTGCAATTATTGGCAGATAACAGCTTTCCTTCTGGCTGCTAACAACTCATTTTGAAATTGTTAATTTCAGCCCTTTACATGCTTTCATTTACACAAAATTCTAACAATCCCCTCATAAATGAAAATATCATGTAGACTCAAGAGAAAGACAATAGATAATTCATGCATAGGATAGATAGTTTTTGGTCTTGAATCTTCTCTTGTGAGAGCTTATCAAATTTACTAGCAGACCAATGAGCGAGTTTGTCTTAAACTGTGCCGTCACTTATGTAAATTGAGATAATAGACATCATACAGGAACTTCTCCTAACGCAGTTAAGTTCTTACTGTTATGTCCATTTTGGCCTTAGAACACTCCTATTGGTTCTACAAGTATTTTCTCAATCCCTGTTGCATCATAGGAACGTGTATAAGTTTTTCAAATTCATAATGATTATTTTTTTATTTTTAGATATACGCAAGTAAGTTGTCCCAATTAACATAGATCTTCAGATCTCTAGTCAACTAGGTTGAGTTTTCCTTCACGATACTTTTCTCATTTATAGGCTTTAATACTTTCAATGCTGGATTAACTAACTCTCTAGATAACTCTTTAGTAAGCGGATCCACAATATTGTCATTTGATCTCACATAGTTAATAGTAACAAATTCACTTGAGAGCAGCCACCTAATAGTATTATGTCTACGACGAATATATCTAAATTTACCGTTATACATATTACTTTGTGCCTTACCAATTGCAGATTGACTATTGTAATGAATGGTAATTACAGACACAGGTTTCAATCATCTTAGAATATCCTCCAGAAATTAGCATAGTCACTCGGTCTTTTCAGAAGCCTTATATAGAGCAATAAACTCTGATTTTATATTAGATCGTGCAATGCACGTTTGTTTGTAAGATTTTCAAGTTGTTTGTAAGATTTTCAAGACATCGCTGCATTACCAAGCATGAAAATATATCCACGAGTATATCTCAAATAGCGTAGTAGTCATCCTATCGCTTCTAGTGATCACTTCTAGATTACTCATATACCTGCTCAGTCTACTCACTGAGTAAGTTATATTGGGTCTTGTACAACTCATTAAGTATATTAAACTCTCAGTTATACAAAAATACTCCAATTGAGGTACTCTTTCTTCTCATTCTTTGATAAGTGAAGATTTACATCAACAAGAGTCGTTGCAATATTCATATCAGATTTATTAAATTTCTTTAAAATTTAATTGGGTGGGAAAGTATAAGTCTATCTTGACATCCAGAATCACATGCCCATATTTTTTTATCAAATTTAAAATTTAACATGTTCTTAATAAATTGGATAACTTTATACCAATAATAATCATTAATAGATTGGATAACTTTATACTAATGATCATGTCAACGTAAATAAACGGAACCTTCATCTGTGTACTTGACGTATATGCATTTGTTTAGAAGCCACTGGACAATTCAATATTTTCAAAACTTCGTGCCATTATTTTGATGCTTGCTTAAGACCAATCTTACAAGAAACTGAATCCCTCTTTTGATTTCGTTGCTGCTTTCTCACATCCCCGAATTCAGAATCATGGATGGAAACCCCAAGCCCTTGCTGGTCGGAACTCACCCAAGCGGTCACTAGAAGGAACCCGGTCCCCCACCAGGAACCACAATCCTTCCCAATACCCACCGTCCTGCCAAAAGAATTGAACTCCCATATTGTCCACCTCGATTCACACTTCGAATAAGCCCGATTTGGTGGTTTCAAGGCATTCTAAGGCCAATCCCCACCATTTCAAAACCAAAAGAACCTTCACAGATTTTTTTGGGTGTTTTTTCTGAAGCTAATTTTAATCTTTTTAATGTTGACTGATTTTCCTGATTTTAGATTTTTAAATTTTCGGTAGCTTATGTGAATTTATTTCCTGATTTTGCTGTTAGAGATGCAATCGAGTTGGTTGTGACTTGCCTTAGGTTCTGATTTGGGATTTGTAATTAGAGTAGTGCTCTGTTCTTTTCTGATTTGGCTGTTTTCTTGTTACTTGTTAGAGTTACTCATGTTTAATTTTTTTTTTCATGCTGTTGGGAAAATTCTAGGCAGAACTCAGAACAAATAGATATAATTAGCAGTCAATTGCTAGAAATGGCTAGATTCCTTGATAAAATTGGCCGTTGGATTTTATGTAATATGGACGAATTTTTGACATTGATGAATTTGCAGCATGTAATATTTATGTAT
>CM018916.1:12579397-12581897 GCA_009663005.1 Actinidia chinensis
AAATCGGGCGGGCGAGAACGACGTGCATGTGGTGGAACCGGTTGCAGAGGACGGTAACCGGTGGTGGGGTATTGTTATGGAGATACAAGTGATCGTATTCGGGGTTCATCACTTCGCTTCTTCCGGGCTTTCACAACATAGATTAAGATTGTAATAGCAAGTTACAGACCGTGGGATGAAGAACTGAGGCACTGGAAACAGAGTGTTTATTTGTTTTCCTTTTTTTTTATTCTCTTTTTAATAAATGGAAAATGCTAAAATCTCTCCACAATAGAGTTTGATAGATGATGTGTAATTTGTGTGGTTGCATTATGATTTGCACCATTCTCACAATCTTACATTAGCATGGATATGTGATGTATAAAATTGGTGTACGAAATTGGAGAATGATTACTTTTTGCCTTCAAAAGACCAGTACTAGTCTTTCACTGCCCAAGGTTAAACTTATATGTCACGTGTCGGGATTTTGAAATTCTAATATCAATAGTTTAGTAAATATTAACATATATTGCTTAATACGGGCCGATATAAAACTATACCACTGATACTGATATCGTAATTTAAAATGTTAGGCCCAAAATTACATCTAAACTACACTGTTTTGTCATTTTCGACAATTCATGCATTCAATAGTTTGGATTGAATTGAAGCAACAAAACATAAATAAAAAATCCAAGAATTATATTTTGTCAAATCATGCCTTGAATAGAAAGATGCCTCGAGTGTTTTTTTCAAACTTCAAACTTTGTTGTTCGTATTTGCCAGGAATTTGAGAAATGAAAAAAAAAATGAATTATATTTGAAAAAGGTTCAATAAAAATAAAATTGGGTTAACACAAAAAAGAGCTAGAAAAATAAATCTCTCTTCCTAGATTCTTTTTTGTTTTTGTCAGAGAATTTCTTGGAGTGTTTGGTAAAAAAAAATTGTACTTTAACAAAAGTTAATAAAATGATTATATCTGGAAAAAAAATACACGACAATAATATTTTTTTCAATTATTTATTTTTGCCTGTTTTGGATTTTGTTCGCATATAATCCATTTTTTCAACTTGTTCAACCCCTCTAGTCAAGACCACCAAAAAAAATAAAAAAAGTGAAATTACACACAAAATTAAACTCTAAACTTTTGATCTGGTCATAATTTAAACCATCCATCAGTTTTCGTCTCGTTAAGGTTGACATTACCAACAATTGTTGCCAAAAAAATGGGGAAACAATATCTTAAAAGTTATAATCTTTTAATATCTATAATCGATGCAATTATGGCTCATATTTAAGATAAAATTAATATAATTAAGGTTCATTTTTAAGTTAAATATTCAAGCTAGGTCTACGAAGAAGAAAATGAAATAAGAACAACCACGTTGGTCGTACTAGATCTACTTTCATACGTCTTCTTGCTCCAGTATTCAAATTTCATTTTCAGGAAGGACGGCGTACCATGATACTTTCTATTTTGTCACGCTTTGCTTTTGTCTCTAGTTTGATGGTTGTAAGTGCTAAAAATTTGGTATATTCCGTTGTATTTTAATTGTATCTATTAAAGAGTGATAATATTGAAAGTTGTTATTTTTTTAATTTTTTAGTAAGAATTAGTTGATAACATGAAATAGACTGACGGAGGATTTCAATTATAAAGAGATCAAAACTTAGAACTTAATTTGTTACAATTGAATGTCCAATTTACGCTTTACTTTTTTTTGTTTTTTTTCTTCTTAGTTTTTGAGGTTCCTCTTTACGAGTTGAGTCCAAAAAATAAAAAAACCCATCTAATTTGAAAAGTTCACTAAAAATTAAAAAAAAAATAGATAATTTGTCTTTAGTGATTTTTTTTAATTAGATGAAAACTTTTACCTTTTTGTACTTCTCTAGTTGAGAGGAACCGAAAAAATATAATTGATCAAAACGGCAAAAAAAATTGACTAAAGATAAAAAAGCTGAAAACTCTAAACAGAAAAAAACAAAAAAAAACTAACCCAGAGTTTAATTTGTTTTAAGGTCAAATTCTGAAACTTTTTGACCCAAAAATTGAGGATTTGAATTATATGATAAAGTTGGTCGGTTGTGACATGTTGGGGTCCACTTCGGTAAATGGAGTTGATCAACTTATATGGTCCATTAATCCAAATCAATCACCTCGACTAAAATCCTCACTCCACCAAAATCAATTATAACTAATGAAGGCACGTTTTGTGAAAAATATGATAAAAACGGTGTAGTTTGGGTGAAGGAAAATTTAAATGGTGTAATTGTCGATTCTTCGGAATTTTGTTGAAGATTTTTTGTGTCTATTAAAAAAACTTGCCAATTACTATTATTTATACAAATAAAAGGATTTCTCACTCCACTTTTCTCTAATTTTACGGTCTTTATTAAGGTGAATTTCTCAAATATCCACTTTTATTAAAATGTTTTTCTACATGGAAGGTCATTTGGATGAATTAATCCCTAATAAAAATAAAAATGACGTGCAATTGAAAAAAAATAAGAGTCCAAGAA
>CM018916.1:12596897-12599397 GCA_009663005.1 Actinidia chinensis
AAGATTCCGTCAATGTCGGCTCGATCGGAGCAGCCGGTCGCATGATTCCCTGTCTTCCTCGGAACCCAAATTTCCAAACGCGGTCCAAAACCTCAACAAATTTCCACAACTGCAGAGAGAGAGATTGGAGGTGGAAAGAATTGAATTCTAGGGTTGAATTACTAAGAAATGTAGAGAGAGATAATGGAAGCGGAGAGCTAAATTACAGGAAAGAATATATATATACAAATACAAATATAGAGAGAGAAGGAGGGAGTAAAGTTTCGGTGGAACTGGGGGACTTTTTTGAGATATGCGGAATCACGGGGGGCGAGAGCAGCGAGACAGAGAGGGAATGGAGGTCAGAGGCAAGAATGGAGAAGGGGGATAAATGGCAGAATTTGTGGCAGAGGAGAGAGAGAGAGAGAGAGTTGCGTCCTGGGTTTGTTTTGGGATGATGAGAGAGAGGTTTTTTATTCCGTCAATTCACCCCATATTGGATTTCCCATGTAATTTTCATTTTGGTTATAATAGAGAGAAACAGTAGATAGGAAAAATATTGGGAAATAATTTTTGCAGACCTTTTTTTTCGTCTCTCTATAAATTTTAAATAAATTTCTAAATTAATCTTTTCAAGAAAAGAAAGTAGTAAAAATTCAATATTATTATAATATTATATAATAATAACAAAAAATAAAATATATTTAATTAAAAATAAAGTATAAAAATCATTACCAAAGTACTATGTGGAGTAATAACTACAAGGAAGAGAATAGGAACTTTGTTTCTGTTTCACGACAACAAAGACTTTGAGAAAAGAAAGAGTTGATGGCTGTTTTTTTGTTTTTTGATGGCTTCACACAGTTTGAAAGTCAGGTAAATCTGACCTCTTCTACCGAGCACAACTCCCGTGCCAGCTCATATCTACTCCTTTACTTTCAAAAAAAAAATTACATTTATTACCAAATTAGATTTCGCGTTTTTGGTAAAACCTACAAAAAAAAAATTTAACCAGTGATGAATTTTGTTACTATATGTAACAGCAGAAAAATATTTGGTATAGCTGTAGGATTAAAATTTAAGCAGCTAAAAGTGTTGGGTGCAAAATCTGTACAAACGCTTTTTGTAATGAAAAATGTCTAAAATACCCTTACTTGGTTAAAGTGTTTTTTTATTAAAAAAAAATTGGTTTCCTTTGTGTGTGTGTTTTGTCCTTCTCTTTAAGAAAAAAATTTAGTTAACAAAATTAATTAAATTTCATAAAAAAATTGATAAATAATTATTGTTAACAAATAAATAATAATAACAATTAAAAAATCCTTAACAAAAAAAGCACAAATTAGCTTACAAATACTTAATAAGAGAAGACAAACACACATAATAAACCCTTAATAATACAATACACATAAATTCATAATTAAGTAAAGAGTACAAGGGTAAAGTAGTTTTTTCGGTTGTGCTTCTCAAAAGCAATTTCCAAATGGAGCTACCAACTTGTAGCTATTTTCAGTTGAGGAAAAACAGTTTTAAGCTCGAAAGTTCTTACAAATTGTTTTACCAAACATATGATTTTAACTTTTTTTCAAGCCATAAGCTGGTAGAAGTTGATTTTCAACTCTCCCAAACACCCACATTATAACCTATTGAGCACCAGCTTAGTCTAGCTTTTTTTAAAAAAAATTATTTTGGATTGAGTTTTTTTTTATCTTTTTTCACCATTTTATCAATACTTAATTTTTTGATCAAACAATTAAAAAATATTTCAGTAAAGACAATAAATTTTGAAAATCAAAGCAGCTAAAAAAAATTAAAAATAAAAGTTAGGCCAAAATTGGCCTGAATTTGTAATTTACATTAATTTGGTTTTAACTTTTTATTCTTATTTTGTCGAGTTAATTATATTTATTACCTTTGCACTTTTTATCTAGATTTCACTTTGCCCCTCACTCCACTTTCAATTGTGATAGTTGGCTATTTACATTTTAAGTCAGATTGCAACATCACATTTCTGTCTAATTGGTGGATATGAGGATGACGGAAAATGTCGTGTGTTGGCACAAAATCTATTTTTTAGGGCTTAATTAAAGTGAAAGGACCAAAGTAAGAGTTTTGTGAAAGTGAGATTTCTGTTAAAGTAAGATTAATGTGTAAGTGCAAGGATGCTAATTAAGTGAGGAAAATGTCATCAAGTGTGCTTCACATGTAGGGCTAGCTGCTCAAGATACAGAGATTAGTTTGGGTGGGCCAAAGGTATGTCTAGGATAGTCTGTGGCTAATAAAAAAAAAATGTATGCTTCACTTGTGAAGTTCCATCATCCTCTCTCAACAACGCCTGATAGATAGAAGGGTAAAATACAAACTGGACTGAAAGTGTGAACGACTAATTGTCACAATTAAAAGTGCAGGGGCAAGAGATAGATTTAGGCAGAATTACAAAAATGCTAAGTGTAATTAACCCTATTTTCTCTATTTGATTTCCCACTTTTATATTTTTTATGTTTTCAGGCAGTCTGCCACCTCC
>CM018916.1:12619397-12624397 GCA_009663005.1 Actinidia chinensis
ATTATGTTAATTTTCACTTAGTAAATATTTGAGAACTTCTCTTATTTAGTTGATAACTTCTCATTATCTCTTTTGAAAATATGTTAATAATTTTTTATTTGTTCTCTTGTATAGTGGTAATCTTATCCGTACGATAGATTATTTCTCAATATAAAAATCATATTGATAATTTATCACTTTCTATTTAAAAAAATTGTTATTGTTTGTTTGTTTACTTAAGTTTCATATTGAGATTGGTAGGTTAGTAGTTACTCAAAATAGATTTTTTAAACAGTAATTATTTATTATGATTTTTTATACAATAAGTACCTTTTGTAATTTTCTCTTTTTTTTTCTATTAATATTTACATACCAAAAAACAATTCATGTTTGGGGCCTTGGGCTTGGTTTTAAGAGAGAACTTATGTAATTGGTTTAAAAAAATAAAATAAAAACGTCCACCAAATGACTGAAAAATACCTTCACCATTCTCATATCTCCCCCCACAAAAGAAGAAAAAAAATCTTCTGTTTTTCTATATTGCCAAAATTTTAATGCCAAAACTCTTTTTAATTAAATTGTACAAATATATTCATATTATCCTCTACATTCTTTGATCATGTCTCATTGCACCCTCCCGCCATCACAACTAACTCCGGCTACCTCATCCGGTGATCGGTGACACCTTTTTGGCTGGCCGTCAACTGCCACTTTTCTAGCCGGTTGCCTGACCTGACCTTCGAGCAACATTTTCGGCAATAATTTTTGGAAGACTTTTTCGGTGACTAATGTTGAAATTTTACTGCTCGAATAAAACGAACAATGAAGTTCTATTTGTTTGAATTTCCTACAAATATAAATTTCACTATTCAAAAACAATGACAGAGAATTTCACGAGTTGAATATTTCAATAAAAAAACGTTAAAAATCACTATTTGATTACACTAGTTTTTTTTCTCAAGAGTAATTTTCATTTTACACCCTTCAATTTTTACTCAATTTATTTTCATATCTCATGTTTTAATTTGAGCATATTAAATCCTGAATTTTAAAAACAATTACAATGTTGAGCCTCTATTCACATCCATTAAAATTTGTAGACGAAAATAGCCACGTATCAAGCACATAATCACATTGGAGTTTTAAATTAATAAATCAGATTATTTTTGTCTTTAATAATTTTTTCCTAATATTTAGTCAAAATTTTACGCTTTTCCTGTTTCTCTTAAGGAGAAGTGTCGGAAAAGATAATTTTTTTTATATCTAATTTGTATAAAAATTCACTAAAGATGGAAAAAAGTTATTTCTATCCCTAAGAAAATCATATAAAAAATATTTTTTTCCTTTATATAAGTCATTTGTATGGTAGATGGCTATTTCCATCTACGTTTTTTAAGAATGTGGACAAACGGTCCACATTGCAACCGTTTCCAAAGTTCAGAATTAAATATGTTCAAATTTAAACATGTTCCTAAAAGTTAAAAATCATTACAAATTCCATAATATATTGTATAGATTTGTTATATTTTAAGTTAATCCTATTGGGTTTGGCTTTTTTTAAGAGAAACCTTGACAATCGTTTTGTTAGTTTTGGATTTATGCTAGATTACTCCTTAAACTTGTCCATAGTGGCTAATAAACCATTTTATATTAGGCTTTCTTTGAATATGTCTTATTTTTTGAAATAAAATGTTTTCCAAAAACAAGTAGGAAACCCTATGAATGCTATTATTTTAGTTATTTTTCTTATTTTTTGAAATAAAACGTTTTCAAAAAATAAGTAGCAAACCGTATGAATGCTAATATTATTTTAGTTATTTTTCTCATCTCTCATACAATTTCTACTATTAGTATTACATTTATTTTCTTTCGGTGGTGGACATACATAGAATCATCTCTGCACATAAATATTAATATTTATCTCTTCCACTATATGATTTACAATAAAATGGGAAAAATCTTTAGTAACTCTGCAGGGAAACAGAAGAAAAAACAATTCCAAGGTCCAGTTTGGCGAGCTAAAAAATCTCAGTTTTTTATTTTTAGTTAAAATAAAAAAAAGAGTATAAAAACTTAAATTTTCTTGTATGTCTAAAAAATAATCTAGTTTTTTAGCCACTAATAGTAAAAAATCACTAATAGATACTGATTTACTAAAAAATCTAGGTCAAATAAGTGAATAAAAATAGAGGTAGATTTCACTGACCTTCCTTGATTTTTCTAACAAATATAGAAACCTGAATTAATACTTGTTGAAATTAACCTGAATTAATACTTGCTGAAATAAAGGGTTATTTTATTTTGATAATTACAATTGTTAAAAGCTAAGTTAAGTTTAAATATTTGTTGAAAATCGTATTAACGAAAAATGACAGTGCTCTCAAAAATAGTCTTACATATATTTAAATTGAGAATTGAAACTCTCCACAAGTCACATTCGAGATCGTTGTGCATACAAAAGTGGCAGAAGTGTTAGTTCAACACTTAAACTCAAATCGGTTAGTCAATCGTGAAATTTGAAGAAGAAACAGCTCAGGAATTGTTGCTGTCACAAGTTTAGTCGACCAAAGCTTAGGAAGCACAACCGAAGTCTAAAGGAACAAAACAAGTGCTAAAATTGCTCACTAAAAATTTAGTTCAGGGAGAACCAAACTTCACATTCGGTCGACCGAAGTTAGGAAGCCATGACCGAATTTGTATAAAGGTCAGACGAATGCCAGAAAAATCAAAAGGTCTTGAGAGACGTGCTCTCTGGAATCTTAGTTTATTTATGACCAAAATTTACATTAGGTTGAATGAAGTTCAAAAGGGCACAACCGAAGTTCAGAAGTGCTCAGCCTTTCAAGCAGAAAATAGAGCAACAGACTAACCCTCTGATTTTCAAGAACACTAACGATCGAAGTTGAAATTCGGTCGACTGAAAGAGAAACATCCCACGACTAAAGTTGTAAAACTCTCAACAGACAAAGAATGCAAGCCATTGGAATTCTAGTTCATTCACGACCGAAGTTCAAGTTCGGTCGACCGAAGTTCAAAAATAAAATATGAAAGTTTGCTGGGATTGAATTAGAATGGCTAGATCAGATGCATTTAATACTACAATGCCTATAATTATCCTTTGGATTATAAATTAACCCCTTGGGTTTGTTAGGATGGCATTGAAGTCCCTTAACTTTCTATTATCACTTGTATTCAAGACTTCAATCATTTGTTCATTTATTGAGAGTGTGATTTGTATAAAAATCAAAGAGAATTAGATCAATCTAGAAGAGAGCTTTATTGTGTCCATATTTATTTTAGAGTTAGTGAGTTCATAGTTAGTTCAACTATTACACATTATTGAGAAGATTACTTTGAGTGATTGTAAAAGTTCCCTAAAGAAAAGTCTGTTGAAGACTAGAAGAGTTCTAGTGTTTGTGAATGTTGTCAAGCTCCCATAAGCTTGAAGATAGTGAATTTTCAAGGAGAAGCTTGGAGAGTGGACGTAAGCCAGGATTTGCCTGACTACTATAAATCGTTTGCACTCACTTCTCTTTTCTCTCTTATATGGCTTTTATTATTGCTTAAATTAAGAGTGCATTATTAATATATTTCTAAGAAAAATTTTAATTGGCTATTAATCATAGCAAACCTATTTCACCCTCTTATAGTTTGCTTTTCTAGGTAACAATTGGTATCAGAGCTAGTTTTCATGTGCTGTTAATACAGGCATAACATCCATGGGAACTCTCGCTTGTGACTGCGTCACCGAAGCAAGACTCTCCAACCATGGGTGACGACGCATCGGTGGAGACGGTGGCCGGCTGGTCTGGTAGGTACCATTGTTAGGTAACATAAGCACTGCTTATGATTAGTAACAATTGGTATTAGAGCAAGACTTTATATTTCTCAGATTTAATAATTTAGGAGTTAAAAATCCATGGCCAATATCATAGGATCACACATGGCCGAAGGCCAATCCATTACTAGACCTCTACATTTTTTGGATAGCAATTATAATTATTGAAAATCTAAAATAAAAATTTACATTCAAGAAAATGATTATGCATACTGAAATATTATAGAAAATGGACCCATTATACCTACAAAAATAATAAAAAAAAGAAGAAGTTATGAAATCACAAAATGAATAGACATCTTTAGATATAAATGATGTACAGAATAATGCAAAAGCCATACATACTTTATATTGTGCAATAGATGTTAATGAATTTAATCGAATCTCCGGTTGTGAAACGGCTAAGAAGATTTGGGACAAATAAGAAGTTACCCACGAGGGAACTAACCAAATAAAGGAATAAAAAATAAGCATATTAGTTCATAAACATGAATTATTTAAAATGAAAACCAACGAAATAATTTTTGAGATGTTTACGAGATTCACCGACATAATTAACGATTTGAAATCTCTTGACAAAGTTTATACTAATGTGAAAATTGTGAGAAAGATTCTCATGTGTCTACCAAAAAGTTGGGGTCCAAAAGTGACCGCCATAGAAGAGGCAAAGGATCTCACAAAAATGGACTTGATGAATTGCTTGGATCTTTAATGACTCATGAGATCACATTAAGAAGTAAGAAGGAAATTGATGAAAGCAAGAAGAAGTAGGAAATTACTTTCAAAACTTCCTCATCACAAATAAATGAAGCCACACAAGATGATGAAAAAAGTTATGAGAAAATGGCATTGTTCACTAGGCGCTTCAATAAAATGTTCAAAAAGAGCCAATTTACTCGAAGACAAGGAAGAAGGAATTTCGATAGAGAAAAAGAATCAAGGAAGGATCCTATCATCTGTTTTGAATGCAAGAAACCGGGACACATAAAAGTTAACTGTCCAAAGTTAAGAAAAGAGAAGAACTCTAAAAAAAAATTCGAGAAGTTCAAAAAGGCATTTGCGGCTTAGGGAGAAAGTGACGTTCACACATCCGATGATAAGTCAAGCGATCAAGAAGTGGTAAATCTATGTCTTGTTGCCAAAGAGGAGGAAACAAATGAGGTACCTCTCAAATCCAACTCAT
>CM018916.1:12629397-12631897 GCA_009663005.1 Actinidia chinensis
GTAGGAGCCACCTAAACTAAGGAACTGAAAAAGGAGTTTAGATTGTTCTATAGATATATGGCACACAATATAATTCCAAAGGGGGGCACTACAATCAAGTGACCAATATGGATGCATTCATAATCTATAGAGCTGCGATAGATGAACCTTTGAACCTCAATTATATCATATTCAAAGAGATGATTGACGTGAGAAACCATAGTAATCGAGCCCTACCCTATGGTGCTCTTCTGACTAAGATTTTTAGTCACTTTAGAATAAAATTCAGTGGTCAACGCAATCAGTATATAGGTAAAGGGTTCTCTAAAACCACGATTAAGAGAGGTATAAGTATCGACTCTACCGAGGGAGAAGAAAAAGGAGGAAAGGAAAGCAGTCGCCAACATATGGATGTTGAAGGAAACCTTGAAGTTCCTCCACCTCACACTAAGGAAACCTATGAGGAACCGAGTGCTCAAAATCTCCAACACTAATGGAAAAATGAGTAAACAATTCATGGAGAGCATCCGATGAATGGAGAGGTTCCTATGCATAAGGAGTATCCTATGCATGGAGGGCATCCCTAGCAAGAAGGGACTTCATTGCAAGGAGGGCCTTTGGCATGGTTCATGGAGAACTTTGGAAAAATCAATAAAATAATGGAGTGGATGGAGCAGTACCAAGAGGACCAAGCTAAGCAACTTGAGCAAGTACTTCAAAATCAAGAGAGGCAAGAAAAGTACATTGATAGGCTCGGGAATCTATATGAAAATCTGTATGAGCAACAAACTGCTTTCAATCAACAATACACAGAGAAGAAGGCCAACATTGAGAACCAATTGGAAAGTCTCTGGGTCAACATCATTCCTCCTCCACCTTCTCCTCCACCGTTTGATGCTACCAATGCTCCTCCTTGGTCTCCTTATCGTGTCTCGCCTTATTGATGATGCCCCAAAGGGGGAGAAGAAAAAATAACTTTTAGTTTTTACTCTTAGTTATTTTATTTTCTTTTAGGTTAATTTTTAGTTTAAGTTGCTTAGACTAAAAGTTGGTTGTTTTAAAATTCTGTCTTGGATAGTTTGCTTAATTGAAAATATTGAAGTTTGGCTTTGAATTGATGTGTTAATCATGCTTTTTGCTTTATGCCATATTACTGTGAGAGATTACCATGTTTGCCATGACTATTATGTTAAATAATATGCTTAACATGTTAAAATTAAATTTTTTTCTTGTAAGCATAAAGAAAGGGGGAGCCTTGAGTAAAAGGGGGCTTATAAACTTTAAATCAAAATAACAATTTTCAAAAATAAATTATGTCATCATAAAAAATGGGGAGATTGTTGAAATAAAGGGTTATTTGATATTGATGATTACAATTGTTAAAAGCTAAGTCAAGTTTAAACATTTGTTGAAAATCGTATTAAGTAAGAAAAAAACAATAATGGTCTCAAAAATAGGCTTACCTATGTTTAAAGTGAGAATTGAAACTCCCCACAAGTCACATTCAACGTGATTGTGCATATAAAAGTGGCAGAAGTGTTAGTTCAACACTTCAACGTAAATCGGTTAGTCAACGGTAAAATCTAAAGAAGAAATAGTTTAAAGACTATTGTTGTCACAAGTTAGGTCGATCAAACTTGTCGACCAAAGCTTATGAAGTACAACCGAAGTCTGAAGGAACAAAACAAGTGCTAAAATTGCTTATCAAAAATTCAGTTCAGGGACGACCGAACTTGTCGACCGAAGCTTAGGAAGCACAGCCAAAGTCTGAAGGAACAAAACAAATGCTAAAATTGCTCACTGAAAATTCAGTTCAGGGACAACCGAACTTATCATTCGGTCGACCAGAGTTAGGAAGTCACGCCCGAACTTGTATAAAGGTCTACCGAATGCCAGAAAAATCAAAAGTTCTTGATAGGCATGCTCTCTGGAATCTTAGTTTATTTATGATCGAAGTTTACATTCGGTCGACCGGAAGAGAAACATCCCACAACCGAAGTTGTAAAACCCTCAGCAGACAAAGAATGCAAGCCACTGGAATTCTAGTTCATTCATGATCGAAGTTCAAGTTTGGTTTATCGAAGTTCATGAATGAAATTTGAAAGTTTGATCTTGTACATCCAAATCAAAGATCCAACGGTTGAGATTGAATCAGAATAGCTAGATCAAATGTATTTAATGCTACAATGACTATAATTATCTTTTGGCTTATAAATTTAACCCTTGGAGTTGTTGGGATGGTATTGGTTTGAAGTGCCTTAACTTTCTATTATCACTTGCATTCAAGACTTCAATCCTTTATTCATTTTATTGAGAGTTTGATTTGTATAAAAATCAAAGATAACTAGATCAATCTAGAAGAGAGCTTCATTGTATCCATTTTCATCTTAGAGTTGTTGAGCACATAGTTACTTCAATTATTACACATTGTTGAGAAGATCACTTTGAGTGATTATAAAAGTTCCCAAGAGAAGAAGTCTCTTGAAGACTAAAAGAGTTCTAGTATTTATGAAGGTTGTCA
>CM018916.1:12639397-12641897 GCA_009663005.1 Actinidia chinensis
GTCATGTCGCTTGAATCTACCATTTTTTTAATAAACGTGACTTGAACACGGGAGTGGGTGGATTGCTTGATCTGGCACCATCACCCCTTAGGTCATTGGAGGCATGCTTCGTTCTTGATCAAATCATGGTTGATTTGGAGGATTGATTTCGATATTTGGATTTTGGGTCTAGGGTTTGAAGAATGAAAGAAAGATGAAGAGAGAAATTCTGTGATTGACAGGGATAGGATTAGAGAGAAATAGGGAGATTTTAGGGTTTAAGAGATGGAAAGAGAGATACCTAGGATAGAGATAGAGGAAGGTTAAAAAGAAATAGGAGAGAAAAGGTTTTTAAATCCCAATAGCTGTGTATTTTCTAATCTGCCGCGACTATCAAAATTTTGGTCAAGACATCGATCGACTGAACGTTTGACTTTCGGTCGACCGAACTTTTAAGTTCGGTTGGTTGAACTTTATGCAGAAATTGCAAAAAGTTGACAACTGAGAGGTTTTATTTTTTAGCCTAACTTTGATATATTTTCTTGATCCCCATAAGTCATAAACATCATTTGAAGCATATTAGAGCATTGTTTGATTTCCTTAATCGTAAGATACAAATTATGGGTGTCCTACGTAAATCCTAGGCAATTAAGCACTTATCTCTACATTTTTCATGCATACATTTCAATAGCATATATCAATCAACTTATGAGATATGGTAATGTTCTATTTTATTTGAGATAAACTATGGGAAATACATTTCAATATCGACTATTTCTTTTCAAATGTAACAAAACTAACATCCATAAATTTATTTAAGAATCCAAAACATGTACATAAATTTATTTAAGAATAGAAAACATTCACATTGGTTGAGATATTCCTAGTTCACTTCTGGTAAATCAAAATCTTTTTGCATCAAGGTTTTTTGTGAAAATATCTGCCAATTGCTTGTCGGTATGAATATATTAAAGTTTAATAACTCCTTTTTGGATGTGATCTCTTAAAAAGTAATGTCGAATCTCAATGTGTTTAGTTCTAGAGTGATGTATGGGATTTTTAAACAAATTTATAACACTAGTGTGATCGCATTTGATTAGAATATGATCGAAACGTAAATCATAATCCTCCATTAGTTATTTTATCCATAACACTTGAGCACAACAACTTCTGGAGGCTACATATTTGGCCTCGGTAGTTGATAAAGCAACAGAGTTTTTTTTCTTGCTAAACCAAGATACTAAAAAGTGTCCTAGAAACTGGTAAGTGCCACTTGTTCTCTTTCGATCTTCTTTACAACCGGCATTGGTGAATCCATTTAGGTCAAAAGCAACTCCCATAGGATGAAATATTCTTAAATCATGCGTATCTATAAAATATATAAATATGCATTTTACGGAAACTAGATGCGATTTATTTCGGCATGATTGAACCCTAGCACATATACATATGCTAAACATTATATCTGGCCTACTTGCCGTTAAACAGAGCAATGAACCAATTATATCTTGGTAAAGCTTTTCATCAATGTTTTTACCATTTTTGTCTTGTCAAGCTTTATTGAAGTGCTCATTGGAGTAGCTAGAGGCTTTGCACCCATCATGCTGAATCTCTTAAGAACCTCTTTTGTGTATTTGGCATAAATGTGCCTTCACTCGATTGCTTGATTTGTAGTCGAAGGAAGAAGTTGAGCTTGCCCATCATGCTCATCTCAAATTCTCTTTGCATACTTTTAACAAATTATTTGCACAAATTCTTATTAGTAGCACCAAATATAATATCATTTACATATATTTGCACAATGAGCATGTCATGATTTTTGTTTTGATAAAAAGAGTATTATCTATTTTTTCTTTAGTAAAAAGCATTATCATCTAAAAATTTGCTTAGTCTATTATACAAAGCGCGTGGTGCTGCCTTCAAATCATATAGGGCTTTTGAAAGTTTAAACACATAGTTTGGAAATTCATGATTTTCAAAGACCGGAGGTTGTGCAACATACACTTTCTCCGTAATATATCCATTTAAAAAGATACTTTTAACATCTATTGATAAAGTTTTAAATTCATGTAACATTCAAATGCAAGTAACATGCGGATGACTTCTAATCTAGCTATAAGTGCAAAAGATTCATCAAAATCTACCTTATTCTTGACTATAACCTTGTAAAACGAGCCTAACTTTGTTCCTAACAATAATTCTGGACCCATCTAGTTTATTTCTAAACACCCATTTAGTACCTATGATTGAATGATCGTTTAGTCTAGGTTCTAAGGTCCAAACTTTACTTCTTTCGAGTTGATTTATCTATTCTTGCATCGCTAATAACCAATGTTCATTAAATTTTGCTTCACGAAAACTTTTGGGTTCTATTTGTGAAAGAAATGCAAGATTACCACATATATTTATAATAGAGTGTCTAGTGGTTACCCTCTTTGATGGATCACCAATGATGAGATTTGTTGGGTGGTTGTGGACGAACTTCTATTCTTTTGGTAGGTTGAATTTGTCATCACCTTAC
>CM018916.1:12729397-12731897 GCA_009663005.1 Actinidia chinensis
GAGAAATAAGGAACTAAAAACAACTATGAATTAAACTTGAAGCAGAAATATGAAAAATCAACTTATAAATAAAGGAAACTTACAATCATGTGGTAGAAAGGTAAGCAATAATACAAGCTTCAATCTAGAATAATTGTTCTTCTACTACACTATTAATCCCCTTGTTCTGATGGAAAAGAGTGCTTCTACTCAAGAACAAATGGAAAAGAAAACTAAAAAAATTAAAACTAATTCAAGGCTAAGCAATCTTAAGTTAAAAGTGTTTTTCTTATCAAAAGGAGTGATGTCTCTTGCTGGGGGTTATGGCCATATTTATAGACTTGAAAAAAGGAGGAAAGAGTGGTTACCAAGCCTCCTAAAAAGTAGCCTACTACGCTGCATTAAATGCTTTACTGCCTAATTCAACCGGTCGAGGCAGGATCCGACCGGTTGAGCCTCTTTCTTTGCTGTTAAGTAATGGCTGTGCTCCATGCCCTGACTGGTAGAACTTTATGTTCAACCGGTCAAGGCAAGGTGGTTTATTCTTTGGTTGACCCTTGATCGGTTGGGACCCTGGGTTGGACCAGTCAGAATTCTTCTTAACCTTCTAACCTTTTCAGACCAGTAAAGCTTTTGGAATGACTGGTCAAACATTTTCTTCATGTACTCTGATGGTCTTCTACTGGTTGAAGGCTTGACTTGGACAAGTTAAGAGCAATTTCAAGATACTTTGTTAATCCTTGACCGGTAGAGATTTTCTCTTGACCGATCGGGGTTTTGTACTTTGCTTGCTGACTTTCCTTAACTGGTAGAATCTCAAGTTCAACTGGTTAAAATGCATTTCTTTAGCCTATCGACTTGCAAATCATCCCTTCTATAGATACAACCCTTCCAAGTATGCGCTAAGCTCTTTTTAGTCCTGCAAAATAATTCAATCCACTTGCACCACACAACGATTAAAATAAACAATTTATACGCGCAATAACACTAAAGTGCGAGAAAATCCACCCTATAGTTATCAATATATGATTCGAATCAACAACCTCTCCCATAGATTTAAATTTACATTTAACAAGGTATACTAGAGAAACAGTGTCATAATTATTATACTTAAGGATTATAGGTAGTCTAATGTACTTAATAAATCGTATAAGATCGAATATTGCCTTTGCTGTTAGTAAATTAAGTAGATTTACTAGTAATCTTGGAGAAAATCATTAGAAAGCTATAATCCGAGTTTTAAGATATCTTAGGTGTATACAAAATTTTGGATTATTTTATTAAGGTTACTCTACAGTGCCTAAAGGTTATTGTGATGCAAATTAGATCTTAGACTCTAAAGAATTTAAATCACAAGTGGATATGTCATTACAATTGGAGGTGCTGTTGTAACTTGAAAATCCTCTAAACAAACATGAATTGCCAAATCTAATATGGAGGTAGAATTTATTGCTTTAAATAAAGCCAAAAAAGAGGCTGAACGACTTAGACAATTTTTAGAGGATATTTTAATCTGGTCAAAATCAGTTCTTGCTGATTGTATACATTATGATAGTCAATCAACAATTGCAAGGGCACAAAGTAAAATATATACTGGTAAGTCTAGACATAAACGTCGTAGACACAATATCATTAAACAACTTATCTCTAATGGAGTTATCTCTAAATTATGTAAAGTGTAAAGATAACATCGTGGATCCCCTTATAAAAGGTTTATCTGGAGAGCAAGTTTATAAATTTTTTAGAAGAATGGGACTAAAGCCTATAGTTAAAGAGTGCCACATTGGAATCCCAACCTAGTTGATTGGAGATCCCAAGATCTAGGTTTAAAAGGAACAACTAAATTATAGTGGAGTCAGTGATAGAAGCACATATGGAAGAAAAGGTAAAACATTTGACCTACCTATTCTTATGAAATAATATAGCATTGGTTGTATGATCGATTAGGATAAACATAGATTTTAATGACACTTGTATCTTGAAATACTCAAGTGGGGTATTATAGAATTTCTTAACAAGATATCACCTATATGAGTGTGGATTGGGGCCATTCCTATGAGAATTTTGGGGTGAATTCTCTAAAGTACTCATAAATCAAGTGTTGTTCAAGGCCAAAATGAATACAACCATGAGAACCAAAAGTGTTTGGAGGGATATTGTGTGCTATTTGTTGTCTTGGTTTATACGTAAAGATGGACAGTTCTAAGGGTGCCACATTTCACTATCTGGTGAGTAAATTCAATAATGTCGCTAAGGTAGGTTCAAGGCCGAAAGCTACCTTTCCTAATACGGTAACTCTTCATTTCTTTCTCTCTTAGGATTTGCACTTCATTACATCTGTTATCGGTCAATTTTCATTCATGTGGGGAATTGTTAAAAGTTGAATTTTGACAATGTATTGTGAACACAATTTGGGACTAAAATTTAATTAAGTTTTACATACTAAATGAGATGAACAATGATTGATTCATATTCTCTTAGATGAGTAGATGAATTTAGTATATTCATTTGTCCAAAACTA
>CM018916.1:12824397-12826897 GCA_009663005.1 Actinidia chinensis
GACCGGGGTAAGGCCACTCAAAACCCATCCAGTGTGGAGGTCAGACCAGGGCGAATATAAGCTCGGCTAAACAAAGTACCAGAACTCTTAGAACAGAATTGCAAGGGGCTGGTCAAGCAATTACATAAGCGTACCTTTTTTTGGTAGAAGGAACGACCCTTTTATAGGTGAAAAATAGAGTACCGTGTAAGGAGATCACGCCCAGATTCTCAAACGGCTAAGAATGGAAGGAGATCCTAAAGATATTATAGTAATATTAGAAGGATGTCATATGGAAAGTAAACCGCGATTATAGGCTACGTGATATAGAAGGAATCTTATGGAGATAGATTCCTCATGGAGGTGGAATCCTCATGGAGTCTGCGAACTAGCAAAGTGACCAGTCTCGCCCATAGGCGAGGTGATAGTTTGTGGAGATTGGCGACGTGATCCCTTTAAGCGAGGTGGGTGGAGGTTTTACCCCACATCAGTAGCCCCCTACTTAAGATGCCGATGTGAAAATCTACGAGTATCCATTTAAGTGATTCAATTTTGATGACGTAGGCATGTAATGTGGCACGTTTTCAAAGTTAGATACGCGGGGGAGCACATTAATGGCGGAGTGATTTTTTGGCGGGAACTTTTGGAGGGAACGGCGGTTTCGACTTCGGTATCCGAAGAGTCACACAGTCACGGCCGTTGAAGCAAATCGATCCCATCCATCGGTTATTCTTATAAATAGGGTGTCTCCCATACATTTGTACTTTTTTGTTTTTATTATTGAATTGTTGTTGTTGCTCCGACATCCACCTTGTCCTTGTCATCTCGTGTTTGCCTCCTCACCCTCAACTCAGTAAGTACCAATATTTTATTCATTTTTCTACTTCCTTTTCTATAGTGCATGTCTAGTAGAATCGATGTAGGAGACTTAGATAACTATTTACCATCTTGGGTGTCTGAACATCTTGGAGAGAAATCATACATGACAAACAAGGTTAACCAACTCCCTTCTTCCCCTCTTGAGGACTCTCCTCCTCGGGATGACACTCTAACCACGAGAAAGATCCCGAGATGGCTATTCATTCTCCTTTTGAAAAAGAGTTCAATGTTATGACTCAGGATGACTTAGATCACCTAATGGAAACGTATTCCTTCCCAGTTGGGATCCAGGCCAGGATCCCAAAAGCGTGCGAGACTATATTGTCTACTCGCCTGAGCGAGGTAGCTTTTTATGAAGCTGCTATTCCCACTGACCTAAGACTTCTAATTCATCCCACCATTAGGAGAATCTTGAAATCCACTCAACTTTCTCCCAATGCATGGCAAAGTGTCGTCTACGTGTTAGTGATATGGCAATTTTATAAGCGCGCCCTATCCCTCAATGAGTTCAGATGCCTTTATAGCCTATTCAAAAGTCCAAAACTAGACTCGGGGTGGCTATATTTCAAGGCAAAGTCAGGCAAGAACATGATCAAGGAGTCCCCCAGCAACATTAAGGGGTGGAAGAGGAGATTCTTTTTCATCTCAGGAGACGACTGGGAGTTCTCTTCGAGAATAGCTCGGGGCGAAGGGGTTCCACGGGTCCCGATATTATGGGGCCCCCAGGTCAATCTTGTTTCCACATTTCGTCATTTTATTGAAGTATAACATCTCGCCTTAAACTAAAATTGTTCTTCACTCTTCAAGCAAACGCTGCAATAAGTTGCCTATCTTGATTGACGTCAAAGATCGGAGGTTGAAGAAGATTTTCAAGAAGTTAGGGCCGGGAGGATATTTCAAGGTTCTAGTGATTCTTGACTCTAAAACGTTTGAAAAGTGCTTCGCCTTTAATCATGAGGGGATGGCATCCAATGGCGGAGACGATGCCGAGGACAAATCCGTGGAGGAAGCAATTGATGCTGGGGGCGACGAGAGTGAGTCTCGCCATTCCCGAAATGAATCTCTCCCTGGCAATCATTCCCGAAATGACTCAATAGAATATATAGGAACCATCAAGAAGGAAATGAGGAGGATCTTACCTCATGTTCCTGATTTAACCCTACTAAGGTGGTTAGGGGAAAAAGTTCGAGACAATGTATTAGATTTGGGAGCATTTAGTTCTAGCTCAAGCTCAAACTCTAAATCGGAGTCCTAGTTAGACCCAGGGTTGCCCCCCAAGCTTAGATCAGATGGAACTATCTCCATCTTTTCATGTATTTTATCTCTTTCTTGGTCTGATGTCAGTTCTTTTCTTTTGCAACAATGTCAAAAAGGATTAGCTTGAAGAAGCTCGCCTAGAAGGTAAAGGAATCTAAGGGCATAAGCTCATTGGCGAAGTCAACCCCAGCTGCGAAGAGGGTTGTAATTCAAGAGAAATGTCCGAGGGGCGAGGTATTAGAGGGTAAAGTCAAAAGGGAAAGAGGCCCTGCCCTTACCCACGGCGAAGAAGGCAAAAACATCGGCGACGTCCAGCGCGCTGGAGATCAAAGAAGCCAAACCAGCAATGGCTCTTGGGGAGGCCACCTCGGCAAATCTCGAAGCT
>CM018916.1:12849397-12856897 GCA_009663005.1 Actinidia chinensis
CTCTGGCAGAGTGTACCTTGGCAAGACTTGTGGGTCAGGGCTCGAAGCTCGCTTAGCTCGGCTTTTCCCTCCGCGACTCTTGCCAAGGACACAAAGGATTATTATCGGGATCGAGTTCGGAGCTCGCTTAGAGCTTGGCTAACTCCCCGTCGCGTCTCTGGTAGTGTCCCCTAGCAAAAGCCTACGGAATAGGATTCGGAGCTCACGAAGCTCGACTAATCCTTCTCCAAATCTTTTTCCAAGTACATAGAGGAATATTACTCGGGGTCGAGTTCGGAGCTCACTTAGAGCTCGGCTAACTCCCCATCACGTCTCTGGCAAAGTGTCTCATAGTAAAGCCTGCAGAATAGGACTCGGAGCTCACGAAGCTCGTCTAATCCTTCCCCAAATCTTCTGCCAAGTACATAGAGGAATATTACTCAGGGTCGAGTTCAAAGCTAGCTTAGAGCTCGGTTAACTCTTTGTCGCATCTCTGGAAAAGGGTCCTCTAGAAGAGCCTGCGGAATAGGATTCGGAGCTCACAAAGCTCGGCTAATCCTTCTACAGATCTTTCTCCAAGTACACAGAGGAATATTACTAGGGGTCAAATTCGGAGCTCGCTTAGAGATCAACTAACTTCCCATCGCGTCTCTAGCAAAGTGTCCCCTAGCAAAAGCCTGCGGAATAAGATTTGGAGCTCACAAAGTTCGTATAATCCTTCCCCAGATCTTCTACCAATTACACAGAGGAATATTACTAAGGGTCGAGTTTGGAGCTCGCTTAGAGCTCGGCTAACTACCCATCACGTCTCTAGCAAAGTGTCCCCTAGTAGAGCTTGCGGAATAGGATTCAGAGCTCACGAAGCTCGGCTAATCCTTCCCCGGATCTTCTACCAAGTACATAGAGGAATACTACTTGAGGTCGAGTTCAGAGCTCACTTAGAGCTCGGCTAACTCCCCGTCGCGTCTCTGGCAAAGTGTCCACCAACAAAAGCTTGCGGAATAGAATTCGGAGCTCACAAAGTTTGTCTAATCCTTTCCCAAATCTTCTGTCAAGCACACAAAGGAATATTACTCGGGGTCGAGTTCGGAGCTCGCTTAGAGCTTGGCTAACTCCCCGTCGCGTCTCTGGTAGTGTCCCCTAGCAAAAGCCTAGGGAATAGGATTCGGAGCTCACGAAGCTCAGCTAATCCTTCTCCAAATCTTTTTCCAAGTACATAGAGGAATATTACTAGGGGTCGAGTTCAGAGCTCGCTTAGAGCTCAGCTAACTTCACATCGCTTCTCTAGCAAAGTGTCCCTTAGCAAAAGCCTGCAGAATAGGATTCGAAGCTCACAAAGTTCATTTAATCCTTCCCCAGATCTTCTTCCAAGTACGTAGAGGAATATTACTCGGGGTCAAGTTCAGAGCTCGCTTAGAGCTCGGCTAACTCTCCATCACGTCTCTAGCAAAGTGTCCTCTGGCAGAGCTTGGAAAATAGGATTCAGAGCTCACAATGCTCGGCTAATCCTTCCCCAGATCTTCTTCCAATTACACAGAGGAATATTACTCATGGTCAAGTTTAGAGCTCGCTTAGAGCTCGGTTAACTCCCCGTCGCGTCTCTAGCAAAGTGTCCATCAACAAAAGCCTGCGGAATAGAATTCGAAGCTCACGAAGCTCGGCTAATCCTTCCCCAGATCTTCTGCCAAGTACACAAAGGAATATTACTCGGGGGCGAGTTCGGAGCTTGCTTAGAGCTCGGCTAACTCCCTGTCGTGTCTCTGGTAGTGTCCCCTAGCAAAAGCCTGCGAAATAGGATTCGGAGCTCACGAAGCTTGGCTAATCCTTCCCCAAATCTTTTGCCAAGTAAGGAATATTACCAGGGGTCGAGTTCGGAGCTCGCTTAGAGCTCGACTAACTCCTCATCACATCTCTGACAAAGTGTGGATGCCACATGTCTGTCTCTCGTTAGTCATTTGATGCTAGTCAGTATGCAAAACGTCATGTCCGAGAGCATGCACCGCCGGTCCATGTGCTTAGAAAGGCAGTTAGCCTTCTCGCATTTACTAGGCTTATGGACGATTAGATGCGGGATGCATTCATGTTACGCCACGTGTCTCCTCGTAAAACGGTTTACGCCAGTAATCATGCAAAATATTTCGTCCAAATTCACTTTATGCGTCTTCCCATGTCTTCCGTCTTAATGGTAGACTATCAGCCTCTCCATTAATGATGATCCATTTGGCCTCCCACTGCTATTATAAATAGGGTGTGTCATGGCTTCATTTCTGCATCAACAGCCTTCTAATCTTTTGGTTCAAAGTATCCTCTCTCTAAAATCAGAGATAATGGTCTTCAAATTCAAATTTAAAATTAGAGATAATGGCCTTCTAATCTGGGTGTGCCCTCGGAGAGAACTTCTGGGTTATATCCATTCTCTGAATAAGTGCTCCGTAGTTCCTCCAGCATATCTTGGTTGTCTCCATGAAGCTCTGGAGCTTGATTGTGCACCTAGAGTAGGCTTTGTAGTGATAAATCGATGTACTGACCGAAACATGGTCTCGTTAGTGATAGAATGGGCTCAAGCCTTGTAACTAAAATTTTGTAATAATAAAATCTCCTTTCGTTTTGCACATTTGTTTGCAATCTGTATGCCTTTCTGCCTCTTTACATATTTCTTTGTTTGCGTAACTCAGCAAGTTTATGCTTCTCATTATTTCGAATTGACCAAGTATACTTCTTGTTGAAAATTTTTAGATAAAGCTTGGAACTTGCCTGGAGTTTGGCTAACTTTTTCCAAAAAAATTTCAAGTATATTTAGTAAGGAAATGGATAGAGCTCAGAACTTTCTTGGAGCTCAGTTAACTCTTCCCAAAACTTTTTCAAGTATATTTGGTGAAGGATTGAACAGAGCTCGGAACTCTCTTCGAATTCGGCTAACTCTTTCTTAACATATCTTAGTGGTAATACTTTTTTAGATTGTTGGAATTCTAAGGTCTCGAAACTTGTTTGCCTTCTGATGTCCTCGAGGTATAAGTGCCATTTCCGGCGAGCTTGATTATCCTGTAGGGCCCTTCCTAGTTTAGACCAAGCTTTCCATCTGCTGGGTCCTTGGTGTTTCCAACAACCTTTATCAAGACGAGGTCCCCAACTAAAAATTCCTTATGTTGGACTCTCTGATTGTATGTCTTGGCCAGTTATTTTTGGGTAGTCAGTCATCCGAATATGCATTTTCTCGTCTTTCTTCTGCGAGGTCGAGGTCCTGAGCTAAGATTTCTTCGTTGTGATTGGCGTCATATGCCTCAGTCCGAATTGTGGGCAAACCGACCTCCAACGGGATTACAACTTCAAAATCGAAAGCCAGGGAGTATGGCATTTCATTCGTCACTTTCCGTAGTGTGGTCCGATATGCCCACAACATGTTTGGCAATTCTTCAACCTACTTTCCTTTGGCCTTTTGAAGCCTTTTCTTGATCCCGTTCATGATTGTCTTGTTAGAGGCCTCGGCTTGCCCATTGCATTGAGGGTAGCTCGGTATTGATTTGTATAACTCAATCTTCAGCTGCTTCAACAAATCTCTAACATTTTTACCAATGAACTATGTTCTAATGCTCTAGGGATGCCGAACCTGGACATAATGTTTCTTCGTATAAACCTAATCTTGTCCATCTCCCTGATCTAGGCTAGTGGTTCGATCTCCACCCACTTTGTGAAGTAGTCTGTTACTGCTAGCAAGAATCTTTTGTTCATAGGAGCTCGGGGCAAGACCCCCACGATGTCTATTCCCCACTAGGCAAAGAGCCATAGATTGGTGAGCGGGGTCAAGTCTCTCTCCGATTGGTATATCAGGGGAGAAAAAAGCTTGGGAACTCTTAGCTTATTGGTATACCTAAGTCCCGCAATGAAGACTTCATACTCAGCCTCGTTGTTTGTTGCTAGGAAATTCAGTATGAGGCACTATTCAAATATTGCCTCCTCCAGGATTTTCAAGACTATTCCTACCCCTGCACCCAAGCAGTTTTTCGCTCCATCTACGAACATTTTCTATGCCATGGTGGGATCGATCTGAGGTGACTCTGAAATAACCTCGGGACACTCAGTCAGCTCTCTAGTGCCGAATGTTGACGAGATTTGGGGTGGTTCTTGGGTAACATCTGGCCCCTTAGTGCTAGTTGATTTTCGGAAGGTCTTGACGTAGAACTTTCCTCCCTGCTGCATGCAAACACAAGACAACCTTGCTCTGAACTCACAGCATGGGTGAAAATTCTGCCACAAAATCTGCCAGGACACGGTCCTTTTGTTGCTGCCCTTGACAAAACTTATATGTTAGACTGTCTAAGCTCAATGGCCCATTTTGAAAGTCTCCCAGACAGGTCTGCTTTTAACAAAATATTTTTGTGCGGAAACTTGGTATATACGGCTATGGGATGCGCTTGAAAATAGTGCATGAGTTTCTGCGAAGTTAGAACCAAAGCTAGAACGAGCTTCTCCAGCGGCAAATACCTTGTTTGACAATCTGTAAACATTTTGCTAACAAAGTAAATCGGGCACTGCTCTTCGTCCACCTCCCTTAATAGTACCAAGCTTACGGCATGTTCCGAGACAGCGAGGTAAACGTAGAGCAACTCTCCGTCATCTGACATGGAAAGAAGCGGCAATTGGGTTAAATATTTTTTGAACTCTTAGAGTTCTAGCTTGCACTCCTCATTCCATGAAAACTTTACATCTTTGTGAAGGAGTTTTAAAAATGGACGGCATCTGTTTAAGGACTTACTAATGAATCTGTTTAGTGCCGCCACCATTCGGTTAGTTTCTAGACCTCCTTTGTAGTCTTCGGGCTGACGAGATCATTGATCGCAGTTATTTGCTTTGGATTTTCTTCGATCCCTTGCCTCGTCACTAGGTGCCCCAACAACTTTCCTAAATCCACCCCGAAGGCGCATTTTGCTGCGTTCAGTCTCAGTTTATCGAACACTTCGGTCAGGTCTCTAATGTGATCGGGCTCTTCTTTGCTCTTGACCATCATATCATTGATGTAAGCATCCATGGTCTTACACAGGATCGGCTTAAGCATTTTAGTGATCATCCTTTGATACGTGGTCCCGGCATTTTTTAGACCAAAAGGCATGCCTTTGTAGCATAAAATGCCTTGGGGGGTGATCAACGCGGTCTTTTCTTGGTCTGGCTTGTGCATGAAAATCTAGTGATAACCTCAATATGCATATAAAAAGCTCATGCGGGCATGACCCGAGGTAGAATCCACTAGTTGTTCAATTTTGGGCAACGAAAAGTAGTCTTTAAGACAAGCTCAGTTAAGGTTTGTGAAGTCCACACATACCCTCCATTTGCCAGTCTTCTTCTTTACCACCACTGTGTTAGACAACCAGCTTGGGTAAAGACTTAGTTATTACACTCGCCTCTTTCAACTTCTCTACTTTCTCGATCACTACGTCGACATGCCTTGTTGTAGATCTCCTTCCTCTTTGTTTGACTGATCAGGCATCCGGTAAAACATTCAGTTCATGTCTGATGAAGTTCAGGTCTATCCCGGGCATCTCATAAAGTGTCCATGCGAAGACCTCGATATTTGCTTTGAGAAACTGGATGAGCTCGATTCTCTCTTGTTCGTCTAGGTTTACTCCCGTGAGAAAGAAAAGATCTGAGCTTGGCTCATCTAGTTTGAAGCGTACTAAGTCCTCCATGACCTTAGCCTCGGGGCTCCTCCCGACATCTTTTAGGACTTCATGTTCTTCTTCGATCAGATGTAATTTTTTCATAGTTACCTTTATGGATTCCGTAGCGAGGTAACACTGTTTGGCTGACACTTGGTCTCCGTAAAGGGTTTCTTTGCTGCGGAAAGTGGCGAATTTGATGACTTGGTGAAGTGTGGAGGCCATGCCCTTCATTTTATGTAGTCAATCTCTACCAACAATTGCATTATATGGGGAGGGGATGTCTATAATAATGAACTCTGTCATTAGCTCTTAGGATCCAGCTCTGACCCTGAGGGTCACCATTCTCAAGGGCCAATGAGACTGAGCATTGAATCTTACTAGGGGTCGTTGGCCTTAAGTCTGATTGGGTGAGTTTAAGTTGTTTAAAAAGGTCATAATACATCACCTCAATCAAACTTCTAGTGTCCACCAAGACTCGCCTTAGATCATAGTTGTTCATTCTGAGCTGGATGATCAAGGGGTCGGAATAGGGGTGTTGCACCCTGTCTAGGTCGACTTTGGTGAACGTCAGGCTCCCTGGCTCAGCTGCTACTATCCTCAACTTCTTAGCCTGCAAATGGACCGAGAGAACCTCGTGCATCTGTCTGACCATCCAAATCTCCCCCCGAATTCTATTCTCAAGATCCGGGTGGTGTGGACCACTGATCATGCGAATAGTTCCTAGGGGTAGGTCCTCTTCTTCATTTGCCATCGGATCGGCTTCGTCGTCTCCACCTCGATCAAACCTCAGGATTGGTTTGGCCTCGTGTTTCTTTGCTCGGGTCTTTTTTTCATCAACGAATTCTTTGAGGTGTCCGTCTCTGACCAACTGGTCTAAGAAAGATTTGAGAGCCTAGCAACTGTCAGTTTTGTATCCTCTTTCTTCGTGGAAAGAGCATCTCCATCTTTGGTTGCGTCTTCTGGGGTCCTCTCTCATGGGTTTTTTGAAGTATGGCTTTCTCGAATTCAGGCGAGTAGCTTATGTATCGGCTCTTTGAAGACCACATTGATCCCTTGCCTTGCTTGGGACTCGAAATCAATCGGATTTTATTTTTTCTTTTTGAACTGTCCCTGTCCCTTGGTGAGTGTTCTCGTGATTTTTTAGCTTGTCTAACGTCGTCCTCCAACCAAGTGAATATTTCGACCCGAGACATGAGGTCCTAAAGGTCAGATGGAGGGTTGAGTATCAGGTTTTCCCAGATCCTCTTCCTTGGAGTCAGCCCAAGCTTATAACTCGCCACCGCCAACTCCTCAGAGCATTCTTCGATCTCGTTATATGTTTCCTAGTACTGCTTGCTGTCGTTGCAGATCGTCTCGTCTTTTCCCTTCCTCAGTGTCAACAAAGAGCTCACGCCCTTCGGCGCCCTGGTGTTAATAACAAATCGGGCCACAAACGACTCGGTCAACTAATGAAAACTCTCGATCGACCCAGTGGGAAGTTTGTCAAATCATTTTAAACCAAGGTCTCCTCAGGCTCGAGGGAAATACCCGGCACATCAAGGCATCCATGTAGTTCCATAGGGCCATCATTTGCTTGACGTGGCTAACGTGGGATCTTTGGTCTGATTTGCCGTCATACAACGTGAATCTTGGCGGCGTAAATTTCTCAGGGGAATCCAGTGCTTCGATTTCTCAAGAGAACGGGGTTTGATACCTAGGTGCAACTTCCCTTTGCTCGATGCAAGTTGCGCGAATCTCTGAGCATGCTGGAACCTCCTTGCTTTCGCCCGCCGCCCTTCGGCCATTGATTTTGTCATGTAAGTCCCCTTCTTGATTTCGCTTGGCATTGAGCACGTTGTGGAGATCCACCCCAAACCCAGTTTGTTCG
>CM018916.1:12866897-12869397 GCA_009663005.1 Actinidia chinensis
TAATAAAAAAATATCATAAAAAAATAATAAAAACAAAAAAAACTAAAAAAAAATTGAAGGGGGAAGCTGGGGGAAAGAAAAAAAGGGAGGGAGGGTTCATGGGCACAAGGGTAAATTTGAGGGTGGAGCCAGCGGGGTTTCTGATACGGGAGGGGGGAAAAGAAAATTGTTATTCCCCCCTCCCTATGTCAGACCCCCTGACACAATTGTCCCCTAAACAATTACTATATTGTCCCCTGTTCTCTCTCTCTCTCTCTCGGTTTTCACTTTTTTTTAGTTTTGTTTCTTTTTTTTAATTTTTTTTTTTATTAGTTTTTTTTTTTTTATCAAATTTATTTTTTATTATTATTTTTTTTCTTTTTAGATAAATAATTTTTTTATTATATGTTTGTAATTTTTTTTTTAGTTGTAGATTTTGAGAGTCATTATTTATAAAAAATTATAAAACTAATAAAAAAATTATTTTCTTTTAAGTTTTGTTTATTTATTTTTTTTTTTTATTAGTTTGTTTCTTTTATTTTATTAGTTTTTTTAATATTTATTAATTTTGTTTATTATTTTTTTAACAAATTTCTTTTTTTTTAAATTAGGTAAAAAAAATTTATATTTTCAGACATATGTTGTCAAGATTAACTAAAAAATATTAAAATCTTGATTAAAACGTTAAAAAAAATTCACTCAAAAAGGCAAGAAGGAGTTAAGGGCATAAGGGTAAATTTGGGCGTGGGGCCGGGGGATGGTTCTGACATGGGAGGGGGGAAAAGCAGCTCCCCCATTATAGTGATAGCTAGCTCTAGGCTAGTGTCAACAATCTATTTATTTCCAAAAAGGGTATTACCTATAATGATTTATTATGATGAATTTAAAATAATTAATTAATATGAGAGATTTAAAATTCGTTCTTTATATGTTTATTATTATACAAAATATGTATTTTTTTTATTTTTAATCTATTTTTCACCTATAACGAAGCATCTTCTATTTTTATTAAATTATATACTAAATTCTTTGATATGCAATCAACGTACTCAAAATCTCTTATTTTTATTAAGTTAAATACTAAATTCTTTGATATGCAATCAACGTACTCAAATGTAGTATTTAGATTTCTTCAATCACCTCATCCTTCTGAAATGTCATCCACACAGCTTAAGAAAGGGAGTACTCTAATTTGTGAAGTTGCTCAATTATTGAAGTTCGTTGATATACTATTCACTGGTACGGGATCACCACTACAACCCCACTAATGAATAACTATGTTTGAAAGTGCTTTTAAAAAGTCACGTAATAATTGCATTCAAATTTCAAATTCAAAAGTATTAATTTTTAACATTGTTTTCAATCTTGAGTATATTTATAGTAGCAAATTTTTTCGTTTTCTCAACTTTTTAATGATATAATGATGTAACCATTTAAAAGTCGTGTTATTTTTTAAAATTAACCTTAAAAAATATTTAAAATTACCTGAAAGAGGAAAAAATATTTACGTGTCACATCAAATTCAAGAGTGAAAGGGTAAAAGGGAAAAAATTATAATATTTATTTATTATTTTTGAAAAGTGAACAAATATTTTAAGACATCCTAAAAGAAAAGTGGTTAAACAAATTAGCATGGTGAAGAGTATTAGTAAGGAAATTTTAAAAAACTAAAAAAAATATTATTTGACTTTCTTTTTTACGGCTTAATGTCACTGTATAGTTAGATACTTAGAATTGCCTCAATGTTTTTAAAAAGATTATTATGAATGCATAATCATATCTTATCATATGTACAGTAAATTAAATAAAACCCAAATAAAATTCTAATGACATACAGCAGCCAATAAGACTCAATTGTTTTCGCATGTTGGATGCACAGAATTGAAGACATCTATAAGTACTGTAAGGGAATAAAATGCCAAGTACTAGTTCTGGCCGAGGTAGGTCAAGATGTTTGAGGTAGGTCGAGATTTCTGAGGTAGGTTAAGATACCCGAGCTAGGTTGAGACGCCTGAGCTAGGTCGAGACACACCGAGTTAGGTCAAGGTATCTAAGCTAGGTCGAGATGTGACAGTGTGCGTCTGTCCCAAGGCATGTCAGGGACAGAGAGGTGGCTTACACGAAAAGACTTCCTCTGACAACTCCAAGCTTGAATCAGCGACATGATGGCTAGCTACCAACCAAGTCTTAGGGGCATGGCTAGGTCAATAATCTACCCACTGACACACCTAGCTCAGCGCGTGACAGAGCTCAACATGTCAGCAACTCTCCTTTTATAGCCACCTCAGCGCGTGCCCTGACGTGTTGAGCTCTGTCACGCGCTGAGCTAGGTGTGTCAGTGGGTAGGCTATTGACCTAGCCATGCTCCTAAGGCTTGGTTGATAGCTAGCCATCATGTCGCTGATGCAAGTGTGGAGTTGTCAGAGGAAGCTTTTTCGTGCAAGCTACCTCTTTGTCCCTGACATGCCTTGGGACCGCCACACACTGTCACATCTCGACCTAGCTTAGGTATCTCGACCTA
>CM018916.1:12876897-12879397 GCA_009663005.1 Actinidia chinensis
TTATCACATGGTTTGGAAATTCTATTGCAAATAACGCAAACCCTAGATGTACTTTCAATGATCGTTTCATTTTGATTTGAAATTCATTATTGTTAGGAAGTTCAACATTACTTCTGATTGAATTATAATACTTCTGGCTGATTGTTTTGAGAAGTTAAAAAAAAACAGTTTCTTTTAAATAAGGGAGTAATTTTTAATTTCACGTAAAGAAGACAAAGAATAATTTTGAATGTTTTAATTTTTTTAGGGAATATCCAAACGTATTGGAATCCAAGTTTTAAGATATTATTTTAAGGGATATTTTTCAAAAATCCTTCAAAATAATTTTATTTTAGTATAAAAATAACATAAAAGATACATAAAGCTAATGTCCATGGGTTAATTTTTTTCTCAAGGACAAAAAGATCTCAAACAAATTTCAGAACCTTAGTTTTAAGTAACTTTTGAATTCTTTATACTATAATGAAATTATTTTAAGAGATTTTTGACTAATTATCCCTAGTTTTACTAATGTCACTTTATTTTCTACTTGCTTATATACATATAGTTATTTATAAGAAAGAATTTTGAGAATTAGTTATTGTTATTTTTTTTCAATTACACTCTATTTTTGACTTTATTAAGATAAGTTTACTTAAATATTCTTATATGTTGTGAAACTATTTAAGTAAAATGAGTATTAATTGAATAATTTTATTTAATAAAAATAAAAAGAGAGTGTAATTAGAAAAATATGGAGTGTGAAAATCACTAGTAATATACAAAAAGGGATTGAAGTATTATGGTAGAAATTCTTAATGAGTTATGAATGTGGTAATTCCAATGAAATTGGGTGGAATAAAAAAAATCAGGTTTCAAGTTTGAATTTCTTAAATAGTGAGCTTCTCTTCTATGCCCAAGAGGTGTACTCTATGTTCAAAATGTGAATTTGTACAACTATCGATATGTACGAATTCGCAAGTCGCAGTGCAGCAGTTGGGTCACCCCTTAAGTTTAGGTAATGCCTCCACTATTGAATATCCAGTGTTTTAAGTCTTAACTATATGGCATCGTAACCGAGACAGTAAAGAAGTACAAGAGTGCTTTCCAATTTAATTGGAGGGGGTAGCTAGCACATCATTTATGACACGGAAGGTTTATTTCCAAGATAATACTGGTGGCATTCAGTTCATCTTCATCAATGTACTACTTAATAGCACACTGGAAGATGCACAATCAGATCAGATTGACTAGTGAGACATGAAAGGAAGGTCCTGTCAAATCAAAACACATCACAAAAGAAGCTATAGAAGCCTCCCACACCGGGTAAGGGTAGTGCTATGGGTATCCATTTTGGGTACTCAAATACACACTAAGGAGAGAGAGACATAAGAGGAGTGGGCCCCACATATTTGGAGTGGGCTCCACACACTTGGGGTGTGGAGGGGTCACTCCTCTTGTATCTCTCTCTCCTAAGTATGCATTTGGGGTACCCATAATATTTTTCCACCTCAAGAATAGTATATTCTAAAGCTATTTAATTATGTAGCGTTAAATTACGAATTTTTATATTGATTCGTTTAAGTGTGAAAGGGACACTGCCAATATTTGTGCTTAAATATCCAAATAATTGGCCACTTAATTATTTGGATATAAGTTGAGATCTAATTCAACTCCCAAGTCTTTGCCATCAAATATAAGTCACTTGATTAAGAACAGAATATCACTATTGGTTCCTCCGCCGATATGCAAACAACTTGAATATAAATATTTGTGCTTAAATATTTAAATAATTGGCCACTTAAAAAATTTTAAACTTGAGACCTAATTCAACTCCCAAGTCTTTGCCATCAAATTAAGCCACTTGATTAAGAACAGAATATCACTATTGGGTCCTCCGCCGATATGCGAACAACTTGAATATAAAAGTTTTGGTCTCGTTAATCACGTATCAACGTAAAACTTTCAAGAATATACACACTTTTTACATATGTTAATATAATTTTACAAATATTTATTTACATATCAGTGCACTTTTTATTTAATTATACGGCTATAGTTTAAGTAGTCTATATAACTCATCAATTTATGAGAGTGTTTGGTAGAATTTCTTTTAGTATTTTTTCAACTTTTAGTTGGAAAAAAATGGCAGTGGGTGTTTTAAAAACTAGCTTATAAAAATTGCTTGATCTTTTAAAGGGAGTCTTTAAGTTGATTTTAGAAAGTAACTCTTGGAGATATTTTTGCAAAAATTTTGAGCAAATTCTTTAAATTATTTTTTTAAACTTGGCTAAACACGCATTTTTTAAAAATAAATTTGAAAATCTTAAAAATAAAAGTTTTTAAAATCGATTTTTTTAACTTTTGTAATTAGTTTTAGTCTATAAAGAAATAATATCAAACTCTGATAAAAATTTTAAATCAAAAAATCAAAATTGCAGCTTATACGTTATGCAAAGCAGAGAAAAATACTCACAAGTAACAAACTAATGTATATATATGGCGTTTTTTTTTATGCGTG
>CM018916.1:12979397-12984397 GCA_009663005.1 Actinidia chinensis
TTTCCTCCTTAGACTAGGCAACCTCAATCCCTAAAAAAGTATCATAACCTAGCTAAGTCTTTAGTATGGAACTGTTCTGGGGGAAGTCTTCAACTCCTCAATACCTCGAGTGTCATGGCCAGTGATAATGATATCATCAACATACACAATCAATGGAATCTCCCTTTCTGGTTATACTAGAGAACACTAAATGGTCATACTGACATCTACGCATGTCAAATTGCTGAATTGCATCACTAAACTTTCCAAACCAAGCTCGCAGGGCCTGCTTAAGACCATATAGCGCCTTGTGAACACGACATACGAAACCATTATCTCTTTGAGCAACAAACCCAAGAGGTTGCTCCATATACACCTCCCCTTACAAATCACCATGAAGAAATGTATATTCACATCCAACTGGCTCAAGGGCCACCCAAGAATAATGGCAAGAGAGATAAAATACGAATATACCCAACACCTTAGCCATAGGAGAGAAGGTCTCAGCGTAGTCAATACTATAAGTTTGAGTGTAGCCCTTGACAACTAGACGCTCCTTATAGCACTCAAGATTCCCATATGGAAGGTATTTCACTATAAATACCTACCAGTAACCAACAATTGACTTTTTAGAAGGAATTGAAACCATCTTCGAAGTACCATTGTTATGCAAGGTTTGTCATCTCGTCTACTATAGCTTGCCTCCAATGAACAAACACGACTTCTGACATTTACTTAGGAACACCTATAGCAGTGACAGACATGGTAAAGGCATGTAAGGAAAAAGACAAGTGATCACAAGAAACAAACTTAGCAATAGGATGTGAAGTACAAGTGTGTTTATCTTACGGAGAGCAATGGAAAGAGAGTCAATGTTAGGAGCAACATGAGAAACAGGTACAATAGAAGGCACATGTAAGCTGTTGCTAGAGGGAGCAGAAGGTGGCAGAACAAGTATGATGAACATAAACTTGCAGTAGCTTGACCGGGGGACTTGGCACTAAGGAAGCCGGGGATAATAAAACGAAACATCAAAAAGTTGTGGAGTCGATACGGTTCTCTAAATCAAACTAGGAGACAAACCGAGAGGTAAAAAAAGTGACCAGAGAACATCGAAATCAGAACAAGTCTGATTGGAGCCCGCATAGGCTATACGAAGGAGAAAAGAAGCTATCAAATGATGTAAAGAAGCTATTGAAATGTGTAGGGGCTCCGACGACTCAAGCGAGGTCCGTTGAGATTTGGAACAGCCCAATTGAAACTAGTCAAGGGTCAACTAAGCCCAAAGGGGCCACATCGGAGTCGTTCATGGTCAATTGGACTTCGTCGGATACCGGTGAGGACTTGTTGGAGTCTGGACGAACGATTCGAGGCCTTGAGGTGTCAATTGGATGTCGTCAACCACTTGTGAGGCCTTGTCGGAGCCAAATCAGCGCCTTCATCGAAGGTCGAGAAGGCTCTAGTGAAGGTCACCTAGGCCAGTCAAAGGTCAGCATGGGTCGGGGTGATTGGTCGGAGGTTCAGAAGGTAGTATTTGGTGATGGCTGGGGTTAGGGTTAGGATTAGTGCTATGATACCATGTTATTTAGGAAAAGTGAGATTAGAGCTTAGTTACCCATAAGACACACATGTTATCATATATATAATGAAAGGATGTCTAAGTAAACAATATGATTACTCATACCAATAACTACTACACATACTCACTAATAACTACTCAGTGCACCACACATTCTAACAATCCCCTTAATGATTCTAAATTAATCTTCATCATGTGGTCTTACTCATGGCTCTAAAATGACTCATTATTATCTGGTCCTTATGATTCTAAATTAGCTCCTTATAGTTCAACCCTTTTGACAACCCAAAAATGACATTTCGTAATCGGTTTTTCTTACACCTTAGTTTGACTCTTTATGGTTTGGCCCTCTTTATGACTATAAACTCATTCTTCATCATTGAGTCATCCTCGTGACCCAACATTTACTTTTCATCATTCAAATTGAAGGTTGAGAAAAGTGAGATTGGGGTGTTAATTAACCCTAATACACAGATATAATGATATATAAATAGAGATAATACAAAGTAATTATGCACCCTTCTAATTACTCTCTACACTAATTACTTAACACACACTTAACTACTCACTACACTCACTACTTTATACTAACACTCCCCCTCAAACTGGAAGTAAATATGACACAATCTCACCTTGATATATAACAACTCTAATCGCGGCTTAAACAAAGATTTAGTAAATATATCAGCAAGTTGTGCACCAGTGGACATATGGAATATCTATCACGTCCTTCTCAACTCTCTCACAAATAATATGACAATCAACCTCACTGTGTTTGGTCCTCTCATGAAACACAAGATTAGAGGTAATGTGAATGAGAGCTATATTTGTTGCGATACATACTCATAAGTAGTTGAACCTCAAACATCAACTTCTACAACAAGTGTTTCAACAACATGAGCTCACATGACGTATGAGCCATAGCTCGATACTCAGTCTCAGCACTCAACCTCGCAACTATTGTTTACTTCCAAATGATAAGATTAACACATAGAAAAGTATAATACATGGTAATGGACCTTCTGTCTGATGGAGACCCCGCACAATCAGTATCAGTGAGTTTCTCAACAAGCAGATAGTCATGTACCCCATAAAACAAATCACAACCTAAATGCGACTTAAGATATCTCACAATCCTCATGGCTGCCTCCATGTAAGTCAACCAAGGAGCTGACATAAATTGGCTCACCACACTCACATCAAATGCAATATGTAGACGTGTAATGGTGAGGTAGTACAACTTCCTTACCAATCTTCAGTAATTGTCTGGACAAGACAATAACTCATCTTGTCTCCCATTAAGCTGGTGTCCCCCAGAATATCCAAAACATACTTCTATTGGGATAGGCTGATCCCTTTCTTCGACCAGAAAACCTTAATAACTAAGAAATATTGAAGTTGACCCAAATCTTTGGTATGAAATTGTTCCTGGAGAAAAGTCTTTAACTCCCCAATACCTTGAGTGTCATCACCAGTAATGATAATGCCATCAACATATACAATTAGCAGAATCTTCCCCTCGGTCATACTAGAAAATGCTGAATGATCACACTCACATCGCCGTATACCAGATCGCTGAACTGTATCACTAAACTTTCTAAACTAGATTCTCGGAGAATGCTAAAGCCATAACAACCCCTGAGAAAATGACTAACATGACCTTCTCCCCCTGAGCAATAAACCTTAGGGGTTGCTCCATGTACACCTCCTCCTAAAGATCACAATGAAGACATGCATTCTTCACATTCACCTAAATAAAGGCCATTCAAAATTCGCAACTAGGGAGATAAGTATATGCACGGACCCACGGACCCAATCTTAGCAATTGGGGAGAAGGTTTCAGGCCTCTTGACATAATCAACACCATACGTCTGAGTGTACCCTTTAGCAATAAGACTCACCTTATAGTGCTCAACAGTAGCATCCGAAAGATACTTCATTGTAAACACCCAACGACAGCCAATGATCAACTGTCCCAGTGGAAGAGGAACCTACCATTATTATGCAAGGCCGTCATCTTATCAAACCATAGCTTGCGGAGCAAGGAACATATAGTGCTTCCGACATAGACTTAAAAATAGAGGAACTAATGACGAATAGAGTAAACGCACGCAACGAAAGAGATAAATGGTTACAAGAAACAAATTGTGCTATATGATGTGAGGTACATGCCCACTTACCCTTACGAAGTGCAATAAGAAGGGAAGCAGGATCAACAAAGACAGAGGAGGGCATGCGATTCACAAGGTAACAGGCAATAAGAATCACATAACTCCAGTAAGATTTAGGGAAAAGGAGAGAGTGCAGGTTGCCTCCATTTGGCTGAGGAGGTGAGCATAAGAAGACTGATGAATAATACCGTGATTGTAAAAAAAGAAAGACAAAATTAGAATGAAAATATTCCATGCATTGTCAAACCGAAGAAACAAATTGAAACATTAAATTGGGTCTTTATTTCATTATAAAAGGATTTAAAAATGGTGTGCAACTTGGATCGATCCTTCATAAGGTAAAGATTAGCGACCCAACTATAATCATTGACAAAATAATGAAATAATGAAAATCTAAATGGGAGGGAACCCAAATGGGTCCCTAGATATTAGAATGAACTAACCTAACAGACTAGACACATGACGCTCAACACGAAAAAGGAAAGACACACTATGGTGTTTACTTACCTCCCAAACTTCACATGGTAAAGACTAAACGGACTGACACGAGGAGACCATCTTCTTTAGATTCTGAAGGGATTGATGACCAAGACAACAATGGAGTTGATATGGGTTAACGGATGACCGGAGATCCACTGAGGTAGGAATGTCCGCATCAAAGTAATACAAGCCACCGTGCTCAGACCCGCCACCAATCCTCTTCCCATGCTGGAGATCTTAAACATACAATGAGTAAGGAAAAAAGTGATTGAACTGTTCAAAGATCGGATTAGTTTACTGACCGATAAAAGATTAAATGGAAACTGAGGAACATGTAAGATAGAGTGTAAAGAAATGGAAGAACACAAACTAGTGGTACCAGATCTAGCAATATGAGAAGCAAAACTATCCCCAAGAGTAACATAAGATGGACTACCAGCAGGCGAAACATCAAACAAGATGGAAGCGGTGCCAGTCCTGTGAGTCGAGAAACCAGAACTAATGACCCAAGTACTATGGGTAGCAACACATGCGGTGGAAGCACTAGTCTGTGCTAGAGTAACAGTGGCAGATGATTGAGCAGCCAAGAGGAGCTGGTACTCGGCCGTAGAGAGTCACAACATCAACCTCAAGACCAACAGCGACCGGATGGGTAGTAGGACAGCAATGGAGATCCTAACAATGATCAAAAGTATGATTGTCATGGTTGCAACAAGCGCACAACCTAGTACCACGGCTGTGGCCGCGACCGCAACTGTCTCTCCCTAAATCACGGTCCCCTCGGCCAAAGC
>CM018916.1:13214397-13216897 GCA_009663005.1 Actinidia chinensis
GTCTTCCTCACTTCTCAGTCTAACAATCAAATTCTCAAGCTTTATTTTATTTTGCTCGTGCTTCAAGTAACTTTTGAAGTCCTTCCACGAGGGAGGGAGTTTCTCAACCACGGTAACCACTGGGAACAACTCAATAAGAATCATTCCTTCTATATGGATCTCATGCCGAATCACCTGAAGTTGTTAGACCTAATTGATTACGGTCTTAGAGTCCACCATCATTTAGCCCAAGAATCGGTTGACGACAAATTTTTTCATCCAGGCATTCTCAGTCTTGTATTTACAATCAAGGGACTCCCATAGTTGTTTTGTTGTCTTCTTGCAACAGTACACGCTATATAACATGTCACTGAGCCCATTATGGACGTAATTGCAGCATAAGAAATTAGAATGCCTCCAAGCCTCTACAGCTGCAGTTGTCTGCATATCTTGTGTAAGATCCCGAAAAATTTGAAATATCAAATTTAGCAAATTAGATACATATATATTATACAATAAATACAAAATAGGAAAAATACATGTTATTTATATAAAATTAATGTATGTTATGTTCCAAGTATTAAGTAGGATTTTTCAATTTTTTTATGAAAATATGAATTTTTACCCCAAAAGATTTTTTATTAAAGCGTAATAGAAAAATAAACATATATTAAGCATGTATGACTGACCCATGTGGATCAATAGGGACCACATGATGGTGTGACTCACCCCAAGAGTTATTATGTGAATAACCCACCCATGCCCCCAAAGTCATAAACCCCCCAACCAGTTTTCCCCCTAATTCTGTCCCAGCAGAAATGCTGGGACTAGACCTGTGCAAGGAGAGGGAGAAAAAGAGAGAGAAAAGAGAGAAGAAGAAAAGAGAAGGGAGAAAGAAGAAGAGAGAAAAAAAAGAGTGAAAGAAGGAAAAGAAAGCGAAAAAAGATAGAAGAAACGAAGAACATAAATCCCATTTAGTTTCATGAGGTAACCTCACGAATCTTCCTTCTTTCTTTATGTATTTTCAGTTTAAGAAAGGTCTAAATACTCTAAGATTGAGTGTTATACTCTATCCTAGTGAAAGTTAAGAAATATGTTGAAAACATGGCATGAGAATGTTGTTTTAAGGTCAACTTTCAAAACAAAGTTGTGCCCTATTTTCATTTAAAAACCATAATCAGTGTTTTGGAAAAAATCTCACTCATACGAAAACCTTTTGAGTTGTTTCAAGTATCGTAGAATAACTACTTTAAATACCTACAAGTTTACTTCAAATAACATTTTTTCAATTCCAAGATTAGATGGCCTAAATCAAGCTTGGAAGTTCAGCCAGGAAAATTGAGTTTTCGATTTTTTCCAGTTGAACATTTTTTCTTAACCGGTTGAACATGTATACTGACCATGCCCGATCGGTTGAATATTTTTTTCTCAGCTGGTTGAACATGTAGGTTTTGAGCTACTGACCATGCCCGAACGGTTGAACATTTTTTCTCTACCGGTTGAACATGTATGTTTTGAGCTACTGATTATACCCGACCGATTGAACTTTTCTTCAAACGGAAGAATGTTACCCTATTATACTACTGCATTTTTCCAATCGGTTGAGCCTTATACCAAATCATACTTTTTGAATACCCAAGCCTACATGATTAGCCTAGTCCTCGATCGATAAACATAATTAAATTGTAAACACTTAAATAAAGTTCTAAACTCTAATCATTTCAATAAATGATATATATAAGAAATCAATAACTAGCCTAAAGATCATGACAACGAGTGTAGCTCAACACATACGCAAATAGGTAAGTAACCTTAATCTCTCAAGTTGAGTAAATTACTCTTTTATGCGATGATATATGTATAAAATTATGTTATTCTACGAGAAACAAATCCATGGATTATATAAGAATCTTTTGAAAAGATTTTGTATGTATGTGCCTATGTACCATATATTTTTACCTTTCGAAAAGGTACTCGACCGGCATACCCTGACTCAAGGGGTGTGAAAGTATATTATCAAACTCGACCAAGGACAGGAGGTCATGGTTCATAATATATGTTTTAATAATTATGTTGACTCAGATATAATCAAACCACATATACAAGCATGAATTTTGAACAAGTTATTGTAAAAGATCAAATGTTTTATATTTCTCTATGCTATGTATGTTATAAAAATCTACCATGATATTTTCTTACTTTTGATATGATATTGAATCTATGTTAGAGATTATAGTTACACGATAAGCAAATGTGGTTAAAAATATTATTTTTGATAATATTTTCAAGTAGAGTAAATTGATAAAACCCCTCATTTTGAAGTTCATGTTGACAATATAAACCTTAAGATAAATTATGTCATGTAACAAGATCAATAAATTTGATGTTGTCTAATTTGGACCAAAATGTCTGAGGCTTTTTGAATATATAATGCATGTAATTATGTATGAATGATATGATAGGTATAATCTGTCTACCGATACGAGCATGTATTTTAAATGAATGAATCTAATACTGATTT
>CM018916.1:13269397-13271897 GCA_009663005.1 Actinidia chinensis
CTGCAGTACACCTACTGAACCATATGCTTTCGAAGGTGTTGAATTTTGAAACTCCACTACAAGTCCTCTTTCATCATGTCTCATTACCAACTATTTTGTTGATTCTTCTACGAATCTTTGGATGTGTTGCCTTCGTTCATATCCATAAAAATCAACGAACTAAATTTGATCCATGTGCAGTTCGTTGTATTTTTTTAGGATATACTACACATAAAAAAAGGTATCGTTGTTACAATATCACTACCAAACACACACATATCACCATGGACATCACATTCATGGAATCTAATACTTTTTTCTTTGCGTCTATACCCAATTCTTCTCTTCAGTGGGAGACACAAGATAAAGAGCAGAATTGGTGGAATTGTCCGATTGAAGACACTCGAATGCAGACAAATGGGGAGCATGAGGGTGCGTCGTTAGTTATAACACCAACTGTTATAAAAACTGAGGTTGTGGCTAGAGTAGTGATACCAAAAAAAGGAAATGACAATGAATTACTATAGACTAAAATCAGACCCCTCTACTCTTTAGTGCCCGAAGACCCATCTCCTGAGAATATTCCTAAGGTAAAATATCCTACTACTGTACTACGCCATCTCCTATTAATGATTTTGATACTTCGGTGGGTTACAACTTACCTTTTAGACATAATCGTGGTAGGCCACCAAATCGGTACTCACCAGATTTTGAAGAGAAAAGATCTAAATACCCAATTGCAAATTATGTATCCTCTCAAAAGCTATCAGAACCTCTCAAGATGTTTGGACACAAGTTGTCCTTATGTAATGTTCCAAACAGGGTCCAAGAAGCCTTAACAGACCCAAAATGGTCGAGAAATTAAAGAAGAGATGGAGGCTCTAAATAAAAATGAAACATGGACCTTTGTCCCATTGCCAAAAGTAAAATGAATAGGAAGGTGTAAGTGGGTGTTTTCCATCAAATACAAGGTAGATGGATCTATTGAAAAATACAAGGCGAGATTGGTGGCAAAAGGATATACACAGACTTATGATATAGATTATTAGGAGACTTTCTCACCATTGACAAAACTGAATACCATTAAAGTGTTGTTATCTCTTGCAGGCAATTTAGACTGTCTGTTACACCAGTTTGATGTGAAGAATACATTTTTTTATGAAAATCTTGAGGAGGAAGTCTACATGGATATTCCACCAGGGTATACTACATCCCCTGAAACTGGAGTTGTTTGTAAGTTACAATGAGCACTATACGGGCTAAAACAATCTCCCCGTATGTGGTTTGGTCGTTTTAGCCTATCCATGAAAAAGTATGGGTTTCAACAAAGCAATTTGGATCATAATTTGTTATTGAAACACCGACTAGGAAAATTAACAACTCTTATAATCTATGTAGATGATATGATTATTACAGGAGATGATGTGGAAGAGATCGCTAAACTTTAAGAATAGTTGGCAACCGAGTTTAAATGAAAAACCTTGGAGGGCTCAAGTATTTTTTGGGAATTGAAGTGGCAAGATCAAAATAAGGTATATTTCTTTCTCAAAGGAAACTTGTATTAGCCTTATTGGCAGAAGTTAGGCTATTGGATTGTAAACCCGTTGATACTCCAATCATTTAGAATCACAAACTCAGAGAGCATACATATCAAGTGCCAACAGATAAACAAAAGTATTAAAAGCTAGTCGGTAAGCTAATCTACTTATCTCATACTCGCCCAGACACTGCCTATGCTATAAGCATTGTGAGTCAGTTTATGCATTGTCCTAATGAAGATCACATGGACGTAGTATTATGAATTCTTCGGTATTTAAAGTCCTCTAATGGAAAAGTGTTGATGTTCTATAAGAATAATCATTGTAATGTTGAAGGATACACACAGATTTAGCAGGAAGTGTTGACAATAGGAAGTCTACATTGGGCTATTCTACTTTTGTAGGAGATAATTTAGTCACATGGAGAAGCAAGAAGCAAAAGGTGTTATCTTTATCAAGTGCTGAGGCTGAGTTCAGAGGAATGGCCAAAGGTTCTTGCGAGCTTCTTTGGATTATGTTAATTGAAATTGGCATGGTTCCTAGCTTCGAGACAAATCGGTTCCGTGACAATAAAGCTATCATTGATATTGCACATAACCTAGTCCAGCATGATTGCACTAAACACGTCGAAGTAGTCCAACATATCATCAAATAGAATCTCAAAGACAAGATAATTCGTTTTCCATTTGTGAAATCTGAAGACAAATTGTCCGATATTCTTACAAAGGCTATTTCAGGAAAGGTTTTTTACAATTCATATGACAAATTAGGCATTAGAGATTTCTATGCACCAACTTGAAGGGGGGGTTGTCTGCTGAGCTGTCAATGGATTGTCACTAAGTAGGTATTGTCATTAGTCAAAACAATTATAGAAATCAAATTGTTATTTGAATCACTTCTTTCGAAGGATATTTACGATAGCTTTCCTTAAGTAATTTTGAGTAACTTCTTTTATTCTTTTTTGTAATGCTATATATACAGTT
>CM018916.1:13274397-13279397 GCA_009663005.1 Actinidia chinensis
CACTCCCCCTCAGGTTGGTGCATACAAGTCTCTGATGCCCAACTTGCCAAGTGAGTTGTAGAAGTTCTTGCCGCATACAACTTGCATCAGTATGTCTGCTAAATGGTTTTCGGACTTGACAAAAGGAAATCGGATTATCTTGGTTTCAAGGTTTTATTTGATGAAATGTCGATCCACCTCTATATGTTTGGTCCGATCATGCTGGATAGGGTTGTGAGAAATATCAATAGCAGCCTTTTTGTCACAGAATAGGTCCATTTTGCAGCTTGGCACAAAGCCAACTTCTATTAACAGTCGCCAAATAAGATCACAAAGGCCCTTAGCCATCCCTCAGAACTAGACTTCAGCACTTGACAAAGCTACCACCTTTTGTTTCTTACTTCCCCATGTAACAAGATTCTCGCCAACAAAAGTAAAATATCCCGAGGTGGACTTCCTGTCTGAGATATTCCGTGCCCAATCTACATCTGTATAGCCGTCCACCCTTAAGTGATTATTCTTTGAAAACATAAGTCCTTCTCCAGGAGAGGACTTTAAGTATCTAAGAATTCGTATTACTGCATCCATGTGATCTTTACTCAGATAATGCATGAATTGACTTACTACGCTTATGGCATAAGAGATATCAGAGCGAGTATGTGAGAGATAAATGAGTTTCCCAACCAGTATTTGGTACCTCTCTTTGTCTGTTAGCACTTGATCAAGGTATTGTCTAAGTCTGTGGTTTGGGACAATTGGTGTGTCTGCAGGTTTACATTCCAGTAGTCCCACCTCTGATAATAAGTATAGGATATATTTTCGTTGGGAAAGAAATATACCTTGGTGTGTTTGCAGGTTTACATTCCAGTAGTCCCACCTCTGATAATAAGTCTAGGATATATTTTCGTTGGGAAAGAAATATACCTTGCTTTGATCTAGCAACTTCAATTCCCATAAAATATTTAAGTCCTCCCAGATTCTTCATCTCAAATTCAGTTGCCAATTGCTTTTGGAGTCTTGATATTTCTTTTGGGTCATCTCCTGTAATGATCATGTCATCTACATAAACTATCAAAGCCGTAACCTTGCCCAGTTGATGCTTCAGGAATAGTGTATGGTCTGAATTGCTTTTGTTGAAATCCGTGTTTCTTCATTGCTAAGATGAACCTCCCAAACCATGCTCTAGGTGATTGCTTCAATCCATACAGTGCCCGCTGTAATTTGCACACACCCAGTCTCGAAAGTTGTCGTATAGCCCGGTGGGATCTCTATGTAGACTTCCTTCTCAAGATCACCATGGAGGAAGGCATTCTTTACGTCAAACTGGTGCAATGCCCAATCAAGATCTGCTACAAGGGATAACAAAACTCTAACTGTATTTAACTTGGCCACTGGTGAGAAGGTTTCTTGATAGTCTACACCGTATGTTTGCATATAGCCCTTTGCTACCAGTCTTGCTTTATATCTTTCGATTGATCCATCTACTTTGTGTTTGATGGAGAACACCCATTTACACTCCACCGTTTTTTTCCCTCGGGTAAGGGAACAAGAGTCCATGTTTAATTTTTCGGTAATGCCTTCATCTCTTCCCTTATAGCCTGAGTCCACTTAGGGTCAATCAAGGCTTCATGAGCACTGGTAGGAATCCAACATGTAGAAAGTTCATGCATAAATGTTTTGAGTGGCTCGGAAAGTCTTTTTGTGGACACATAGTTGGCGATCGGGTACTTTGACCTTCGTTCCATAATATTTGGAGAATATTTATTTGGTGGTTTTCCCCGATTGTTTCTGAAAGGTAAGGTATAGCCAACAGAGGTATTCATATCATTAGAATTGTGAGGTGTGATAGGAAAGCTTACCTCAGAGATATTCTCAAGAGATGGGTCTTCAAGCACTGAGGATAAAGGGGGTTCTATATCAGCTTCAGGTGATGTAGAAGCTATATCAACTTCTGTAGGCACATCCAGTTCTATATCTTGTTCCTCATTGACCTAAATTTCATTGTCATTAAACCCCGACCAGTCAAATCTTAATCAATTCAGCTCTTCATCTTGTATCTCCTCCTGAAGAGGAGAGAAGTGGACAATGGGGAAGAAAAAAAAGTTTCAAATTCTAAAAAAGTGACATCCATAGTCACATAGGTGCGTTTGGTGGTCGGATCATAGCATCGATATCCTTTTTGATGTGAGGCATACCCCAAGAAGAGACATCGGATGGTACACGGATCAAGCTTTGTGCGCTGATTTTTATGGAGGTGTACAAATGCGACTCATCCGAAAATCCGAGGAGGAATTAGCAATACTGTAGGCAAGTGAACATAGGTCGAGAGAGTCTGTAGTGGAGTCTTAAAATTCAAGACTTTGGATGGCATCCGATTGAGGAGATACACAGCCGTGGCAACGGTATCAGCCCAATGTCTGCTGGGAACATGAGCTCCAATTAATAGAGCTCGGGCAGTTTCAAGGATGTGACGATTTTTTCTCTCAGCGACACCATTTTGCTGCAGAGTCTGTGTCCATGATGTTTTATGAATAAGTCCATGGTGTTGAAAATAGTCATAAAGTCGGTGATTTACATATTCGCCACCATTATCGGATCTGAGAATCTGAATCTTAGCTGAGAATTGAGTTTGAACCATTGCACGGAAGGACTAAAACACATCCAGTACTTCATCTTTATATTTGAGCAAGTAGAGCCAAGTCATGCGAGTACAATCATCTACAAATATCACAAACCAACGAATACCAGACATAGTAGAAACAGGAGAAGAACCCCACACATCTGAGTTAATTAAAGCAAAGGGAACATCACTTTTATTCATACTCGAAGGATAGGTAAACTCTATGACTTTTAGCAAATATGCATGTTTTACATTTTAAGTCATGATTCGACACATGCAAGAACAAATCCAGAAACAAATGCTTCATATAACCAAATGACGGATGTCCTAACCGACGATGCCAAAGCCAAATTTGTCGCTCTTTGATGCCAGTCGGATGATGCATGTGATGTGCTCGGCCCACACTAAAATCATCCATGTAATACAGCCCCCTTTCTTAGTACCACAGCCAATGATCTCCTTGGTGAGAATATCTTGAAGAAGACAAAACGTAGGATAAATAAGTAAAATACAGGTAACTTGACTAACGGATAACAATTTATGGGAGAGAGGGGGAATAAGCAAAGTATTGGATAAGTTTAAGGCAGGTGAGAGTATCACAGTGCCGGCCCCTATGAGCGGAGAAACAACCCCATTAGCGTTTGCAATACTAGTACGCCTTGGTGTGGAGGTCTGTGAAAAATCTGCAACGTCAAACGTCATGTGGTCGGTGGCTCCAGAAACAAGTATCCAAGCATTGTTATTGGCATCTCGATGCGGAGTACATAGTGCATGACCATATTTACCTGGATATGTGAGTGACAAATCTCCCTGTGAAGTCTTGACAGGAGGTGTGAGGGAGAAATGTGGCTCTATTGTAACCACTGCAGCCTTACCAGACCCTCCATCATTGCCGATAGTATCACGTCATTTCCGGGCCTGGAGTTCATTCTACAGTAGGGACAGCCGTGTAGTTTGAAGCAATTCTCACGGGTATGCTTCGAATTGCCACAATGTGAACATTTAGCTCCATCAAAAGGGACTCGTGTTTTGGTGGATGTACTGGCCTTCCCACTGCCCAGAGAAAGAGATCCAGTAGAACCCGGGGTGGGCTGTCCCAACTTGAGGCCTTTCGAGGCCAAAACAGCTCCCGGAGTACTATTGGTGCCACCAGTTATCATGACCGCCTGCCGAACAGCTTCCCGATGAACATGAGCGTACGCTTGTTCAACCGTAGGAAACGGTTGCATCTTTAGAACATCACCTCGAATTCTGTCAAGTCGATCGTCGAGGCCATCCAAGAAGACATACACTTCGTCTTCCTAAAGTAGGTTGTTATATTGCTGAATATCAGCAACACACTTCATCTGGTTTGGGCGACGAAAATCAATCTCACGCCAAAGTCCTTGAAGATCATTATAGTATTTTTCAAGAGAGCTATCTGCTTGTTTCAGATGGGTTACACGGCGCCGGAGATCATATACTTGAGAGGTATCACTCCCATCAAAGTAAGTAGTAACAACGGAATCCCACACTGATTTTGCTGTTGGAAACCGAATAAAATTTCCAATCAGTGATGAATCCATGGAGTTGATTAGCCACCCTTTGACAGTGGCGTTTTTCGTGCGCCATTTCTGAAAGAGTGGATCCTTCTGAGAAGGATGGGGAAACTTGCCATTAATATATCCTAACTTGTCCTTGCCGGAGATGTACATCTCGACAACTTGGGACAGCATAGCTGGTGCCGTCCAATTTAACACCAATCGAAGCAGCAGAAGTATCAAACGTCGGGGTCAACACTGAAGCTTTGTTTAAAACTTCAGTCATTCTGGTGGCCAATTCTATAAGGATAGATTCAGGTTGGGGTTCAGTTTCTGCCATGGATGGAGTTGGGAGGTAGAAAACGATGATTTAAGGAAAAAAGAAGAAGAGATATGTGATAACAGAGAACCAGGAATTGGTCCTGCTCTGATACCATGTCAAACTTTTGTATTTTCATTCATAATCTCTTTTTACAAACGACTCAGTGTATTTATAAAACAAAAACAAAATCTATCTATACTTGGCTATACATCTTTCATGGCGAGGATAAAGATCAGTTCATATCGAATCCCTTAACTCAAGGGATTTACATACAAGGTTTAGAGGATAAAGATCAATTCCTATAATCTCTCTATTCCCTTAACTCAAGGGATTTCACCCCTATAATCTCTCTAATGTCAACTCACGCCAACATGTTGGATGTTGTTGAAATGTCCTACATTGCCTAGTTCTGGCTCATATGTGCTGTCATGCTGAAAAATAGGCCCACCCTTGCTCTGATACCACTTGTCAAGCCTAACCCATCTTTCTAGATGATAGGCCCAACCCACAGCACTCGGACACTCGGCATGCTAGACAACAGGCCTACCATTGCTCTGAT
>CM018916.1:13371897-13374397 GCA_009663005.1 Actinidia chinensis
TTAGTGCTTCAGCAGTTTCTGAATTTAGACTATTTTGTGTTTTAGATATGACACAATCACTAACACTAAAAGCAGCTTCTGATGCAATAGTTGAAACAAGAACAATTAGAATATCACAAGTCATGGCGGGAAGCACGGGACAATATAAATTGTTCATTTCTTAGCTCTGTACCTGTCTTAAGGTGCTCTTTAACCAAGCAAGCTTAATATTATTTTTATCATTCCACAATGCAAATTTTTTCCCCAGTGTTCTTTCCTAATGTCAAATTTCATAGATGTTGAAAAGATACAAATTGCAAGGACAGTTGCAGTCAAAAGTTGATTTGGTTATTAAATCACTTTATTTTATTTTATTCAAATTTTTACTGTTGATGAGTTTCAAAGGCTTGTTTATTATTTTCGAGATAAGAAAAAAATAGGAAATAAATAATATTATGAGATCAGGAAGGTGGTGATGGGAGATGAGTATACTTATCCCCCATTGTAGGAGATTAATAATCTGGAAGGATGACTAACCCTATATAGTTTTTATTTGCCAAACATGAGTTTTGTGAGACGACCCACGAGATAGCTAATCCAATCCCCCACTTTTATCCCTCAGCCAAACACAGTCAAAATCTAGAGGAACCACTTTGGCCATTTATAGACCACCCAAACCAACATCTCTATTATCAATGGTTCAAATCAAAGCTATAAAGAAAAATAAAAATTCAAATGGCCAAAATAAAAGACAAGTTCGGGCCTCGCACCGGGGTTTGGGTTGGGTCACGAGGCAGGCTTTGGGTCGGTCCACAAGTTTTAAAATTAGATTCAAGCTCAGCCCATATTATATTATCTGGGCTTGGACAGAGATTGAGCTCTCTGAACTATGGGTTGAACCAAAGTCCGTTGAGCTGGGCCGAACTTGGGCCGGCGGCGAGATTTTTGATGACGCTTATATGAAAATAAACTGTTTGCTAACTTGGTTTTCACACAAAGCTATATATGCGCAAGTGTAAGCCTGTTTTGAAGGTGCTCCTGCCCGCATGATAATTTCATAAAAGGGGCACCCGCTCCACAAATCGTTGACTTAGGAATGAAGATCGAAGGATGATATTGAAGTATGCAACGAAGGTCGAGGATCAATTCATTTACAACAATGGCATTTCCCCAAAATCCTCTCCCCGAAGCAAAAGTCTCGCAGTTAAAAAAGAAGATGCTTCTCCACCCAACTCCGAACGCGACCATGGAAGCTGCGATTCCGATGGCTGCCCAGTTTACGAGCCCACTCACTCATGGCCAAACGCCCCAAGGCTCACCGAGGAAGAAAAATCCCCACCGATCGAATCAGCGATTTGCCCGGTGCAATCCTGGTTTGTATTCTCTTAACTCTTACCAATCGAAGACGTCGTCAAAACCCAAGTCTTGTCCAAACGATGGCAATTCCTTGGCACTCGCATTCCATCCCTCGTTTTCCGTTACTGCTTCCGTGATCCCGATGACGACGACGAAAGCGACCGAAATCGCGATTTTGTTTTCGTTGAGAAAACCCTAATTCTCTGCAACTGTTCTAAGCTCAAGAAATTGGGGTTTGATTTGATAGCTTCAAGATGGAGGACTGGAGAAAAGAATGGATAGCATATTCGAACAAAGGCATATGAAGTCAAAAATCAAATTACAGGCCAATCCAAGACAGAAGAAAGATTTTGCATTACCTTCGTAACGATTTATCAAAAGATGGACCCAACAGTTTCGAAAGATGTACACAAGATGACCTAATCATATCAAGAATTTACAGAGAGAAAAGTATTGGCTTTCCCCATCAAAGACTAGATAAAAATACAAAGATAAATAAGAATAAAAACAAGAAATTGTGGTATATGTTTCTTCCTTCCTAAATTCTTTCGAGTATCAACAAGCGCCTCTCTCTAAGCTAGCGCCATTAAGAGAGGGCCCCTTCTGCCATGGCTTTTATCAATTTTATGAACTCTGGTTCACTAGAAACACTCCATGGATTCACAGCCGATACTTGAGCAGAATACAAGCGTGAAGAGTTACTTGGTCGTGCTTGTGTTTCGTAGATCATTGTACTAAGTACAGAGTCGAAATTTTGCGGTGAATCCATAGCCATGAAGAACATGGACACTTCAACCTTGTGGTGGATTTCTAGACTGCCCACTAAATCTACAAGGTCAATTAAGTCCGATACAAAATGTCTAGGAATGTAGAACACCTCTGAGCTGCATATTGTGAGGCTCCGGTCACTCGGGCCACTTTCCTTATAGTTGACCTGAAAGTGGACTGGCATTGTGCTCACCACTTTCTTCACCATACTTGCTTGTTTTGAGTACCATGAGGCGTTTCCAGTAACTGGCACGGTAGTCCAAGACCGTGGCACCCACAAAAGGAAAAATTTAAGAGAGAGAAAGAGCGAGAGGTCGGGTTACTATCGTCGGAGGTGTAGGTTACCTTGTCGGTGATCCAAAGATTTGCTTTGTCCGCTTGCAACAAATTCCAGTAG
>CM018916.1:13459397-13469397 GCA_009663005.1 Actinidia chinensis
CTGCCATTAAAGCAATTAACAACTGTCGTAGGACTCAGAATGTAGCCGAATTGCTCAATTACATTTCGATTTACACCCACGTCATCCCCTACCGAGCTGATAGGCTTGGTCAAGTGAAGCTTCGTTCCTTACGTATTCAAGGAAAAGCTTTAGGTTATCATCAGTTGAGATTGACCGACATGAGTAGGAAGGTTTACCAAATTATTGATTACCTTCGGCAACTTAGAGAAGAATTAGAAGACACCAGCTCAGCAGGCCTTTCTAGCAGTGAAGAGGCTAAAGATGGTGAGGAAGTCAACCAAGGCGAGCTCCCAATCCCCATTGCCCCTACAATCCAAGTTGCATCTTTATTAATAGTGAGCTCGGGATCAAAAGTTGCGTCTGACCTTGCCTTTTCTCATTTCTTTTCGATAGCTGAAGACGAGATCAAACATTCTTTCAATAGAAGTAGTGCTAACTTAGATTCTTCGCCCGAGATGCCCTTGAAGGCAAAAGAGATTGAACCCAAGAAGGGTAAGGGGGCTACTCTTAAAACAATCCAAGTCCCCGCATCGGTCTAAAAGGAGGTCTTAGAACTACTATTGGTCTTGATCCCCCCTTTGAAGACTTGAGCATGCAGTTCTCCCAAAAACTGATGCGGCGCAAAGGTAAGGCTCATAATGAGGGCACTTCTAAGAGGACAAAGCAAGGAGGAAGGGTCTCGGTTAGCGTCTCTTCGCCATAAGGAATTCCTGAGACTTGGGCCCCTGAGTTTGATGTTACTGACCTCAGTCAAAAAGTGGCCTTGGCACAGGCTGTCATGCTCCCCCAAGATGTGGCAGTTCTTGCTACTGAAGAAAAGAAAGTGGCTGACTAAATTTGGTTTTTCCTTACTAAATTTTGAAACCTTTATTTAAAACTTTTCTTTGTTGCAGGTTCTCCAAAGGGCGATGGCGACCCAAAATCACATCTTTAAACATTCCTCTGAGCTAAAAAAGGCGTTAAAGAGAGCTCAAACTACGAAGGGGGAGTTGAAGGTCGCGAAGGATGCCTTGGCTACCAAAGTGAAGAGGCATGAAGATAGCGATGCCAAAGTGTCCAAGGTTTTACTAGAAGTTAATACTGCAAGTGAAAGGATGGCCAAAGCTTGCGGGAGAGTACTAAACTCAAGCAGGAGCTTACCGAGCTTAAAGAGTATGCTGCTGGACTTTAATGAAGAGGAGTATGCGAACCAGCCCGCAATGGATGAAGAAGAAGGCGACGGCAAGGTAGGAGACAAGGCCGGGGAAGAGGTTGGGACTAGCATAGCTAGGGATGGAGGTGAGGACATCCCCTCGAAGCATAAATTGACTTACTGCCTGCTACAAGGGATGAACCTTAAAGTTTTTTGTTTGTTTTTTGAAGTTCTTATAAATATTTTTTGCTTTTGAGCACAAACTCTTTATAAATACCTTTTGTGTTTATGAAATTTCTCCTTTCCCAGCTTATTTGTACCTTTGTTTCTTACTTAGCTTGTTTATGTTTTTGAATTCTTGAATGATTGTTGTCTCCTGAGATCGATGTCAAGATAACTTGCCAATGCCTTAGAGAGTTTTTGCTTGCTGCGTTGCTTCATGTTTTTCTTGTCTTGAGCTCAGTAGTCAAGCATCTCGAAGACCAAGTCATGTCATGCCTTCGTGAATATTTAGCTATTTGCATGCTTATAACGTAGATGCCGACTTGTCTTAGCATAGTTAAGCAAACTCAGGCCTTAGTGATAATCTATTGTTGTGCATGTCCTTTGATCTGAATGGCACTAAGCTCAGCAGTCAGGAAGTTCGTCATTGAGTTTTGTGCACCCTTAGCAAAGTATTGCTGTTCTGGATGCAATGACGTAGTTATGGTTTTCTTTAGAACTATACATTTTAAGACATCTCAAGCTCATACTTGAGCAAGTTTGGCGGAATAGCCACACACTTTTTTAAGACATCTCAAGCTCTGGCTTGAGCAGGTCCGTGATTAGTCATGCTGCTTTAGAATCTCAAACTCATGCTTGAGCAGCTTGGCAACAACTAGTCTCGTGCTGTTTTAAGACATCTCAAGTTCATGCTTGAGCAAGTCGGTGATTAGTCACGCTGCTTCAAGAATTCAAGCTCATATTTAAGAAGCATGGTAACTAGTCTCGAGCTTTTGTTAGGACCACCTTAGCTCATGCTTTAGTCAAACGTGGAATGCATCTCGGATTTCAATTCGTTTTGGACAATTTTTAGAAAAAAAATTTCAAACTAAAATGTGAACCTTCAGCCGAGCTATGTACTTTTTGAAAGTATTTATGAAATTGTAAGTCGACGACTCATGAAATGATAAGACTTCTTGCATAATTCAAAATATCTACAGTATGTTTATCAGATGTGGCAAATAGAGATTTAATAATGTATGGAAATCAAATATACAATTTTTATAAACACGAGCTCGGTAAAGGGTAGTTACATTTTATCAAGTTGTTGGCATTCTAAGGTCTTTTTGAGGTCGTCAAGATGATAAACACCTTTCCCAGCTGCTTAGTTATCTTGTAAGGACCTTCACAATTAGGACCGAGCTTTCCATTCGCTGGTCCAAGGTATTTCCAATAACTTTTATCAAAAAGAGGTCGCCGACAGCAAACTCTATATGTTAAACCTTTTGGTTGTACGATTTTATCAGTTGCTTCTACTAGTTGGTCATTCGTATTAGTGCATTTTATCTTCATTCGTCGGTAAGGTCGAGGTCCTGAGCTGGGACTTCAGAGTTATTAATTTCGTCGTAAGGCTCGGTTTGTATTGTAGGCAAATTGACCTCCAGTGGGATTACAACTTCGAAATCGAAAGTCATAGAATAAGGCATTTCGTTCATTGCTTTCAACGGTGTGGTCCAATAGGCCCACAAAATGGTTGAAGCTTCAACCCACTTGCTTTTGGCTTTTAAAGCCTTTTTTCTATCCCATTCATGATCGCCTTGTTGGTCTCCTCGACTTATCCGTTGTACTACGGGTAGCTCGGTGTTGAGTTGTAGAATTCATTCTTTATTTGTTCCAATAAATTCTAGATTTTTTGGCTCACAAATTATGTCCCATTATCTGACACGAATGCTTTAGGCATACTGAACCTGAATAGGATGTTTCTGCAGATGAATCTGATTACATCCACTTCTCTAATTTGGGTTAGTGGTTTGGCTTCCACCCACTTGATAAAATAGTTCGTAGCTACTAACATAAACTTTTTGTTCCCTAGAGCTCGGGACAAGACTCCCATGAAGTCCATTCCTCATTAGGCAAAGGGCCATGGACTGGTGAGAGGAGTCAAGTCCCTAGTTGGTTGATGGATGAGGGGGAGAAGAGTTGACATTTTGTACATTTGTGGACGTACACTTGGGCATTTTTCTACATGTGGGGCCATCAGTATCCTTAAGCTAGAGCTCGATGGGCCAGTAATCTTCCCCCAAAATGCAGTCCACAAATGCCTTCATCAATTTTAAATAGCACATCTTCGATCAAACTCAGATGAACGCATAAGAGGTAGCGCCCTATATAAAATCTTTAGTAAAAATCCCTAGTGGGAGAATTTCAGAATTGTGCTATTTTTATTCAGAGTTTGTGCACTTTCCTTTTGTCCTTAGGCAGTTTGTCATGGCATAAAAATGTTGCTATTAGGTCCATCTAGCTCGATCCTAGCTCTTTATTGCTTAGAATAGCCTGTTGATTGTTTTTAATGCTGGGAGACGAGATTAATTCTATTGCGATGGTTATTCTAGCTTTTCTTTTAAAAATTGATGCCAAGTCTGCCAATACATCTGCGCGTGAATTCAAATCCCTTCCCACCTGCTTGCTTTGAACTTCTTTAAATTCGGTGATGAGGGTCTTTGCGATTGCCAAGTACTTAGACATCTTGGCTCCTCGAGCTTTAAATTTTCCTGTAACCTAGTTGGCGAACAACTTTGAGTCAATGAAAACATGGAGCACGAGAACCTTTAGCTTGTTGGCATACCTAAGTCTCACATTGAAAGCTTCGGACTCGAGTTCATTGTTTGTTGCAGGAAAATTTAGTCTAAGGCAATGCTCTAAAATTGCCCCCTCAGGACTTTTTAAAATGATGTCTACTCCATTGACAAATATTTTCCAGGATTTTGAATAATCAATCTGAGGTGGCTCCTTGCAAGCTTCGGGACCCTTAGTGATACTCTTAGCTATGGATACCTTTGCATCCTGAGGTGGTTTCTTGCGAACCCCAGGATCCTCGGATGCCAGTTTGGTCTCAACTGATGTTCATGTCGAGCTCCCTTACTCATTGTATGCAGGCGTAGGGCACCCTTGCATTGGACTTACAATTTGGGGAGAGAACTCCGCGAAAAAATCAACCAAGATTGGCCTTTGCTGGCTGCCCTTGGCAAAAATTTTATGTCAAATTGGCTAAGCTTGATGGCCTTCTTTAAAAACTGTTCGAATAAGACCGCTTTCATTAAAATGTTTTTAAGTGAAAATCGGTATGCACCGCAATTGGATGCACTTAAAAATAGTGCATGAGTTTTCGCAAAGTCACAATTAAGGCTAGTACCAATTTTTCCCGCGACAAGTACCTTGTTCAGCAATTCATAAACATCTTGCTAACGAAGTAGATTTGGTGTTGCTCTATTTTTACCTCATTTAGCACAAGCTAACAGCTTGCTCCGAGACGACCAGGTAAACGTAGAGCAATTTTCCCTTATCTAGAGTAGAAAGAAGTGGTTGGATGATCAAATATTGTTTGAATTGTTGGAGTGTATGTGTTGCACTCTGTGTTCCAAGAAAATTTTGAATTTTTGCAACGGAATTGAAAAAATAGATGGCATTTATCAAAAAACTTACTAACCAATCAATTAAGTGTTGTCGCTATTCTAGTCAGTTTTTGAACCTCCTTCGATTTCCTTGGCTGATAAGGTCATTAATGACCAAGATGTTCTCTGGGTTAGCTTCAATTCCTCGCCGAGTTACCAAGTGGCCCATAAATTTGCCCGATCTTACTCCAAAGGCAAACTTGGCAGCATTCAACCTCAGCTTGTGTTCTTTTAGGATCACGAACACCTCAGTGAGGTCTTTTAAATGATCTGGCTGTTGCTTGCTTTTAAACACTATGTCACCAATGTAAGCATCCATGGTTTTACCCATCAATGGCTTGAACATCTTCGTGACCATGCGTTGATAAGTGGCCTTATTCGAACAGAATATCGCTAATTATCGAGTGAATTTCCCCATATTTTAATGTTATTATGCATATTAATTCTTCACTTTAATTGTTATGTGGCACAAGTGATTTGAATTGTTTTGCAGTCCAAAAAGGAGCATAAAAGACACTTGGAAGGGGCAAGATTGCTAGATGGGATGAATTAGGAGTAGAAAAAGGTGAGGATATGCAGTTTCACCAAGTTAAACTTGAAGGTTCTACTAGTTGAGAGAAAATAGAAGTTAAAATTAAGAGTTCCCAACCGGTCGAGGGAAATCCTTGACTAGTCAATGACCAATAGAATGTATGGAAGCAATGCTCGACTAGTAGAGCACTTGGCCCAACCGACCGGGAATGGTTAGAAGTTATGAAAGGCAGTCCCAACCGATCCAACCCAGAGTCCCAACCGGTAAAGGTTCATCAGAAGACAAAATGCCTTAGCTCAATTGGTCGAATAAAAAGTTCTACCAATCAGGGCCCAAAGCAAAGCACAAATTTAATGGCAAAGAAAGTGACTCGATCGGTCAAGCCCCTATCTCGATTGGTTGAGAAGGATAACAGAGCAATAAATGCAGTTGCAGTTTGGCAGGCAGCTTTTCTAGGGATTTTGGGCCACTCATCTTTCACCTCTCCAAGTCTATAAATAAGAGAAGATCCCTCAACAAGAAGTAACCTCTGCTCCATAAGAAAAAGATACTTTTAGATTGAATTTGCTTAGCCTTGAAATCACTTATTAAGTATAAATTACTAAGCTAGCTTATTTTGCTAAGGGACTAGCAAAGCTTAAGTCTGGGGGTATGATCCGAGCGAAATATTGCTAATTATCGGGTGAATTTACCCGCATTTTAATGTTATTGCACATATTAGTTGTTCACTTTAATTGTTATATGGCGCAAGTGAGTTGAATTATTTTGCAGGCCAAAAAGGAGCATATAAGACACTTGGAAAGGGCAAGATTGTTAGAAGGGATGAATTGGGAGTAAAAAAATCCGAGGTCATGTAGTTTCAACTGGTTGAACCTTCAACCTGAAGGTTCTACCAGTTAAGAGAAAACAAAAGTTGAAATAAAGAGTTCCCAACCGATCAAGGGAAATAGTCGACTGATCGATGACCAATAGAAAGAATGGAAGTAATGCTCAACCGGTTAAGCCATTGGCCTAAACGATTGAGGATGATTAGAAGGTATGAAAGACAATCACAACCGGTTCAACCTAGAGTCCCAACCGGTTGAGGGTCATCAGAAGACAAATCGCCTTACCTTGATCGATCGAACAAAAAGTTCTATCGGCCAGGGCCTGAAGTAGAGCACAAACTTAATGACAAAAAATGACTTAATGACAAAGAAAACGGCCAACCGGTCAGGCCCCTATCTCGACTGGTCGAGAAGGGTTATAGAGTAATAAATGCAGTTCGGCAGGGAGCCTTTTTGGGGATTTTGGGTCACTCATCTCACACCTCTCCAAGTCTATAAATAGGAGAAGATCCCTCAGCAAGAAGCATCCTCTTCATAAGAAAAAGACACTTTTAGATTGAATTTGCTTAGCCTTGAAGTGGTTCTAGTTTATTTTTTCTCTTTTCCATTTTTCTTTGGAGTTTAGGAACTTAGTCTATCAAGAATTGTAGGGAGATTAAGAGAGTAAGATGAAGAACAATGGTTGAAGATTGGATCTTGTATTGATGTCTACTTGTTTAAAATTACATGGTTGTAAGTCTTAATTTCAAAGTTGAATTTCTATTTGTTAATTAGTTTGCACAACTCTATTTCAATTTGAATTTGTAGTTGATTTTAATTCTTTACTTTTCTAGTTGTTCCACAAACAAGTTTAGATATTGGTTACAAATGGTAGGCTAAACTTGTAAGCTTAGTCCAAGGACTATGTCCTAATCCAACTGTAAATTAAACTAATTCTTCCCTTCTTTTTAATGAATTTCAATACTTGTTTAAAATTTGATCAATGATACTATAAAGATCAAAACTTAGATTTGTGTAAATCTTTGATTATTCGTCAACAAGATTACTTGGTTAGATTTGTGTAAATATTTGATTATTCATCAACAAGATTACTTGGTACAAATAATGCTTAGATCCCTTGTACTTTAAGGGTTTGACACATTGTATAAACACATATCAAATCATGAACACATCTTTAAATATAAAATAAATGCCACGGGGGTGATAAAAGCAATCTTCTCTTAGTTTGGCTCGTATCGGACAATCTGGTGGTAACCTTACTATGCATACAGGAAGTTCATCTGGGGCATGACCAGAGGTAGAGTCCACCAATTGATCAATTTTGGGCAAGCAAAAGTAATCTTTTCAGACAAGCTTGATTGAGGTTTGTGAAATCAACGCATACTTTTCACTTGTCGATTTTCTTCTTTACCACCACTATATTGGACAACCAATTGGGGTAAAGGACTTTGGTAATTGCCCTTGCCTCTTTTAGTTTCTTAGCCTCCTCTATCACCGTATCTACGTGCTCAGGCGCAGACCTTATCACCGCTGTTTTACTAGATGAGCCTTGGGAATGATGTTTAGCTCATGCTTGACAAAATTTATGTCAAGCTCAGGCGTTTCGTACGGAGTTCATGCAAAGACCTCAATATTAGCTTTTAGGAACTCAATGAGCTCGGTTTTCTCTCATTCCGTCAGGTTTGCACTAGTGAGAAAGAAATGATCCGAGCTTAGCTCATCGAGCTCATAACGCATGAGATCCTCCACGACTTTGTCCTCGGGGTTCCTACCAATGTCTTCAAGGACTTTCCATTCCTCTTCTACCGGCTGCACCTCTTTCATGGCAGCCTTAGTAGAGACCAATGCAAGATAACATTGTTTGGCTACCACCTCGTCCCCATAAAGGGTTTCCTCACCTCGGGGCATAGCAAACTTGATAACTTGGTGCAGCATGGAAGTAACTCTCATCATCTTGTGTAGTCAATCTCAGCCAACAATTGCATTATATGGGGAAAAAATATCAATGACAACAAACTCTGTCACCAACACTTGGGATCCGACTCAAACTTTGAGGCTTATGGTTCCTAAGGGCCAATGAGATTGAGTGTTGAACCCGACTTAGGGAGCTCGAGTAAACTTCATGTCAGCCTCACACAGTTTAAGTTATTTGAAAAAAAATCATAATACATCACCTCCACTGAGTTTTCAGTGTCCACTGGGATCTTTTTTGCGTCATAATTGTGGACCCATAGTTGGATGACCAAAGGATCATTATGGGGGTGCTGAACCCACTCGAGATCTACCTTGTTAAAGGTAATACTTCACAGGTTAGACTGGCTTTGCCTTGGCTTCTTTGTTGTTGGTTGGAAGAGAACCCCGTGTATTTGTTGGATAGTGCGGATCTTCCCCCGGCTCCTATTCTCAAGATTAGAGTAGTTTAGGTTCCCAATCATGTGAATAGTTCCCAGAAGAAGGTTTTCCTACAAGGCATCATCTGCTTGGTCGTTGCCTTGGTGTAACCTAGGGTTAGGTTTAAGCATGACTTCAACTTCCTCTTTCTGAGTTTTTTCCTAATTAACGTACTCTTTCAAATGTCCATCCTGAGCAGTTTGATCAAGAAAAACCTTTAAGACTCGACAATTTTCAATTTTGTGCCCCTTCTTCTTATGAAAGGAACATTTACACCATGATTGCGCTTTTTTTGGATCTCCCCCCATGGCTTGGTTCTTTGAAGACCATGTTGATGCCTTGCCTTACTCGGTTCTTATATTCTGCTAGATTTTCCTTCCATTTCTTGAATGGCTCATGACCCTGTAAGGAAGGACCCCATAGGTCATTCTACTTGCTTGATGTCATCCTCTAACCAAGCCAACATTTCAACTTGAGACATGAGATCACAGAGGCTAAGCGTCATCTTTTCCCAAAGCTTTTCGCCCAGGGTCATCCCGAGTTTGTTGCTGACCACAATGAGTTCTTCTGAGCACTACTCAATCTCATTGTACAACTTCTAATATCTTTTACTATAATGGTGGAGTGATTAGTTCTTGCCTTTTCATAGCATCAAAAAAGAGTTGACAACCTTGGGTGCCTTTGTGTTGATAATGAACGGAGCCATGAACGACTCGGTAAATTGGTAAAATCACCTAATGGTCTTGGCCAAAAGTTTGTCGAACCACTTTAGCCCGAGATTACCCAAGCTAGATGGGAACATCCTACACATGAATGTGTCATGATGGTTCCAAAGTGCCATCACCTACTTGAAATGACTAATTTGGGACCTCAGATTTGACTTCCCATCTTATAGGGTAAACTTTGGGGGTGAACTTCTCTAGAGGATCCATTTCTTAGATCTTTGGTGTGAACAAAGTTTGATATCTCTAGAGTTGTTCTTGCTGTACAGACTTGGCTATTTGGGTTATTAATTTTGCCGAGATAGCAGTTTTCGTGGGTGTTGCTGTCTTGGCAAGTAGCTTCACCCTTGAATCCCCATCCCGGTCTCATTTGGCGTTGAAGGTATCACAAAGGTCCACAATGGATTGAACTCGGCTTAGTGACACCCTTCGCTTACCTAACACCATTGTTTTCTATCACTTCAGCTCTCATCATCATCATGGGATTTTGTTTATTTTCCTTTCCTTCCATCTTGAGGTGGGTCCCTTCATCTATTGGACCTGACCTCGAATGGCTTTTCACCAATTCTTGGAACTAGTTTTATCTTGTTATTAGCTACCAGTATTTGTGTTAATTTGACCAACTGTGTTTCCAAATGCCTAATAGTGAGGTCCCGACTGTTGTTTCAACCCTCAAGGAGCAACTAACTTGGCCTCTTCCTAGAGAGAGCCTTGATTGTCCT
>CM018916.1:13476897-13484397 GCA_009663005.1 Actinidia chinensis
CCAATATTCAAGACTAAGACATGTACTTGGATGAATTCAACTGGATCTTGAGAAATTAGGAATTTCGAGCCAGAAATGAAGGTCTTTTTTCCTTCCCAAGGCATAATGGTCGTATTCTAGATAGTAAGTTCCCTTGTAACTTATTTTGTACTCATACACTTGTGAAAATATTAATTCTAATTTTTTGGTATCATGGTTGGTGTGACAAATTTCAACGAGTTATTCCAAAAGAGGTCTGACCAGTGCAAAGAAACCATTTAGAGTCTTAACAACATGTGAGCTTCTCAAAAAGTTACCAATCTATTGGAGTACGAGTTGATTTGTCACCACATCATCTAACACTGAGGTAAGCAACTCAGTAGGGTCAAGCTCCTAACACTACGAATTGAGGGGTGAGCTCCTTCGCACTGCGATTTTGGCTTATAAAAGCTTAGTGCCGAGCTTGCTGAGAACGTTGCGCTTGCTAGAAATCTTGATCTATACAAAGGGGGTCACCTTAAGTTTTTCTAGTTTTGTCTTGTCTGATTCTTAAGACAGTGAAGAGAATGAAGGAGAAGAGATTAACCAGTTAGTACTAAGGAGGAGAAGAAGTGTTGTTAATCTTATTGCTGAACTTGAAGGTCCCATTGCTAATCCCATTTTGGTTTTGAGCTCGGATCTTGAAGACTCTGATGACCTTGCTTTTGCACTACTTTGGCTTGAAGGTAAAGACGTGATCGAGCATTCTTATTAAGAAAGGGTGATCACGATTTGAGTTTGGGCAAGGTCAACATGATTTTGAAGTTTAGAACTCTTAGGAAAAGAAGACTTAGGTCGTAGTTGATCCATCTGTAGTGCTTGACCCCCAGTCATTCATGAGTTGCCGCCAATTTAGGACCCAGTCCTAGCTCTCGCTACTCCTAGCGAGGTCGAGGCAAGCTTGTCAGAGGCCCTACTTCTCGACAAGCATAAAGGGAAGCAGCCCACTGTAGGTATTTAAAAGTGATATAAGAAGAAGGGGAACCAGTTCAGCACTTTATCTCCAATTGAACAAGCCAAGGCCAAATTGGATTTAGCTATAGCCGAGCAAATGAAGTTGGATCTTGTTGTTGTAGTTCAAGAATGAGATGCTAGCACGCAGATGCTATCGAGGCCTGGGGTAAAGTAACTATTATTTAGGAGTAGTTAAACGAGGTATTGGGAGATCTGGGCAAGCTCGAAAAGATTTCTTGTCGCCTAGTGTACGAGCAAGTGTTCAACCGGGGAATTGGCTGAGCTAGGGACAATTACGACAAGTAGTTGGCCAAACTTCGTCCTAACATTTACCAAGAAGGTTGGCTCGCTTGTTTGAAGGAGCTCAACATTCTCGCAGATCACCCCGCATGGAGCAAGGTTTTACCCAAGGTCGAGCAATTGGATTCTCCTCAACCTTATTCCCCCTAGTTTTGCTAGGCTTCGATGAAGAGGAGTACTTGAATGACCCAACAGATGATGACCTAGAGAAACCCAATGAGGTGGCTAATGCGGATAATAATCTCAACTGGTTATAGTAAAAGGGACTAGCGCAGCTAGAGGTGGTGGGCTCGAGGATAATATTCCCCTCGATATGTAGAGTTCAACAAAAAAGAGGCTTTTGGCTTTTATGAATCCTTTTTTATTTCGAACAGTCTTTTGGACATATATGAAACACTTGTCTTTTCCAGCTCATTCTTACTTAGCTTTCTTTTGCCTGAAAATATTATGTTTGTATGCCTGAAGCTTAGATGTAGCCTTAAAAGATATTTGAGCTCGATTTGAACATGTCCATGTCTTGGCGAAAAATTGTTGTGTTTGGATGTTTTTTTGTTTTGTATATCTCGTTGGGCAAAGCTCGGAATTCAACTTTAGTTTGGAAAACTCTTTTCAAATGTCTGCTAAGTGAACACAAATAAGCCTCGTGGGATGAGTTCAGAACTCATGTAGATTTCGGCTAACTCTTCCTAAACGTCTATTGAATGAATGCAAATAAGTACGTGGGATAAAGTTCGGAACTCGCATAGAGTTCGACTAACTCTTCTCAAACATATGCTGAATGAATGCAGATAAGCCTCGTGGGATAGAGTTCGGGACTCGCATAAAGTTCAACTAACTTTTACCAAATGTTTTTAGCTGTTCGACTAAGTCATAATGTCTTATGTTCTTTTGACTTGTCATAGTTTGTTCGGACAAGTTTTGGTCATGCCTTAGCGACAATCTGCTATTTTTGCATTTTCATAGCATAAATGTTGCTTTTATTTAACACTGTCTTGTAATTCTCAAGCCCGTGCTTAAGCATTTCCACGGGTTAGCCTCACCTTTTTTAGGTTATCTCAAACTCATGCTCAAGTAGTTCGGCAATTAGTCTCATTGCTTCAAGAACTCGGGCTTATGATTGATTAGCTCGATGACTAGTCTCGCATTTTTCTTTACCACCTTAGCTCGTGCTTAGACAAATGGGGAGTACCTCCCAGTATAATTCATTTTAGAAAAGAATGTTGCATTTTCTATTGACTGAGTTGGAGGTACTTTTCAGAAAGTTTAAACCAAGTTCTTTTTGCGTAATAAGAAGAGTATTTAATTTTAAAAATAATGGCAAACATAATTTTAGACAAAAAGTGTAACTATATATATATATATATATATATATATATTATTGATAGTATTTCCTCAAATTGTTGGAATTCCAAAGTCTTAGGAATTGTTTGCCCTCCGGGTCTTTGAGATGGTATGTGCCTTTATCGGCGAGCTTATTTATCTTGTATGGATCTTCCCAGTTGGGACCGAGCTTTCTATCCGTTGGGTGCTTATTATTTCCAACAAATTTCCTCATAATGAGGTAAAAATTATTTATGCTGGGCTTTCTGGTTGTATGTCTTGGCTAATTACTTCTGGAAGTTTGCTATCTGTATTAGTACATTTTCTCTTTGTCTGTCGGCAAGATCGAGGTCCCGAGCTAAGACTTTTGTATTGTAATTAACATCATATGCTTCGGTTCGTATTGTGGGTAAACCTACATCTAACGGGATTATAGTTTCGAATCCAAAAGCCAAAGCATAAGGCATTTCATTCGTTGCTTTCTACAGTGTGATCCAATGAGTCCACAAAATGTTTGGTATCTCTTCAACCCATTTGCGTTTGACCTTTTTGAGCCTTTTTTTTATCCCATTCATGATTGTCTTGTTGGTGGCCTTGACTTGCCTATTGCACTAAGGGTAGCTCGGTGTTGAGTTGCAGAATTTGATCTTCAGTTACCCTAACAAGTCTTTGACTTTTTGGGCCATGAACTGAGTTCTGTTGTCTGATACGAATGCTCTAGGGTTGCCTAATCTTGATAAGATATTTCTATAGATGAATCTAATTATGTCTACTTCTTTGATTTGGGATAGTGATTCGGCCTCCACCCATTTGGTGAAATAGTCCATGGCCGCTAGTAAATATTTCTTGTTCCTCGGAGCTCGGGGCAAGACCCCCACAATGTCCATTCCTTATTGGCCAAAGGGCCTTAAACTGGTGAGATGGGTCAAGTCCCTTGTTGGCTGATGGATTAGAGGGAAAAAGAGTTAACACTTTGTATATTTGCGAACATATACTTGGGCATCTTTCTGGATGAAGGGCCACCAATATCCATGCATGAAGTGGTGGTTTTGTTAAATATTTTTTGAACTCTTGGAGTGTGAGTTTGCATTCCTTATTCCATAGAAAATTTGTATTTTTGTGAAGGAGTTGAAAACATGGACGGCATTTATCAAAGGACTTACTAATGAATTGGTTAAGTGTTGCCACCATTCTGGTTAGTTTTCGAACCTCCTTCACAATCATTGGGCTAACTAGGTCATTGATTCCCATAATTTGTTCTGGATTTGCCTTGATCCCTCACCGAGTTACCAAGTGTCATAGGAATTTTCTTGAGCTAACTCCGAAGGCACACTTGATTGCATTCAATCTCAATTTGTATTCCTTCAGTATTGTAAACACATTGGCGAGGTTATTCAAATTATTTGACTTTTTTTTGCTTTCAACCACCATGTCAATAATGTAAGCATCCATGATTTTAACCATGATTGGCTCGAATATTTCGGTGATCATTCTTTGTTACATGGCTCCGAAATTTTTTAATTCGAAGGGCATGACCTTGTAGTAAAATATACTGCGTGGGGTGATAAAACAGTCTTCTCTTTATTAGGCTCGTGCATTGCTCTTTAGTGATAACCTCGATATGCATCCAAGAAACTCATTCGGTCATGAACCAAGGTAAAGTCTACCAATTGGTCAATTTTTGGTAAGCGAAAGTAGTCTTTTGGGCAAGGTCAATTAAGGCTTGTAAATTCAACGCAGACTCTCCATTTGCCAGTTTTCTTCTTGACCACGAATGTATTGGATAGCCAACTTAGTTAACGAACCTCTATGATTGCATTTGCCTCTTTCACTGCGTCTCAAATTCCTCTATCACTATGTCCACATGTTTGATTGCAGACTTTCTTCCCCGCTATTTTATCGGACAGCCTCGAAAAAGATGTTCAACTCGTGTTTGATGAAGCTGGGGGTCAATCTCGAGTATCTCATATAGAGTCCACGCGAAGACTTTAATATTAGTTGTTAGGAACTCAATGAGCTCAATTCTCTCTCATTTCTTCAAGTTTGCACTGGTGAGAAAGAAACAATCCGAGTTTGGCTCATCGAGCTCATAGCGTATCAGGTCCTAAAGACTTTGGCCTCGGGGTTCTTTTCGACATCTTCCAAGACCTCTAGCTCTTCTTCAACTAGTTGCACCTCTTTCATGGCTACCTTAGTAAAGACTGTGGCAAAATAGTATTGTTTGGCTACCACTTGGTCTCCACAGAGGTTTCCTCACCTCTAGGGGTGGCGAATTTAGTGATTTGGTGCAGTGTAAAAGCAACTTCCTTCATCCTGTGTAACCAATCTAGGCCAACGATTGCATTATTGGGGGAGGGGATATCGATTATAACGAACTCTGTCACCAACTCTTGGGAACCAACTCAAACTTTGAGGGTTACAGTTCCCAAGGGTCAGTGAGACTGAGCATTAAATCTGACTAAAGTAGCTCGAGCTTGTTTTAAATCAGCTTGCAATAATTTAAGTTGTTTGAACAAGTCATAGTACATTACCTTGACTGAGCTCCTTGTGTCCATCAGGATTCATTTTACATCATAATTGTTAATTCGGGGATGTATGACCAAACGGTCAGTGTGGGGATGCTGGACTCATTCCAGATCAACTTTGAAAAATGTGATACTTCTTGGCTCAGACATTACTTGTCTCGGCTTCTTAACCATTGGCTGGACCGAGAGAATCTCGTGCATTTGTTTGATAATACGGATCTTCCCCTAGATACTATTCTTAATATCGGGGTAATTTGAGCCCCCAATCATGTGAATAGTTTCTAGTGGAAGGTCTTCCTCTAATGCATCATCTGCTTCGTCGTTACTTCAGTCAAACCTAAGGTTCGGTCTTACCTTAGCTTCCTATGCTCGAGTTTTCTCTTGATTGACGTGCTCTTTCAAGTGTCCATCATGAACGAGCTAATCAAGAAAAACTTTTAGGGCTCTACAGTTCTCATTTCGGTGCTCTTTCTCCTCATGAAAAGAACATTTGAATCGCTAGTTAGGTTTATTGGGGTCCCTTCCCATTGGGGTGGGTTTCTTGTAATAAGGCTTGTCCTGGATTGAGTGAGAAGTTTGTAAATTGGCTCTTTGAATATCACGTTGACCCTTTGCCTCACCCAACTTTCATAATCTATTGGATTTTTTCTCTACTTTTTGAATGTCCCATCGCCCCGAGATGAAGATCTCGTAGCTTGTTCCGCTTGCCAGACGTCGTCCTCCAATTAAACAAACATCTCGACCCAAGTCATGAGATCTCGAAGGTCGTTTGGAGGATTGAGCATCAGCTCCTCCCAAATGTTCTCTCCTGGGGTCAACCCGAGCCTGTAACTGATGAAAGCTAGCTCTTCTAAACACTCATTTATCTTGTTGTATAATTTTCAATAGCATTTGTTATAGTTGCGAAGTGATTCGTTCTCGCCTTTTTGAAGAGTCAAAAGAGAGATGCCTTTGTGTTGATGATGAATCGAGTCACAAATGATTCAGTAAATTGGTGGAAGCTCTGGATGGTTCCAGCTAGGAGTTTTTCGAACTATTTCAATCCGAGGTCTCCCAAGCTTGATGGGAACACTCTGCACATGAGTGCATCGATGTGGTTCCAGAGTGCCATCATATGCCTGAAATGACTAATGTGAGATATTGGGTCTAACTTCCCATCGTAGAGGGTAAACTTTGGAGGATTGAACTTTTTAGAGAATCCTTTCCCTCGATCTCCGAGGAGAACAAGGTCTGGTACCTCTGGAAATGCTCCATTGTCTTGGACATGGCATCCCGGTTTATTGATTTTTCTGGGATTTTATTTCTTGTGACAATTGCTCTTCCAGCGAGCAACATTTCCAGTAAATCTCCTTCTCGATTTTGTTTGATGTTTAGGGTCTCACGAAGGCCCACACCACTGTTCTACTATTACTTTGTCTTGGTGATCCCCTTCGTTTACCTGTCACCACTATTCTGCTATTACTTTGGCTATTTGCCTCATTAGGGGATTCCGCTTAGAGGTGCACCAATGGGCTAGATTTTTTAATCGTCCATCGGCCGGCCCAATACTATAGCAGTTCAGTTAAGCCCAGCTCGTATGGACTTGGGTCGAAGTTCAGTTCTTATCGGGCATGAGCTAAACAGCCTTCGCCAAGTTTAATCCAGAATTTAGCCCGACCCATTAATATCGATAATCCTGCCCGAACTAGCTCATCTTAATCGGCCAAAATATTCGGCCCATTAGCCAAGCTCGTTAGCACCCCCACCCCCCCAAAAAATTCATCACCTGTGAGGAATCGAACCTATGACCTCATCATCCATAATCACTGCACCTAACTGCTAAATCACAGCTCTTATTCAATTATTATTATGCTTTATTTTATTATTCAATACTTCCTTTGTGACATATAAAAGAAAAAAAAGTTCGTTTCCTCATCCATGAGTAATCGAACCCGAGAACTCACCATCCGTAATCAATGCATCTAACCGTTGGACCACAACTCTCTTTCAATTATTACTATGCTTTATTTTAGTATTAATACTTCCTTTATGGCATATAAAAGAGAAAAAAATTCCTCACCCTTGAGGTTTCGAACCCGAGACCTCACCTGAATTTTCAACTAATGGCGTATGAGGTAAGACCACTTGGAGTGGTTGGAATGCAATAGTTAACTTTAGTCGGCAAAGCACTAGTTTGTCATCACACACTGAATTTTTTTAATATTTAGACACATACTTTAGTGGTTTTCTAACTGATACTGAAAAAAAAATTTAAATATTTTGACACGGTAGAGACACCACACAAGGAATTTTTCGATACTCTTCATCATCGCACGTGATCGACTAACCCTTTGGCATCAACTGTGGCATCAGAGACAGCTTTTAGTGGAGGTAATCGACAAAT
>CM018916.1:13694397-13701897 GCA_009663005.1 Actinidia chinensis
AGCCGCTCAAAACCCCTTCGGCATGCGAATTAGATCAAGGCGAATATAGTTAAGAAAAGAGAAAGCGGAGCTATCAATATATGCCAGGATTAAATCGTACCCTTATAATGATGGGGGAACGGCCTTTATATAGATAGAGTAATGGGGCGTGTCAGTGGATTACGGTAAGATCCTCAAAAATCCAAATATCATCGGAGATAATGTAGGACGATGCCATTTGGAGAATAACCCACGAATATAAGAGACGTAGTGGAGAAAGAGTCTCATGGAGATGGAGTCCTCATACAGGTGGAATCCTCATGAAGGCAGGCTTTGACCATGCGGAGGAGTGACGGATAAGGAGTCTCGTGGTGGTAGACTCCTTAGAGAGGTCGAGTCCTCATAGGGGTGGTCTATGATAAAGCGAAGTAATCCACCTCGTCAATTGGCCATATATAGATAAGATAGCTTGCCCCCAGTGTACTGGTGAGATAAGCAACTAGTGGCGAGGAGCCATGAGCGATTAGGACTGTGGTGGTGATAAGGTGATATACTCTTTCAAGCGATGTGCCTATCTTGGTAGGCAGATATTTTACCCCACATCAAACTCCATTACAACTCAAAAAAGAAAAAGTAGTCTTCTTACTATTAGCATTTGACAATAACATTTGTGCCATGCCCTTATAAAAACATCTCTATTAGTATAGTTAGTGAGTGTATTAGTATGAATTAATTTGTCAATTCTTTTTTTTATTTACAGTGATTTAATTATGAGTTTACTAAATGGGCCCCACTATTAGAATATTAGTTTCCTGCAATGCCGAAAATATAAATAATTTCTTTTTTACCTTAATTAATGTATACATGAGAATTTTAACACAATCAATTAATTGTTTTTAGTATATCACTAATTAATTAGTATTTTAGACAATAAAAATAGTGTCCGCTTTTACCAATATAAAAATTTAACCCACAAAATAGTGTCAGGGCATACAATGGAGATGCTCTAATTCACCCTCCTCTTATAAACAACACTCCTCATACCTCTCATTATTTTAAACTTAAGAAGGAAAATGCTGAGTTTTTTTTTATTTTATTTTTAAGAGACTAACTTTTAACTATTTTCTCCAACAACACTTCTATTCTTTCTCTACATTATTTAAATATTATTTATTTATTCATTTTTTACTCCATTTAATTACTCTATCTCAAACACCATAAAGAAAAATCCTACTTTGATCAAACCCGCCCCTTAAGGATTCAACAATTATAGCTGACGAGGAGTGAAATCCTCACCTACTAAAATTAGCTCATGGAAAAATGATTCGGCCCGAGGTGAACATGTCGCCATTTTGTTCATAAAAATATCACATCGCCAATATCCATCATTATCGCCCTTGAGTATGGTGAGCTTCACAAACATCGCCAATGTTATCCTCTCAGTATCCCAAGTCGCCAAGCGCACGATGCTGAGGTTCACCGATCTCTGAGCACCGAGGTGAATATGATTGACTCTATCTCCACCACAACCACATACAAATACGGCACCATCTCCACATGGAAGTCTCCACCCATTATGCCGATATTTTCAGCCACATCTTCCTTACGTGGTTACCCGATAATTACACCATGATCTCCTCACACATCTGTGAAATCTCCATCTATAAAAGGTCACTCACAATACTCTAAATGGGGGTAAGTTTTTGAGCAATAGTGCAATATGACTCCCGTTCTATACTTTGTCTACTCAATTCATGTTGATCTCATCTCCACGCCAGAAGTTTTTTGAGTGATCTCCCCCTGGCCTGTGATGTTTGTTCCTTTATGTAGATTGACGAGATCAATAACGAGATCATCATCAAGCAATTTCGACTATTGGTTGTTCTTCCCATATTTTTATCACAATAGTTTGGTGCCATCCTAGGGGAACAATTATTCTCAATACTCTATGCACTTGCATAGCTGCTTACTACCCAAGCAAAGTACCAGCAGCCCTTTAGATAACAGAGCAGATCCAATGGCGAATGCTAGTCAAGCTCTAGATCTCGAGGGTATTCACCGTTAGATGCACGGGATTGCTGAACAAATCAGGATAATGAACAAGATAAATGCCCATCTGATACAACACCTTGCTACGAACAATTTGCCTCCTAACTGCACTTATTCCTAAAGAAGTTGATCGATCTCGCTATTCTCACCGGTTAGGAGACCATTATTCGCAAAATCATCAGAGTGCTAGTCTGGGGAGCTTTGCAAAGAGCCTTCGAAATCAGTATGCAAGTCTTCACTCCAGGCGAGGAAGGAGAGTCCTAAAATGTCTGAATCCCGATCGTCTAGCAAAACTCAGAATACGACAGGCAAGGAAACTCGTAGATAGGGAAGATAGCCTCGTCGGGATGATTGTATGCACGAGTGCCGCAATAAATCCACTAATCAAAAATTCAAAGACCTTGACACCAAAATCAATGCTATAAAATGCCAGCATAAATGCTCTAGTCATAGTGGATGCTCTAATAAAACAAACAGAGCCTCCGTTCACGGAGAGAGTAATGAGAGTTAGGGTTGCATTCCAATTCAAACTGTCATCTTAGCTAGGAATATATGAGGAAAAAATAGATCCAATGTATCACTTGAACTCGTATAAAAACTTAATGATGCTTTAGGGATATTCGGAAGAGGTGATGTGCAAGGCCTTCTTAGCAACTTTGAAGGGCCCGGCGAGATCATGATTCAGAAAATATCTCCTAAAACCATTGATTTGTTTAGCGATCTAAGTAGGCGTTTTGTCACCAATTTCATGAGTTGTAGGGGCACGTAGAAGAATGCATCCCGCCTTTTCACAATTCACCAGAAAGACGGAGAAAACCTGAAAGACTACGTCATGCGATTTAATCAGGTTGTCCTAGAAGTAAAGGATCCCAGTAATAAAGTCATAATATGGCAATGATGGAAGGTCTTCGTCCCGGCCCCCTCTTTCAAAAAGAGTGCCTAAAATCTTATCGGCACTCTAGGATAAATCCGACAAATACATCACCACATAAGAACTGACAAAAGCCAAACGTAGGAGGCGAGGAAAAAAGGATCAAAAGAGGAAAAAACCAGATGCACGACAAACAGATTACAAGGGAGAGCTAAAACTTAAGAGGACTGAGCGAGATGCTAGGGGGCGAATTAATGAATGGCATCCTCGCACCCCAGCCCACCCCCGCTGAACATATATGATTTGGCTCCCCTTAACACTCTCATTACCCAGGTACTCATAGAGATCAAGAATAAAGAATTTGTGAAATGGCCTGGGAAGATCAAAACCAACCCCTTCTGTAGAAACAAGAACAAATATTGTGAGTTTCACAGGGATCATGGACATAATATAGAAGAGTGCTTTCAGTTAAAGAAGTAAATAACTAATTTGATCAAGAGAGGGTACCTGAGAAAATTCGTAGTTGATCGCCCGAGGCCGGCCTCACCCGATAGAGGGTACGCTGACAATAGAACAACCGCAAGAGATATCCAAATTATCCAAGGGGATTCGGATTAGAAGGATGTTCAAATTCATCCTGGAAGAGGCATCCTCGAGAGGCAAAGGGGCAAGCAGAGGAAGAGGTATACAACCTCTCCGCACCCATGGCTGAAGCACTCCCTCCCATTACCTTTACAAATGAGAATCTGAGAGGCTTGCATCTCCCCCACGACGATGTTTTGGTAATATCTACCACAATCGCCAATTTCAATGCTTAAAGGATCGTTATTGATAAACATGAGTTTTGCCGACATTTTGTTTATCTTGGTGTTTGATAAAATGAAGATTGGGCAAGACAAACTCCACCCATTTCATACACCCATAGTCGAGTTTGGGGGAGGATCTATACACCCCCTCGAATGGGTTAAATTGTCCTTGCCTTTAGGAATAGAACCCTACCAAACTACAATATGGCAAGACTTCACATCGTAGACTGTCCTTCGCCCTACAATGTAATATTAGATCGCCCCACATTGGAAAAAATCAGGACTATCACCTCTACCTATCAGCTGATGATGATTTTTTCTACTTCCATTGGGTTAGGCCAGGTAAGGGGCGATCAAAAAGTTTCAAGACAGTGCTTCATGACAGCAATGAAGCCAAGCACTGTAGTGAAGCCAGGCAACCAATAGCAACTACAGATAGATGACGCTAAGATGGATGAGTTGAGGGACGAGATAGGGGATGCATCCTTTATTGATCTCCGAGAGACGAAAAACACCAAGCCTTTGGAAGAAGTGACTCCGATCTCCATACATCCTAACCATCCAGATTGTCATGTGATGATCCGAATTGAGTTAACTGAAGAACTCCGAAATGGATTGGTGGAGTTTTTAAAGAAAATTAAGACATATTTGAAGGGTCACAAGGCGACATCCCAAGAATAGATCATCATATCACAGTTCACAAGCTTTTTACTAAACCTGACCATCCTTTGGTTCGCCAAAAAAGGAGGAAGTTCGCCTCAAAATGTTTAAAGGTTATAGAGGATGAGGTATCCAAGCTCATCAAAGCCGGTGTTATTAGGAAATTCCATTACTCAGATTGGTTGGTCAATGTTGTCGTCGCCCCTAAAAAGGGTGGGAAATGGAGGGTATGCGTTGATTTCATCGACTTAAAAAAGGCATGCCCTAAAGATAGCTTCCTTCTCCCAAAGATCATTTTGATAGTTGATGCAACCTCAAAGTATGAATTCCTGAGTTTTATGGATGCCTTCTTTGAAAAGAGGATTGTATCCTCCCAACATCGAGATTACGTCAAAGTATGATGCAACCTCAAAGTATGACCATCCTTTGGATTGTATCCTCTTGAGTTGATGCAACCTCAAAGTATGATGCATCCTCCCGACATCGAGATTACGTCATTCATCATGAAAAGAGGATTGCATTGTTACAAAGTCATGCCCTTTGGACTATAGAATACGGTAGTGACGTATCAAAGGATGGTCAATAGGATGTTCAAGGAACTAATTAGGAATACAATGGAAGTCTACATTGACGATGTGCTGGTAAAAAGTCTCAAAGCTACTGACCACATCGCCCACCTAGGAAAGACATTTAGTATCATTTGCAAATATCGTATGATGCTAAACCCCTCCTAGTGCATCTTTGGTGTATCGTTGAGAAAACTCATTAGCTTCTTGGTGACCAAATGAGGAATAGAAGCAAATCCCGACCAAATTAAGTCCTGCTCATGATGAGCTCTCCGAATAGTATCCACGAAGTACAACGTTTGACCGGGAGAGTGGCGGCTCTCAACAAATTTGTTTTGAAATCAACAAACAAGTGTTTGCCATTTTTCAAGATTCTGAGAAAAAATAAGGCCTTCCAATGGACAAGTGAGTCCGAGTTAACGTTTCAATAGCTGGAAAAATACCTGAGATCGCCCCTTCTGCTCATAGTTCCCAATATGGGCGAGGAACTCACCCAGTACCTATCTTTGCCACCCACCGCAGCTAACACCGTGCTCGTCAAAGAAGAACTGAACCTAGGCGACTGGGCTTGGAGGCGTCTTAGTCCAAGATTAGTTCTTTGACTTTCGGGCATGCTAGGATGCGAATATTTTATTAATAAACTAAATGTTTTGTTTGAAAACAATTCTGGGCTTTCAAAATATATAAAGTACTTTGGGCCAAAATGTTTTGGATTTGCAAAAAAGGTTTGGGTTACTAAAATAAAAATAATTGCGCTAAGCATTTTAAAAAAGTCTGAATAAATAATAATAATAATAATATTAAATAATATTTTAAAAAACCATTTTAAAAATTTTATTTTTGAAAATCACCATATTCTTTTTTAAAATACCCTTAACCTCTCTTTATAAAAATAAAAAAAAATAAATAGGATTTTCAAGGCAAATTTCAATCCATTTCTTTCATAAAACGTCCTTTAAATTCTTTCATCATCGGGTCCTACAACAGAATAAAAGTTATGGCCGATCAAAGTATGGTGTCTACAAGTCCTTTTTTTTGACAAAACTTTTGTAGCAACACGTCAACATAAATATATGTCAAAGCTGAAAGACATTATTTGGGAGATGCAATAATAGTTAGCCCAAAAACAAAAATCTCAATGAAAACGAAAGAATCTGTTGCACTTCCATAGAAGTTGCCGCCTACATATCATTTTACAAAGAAGTAGACTAACGTAGTTCGTGGGGAAATATTTTTCAGACTAATCATTTAGATAGTGGTTATAGCACTATTCGATATAATAGTTTTGAGTTTTAGTGATTTTACCACCATTCAAAAGGAATTTAGTAATTTTATAACGATTCAAAAATAATTTCAGGAGTTAGTGGTTCTACCACTATTCAAAAATAACTTCGGATCAATGAATCATGTAGACGCTCGAGTTCACAAACCATACCTCGTATTCTTCGAATTGGAGTAAAAAGTTGCATCACTCATTATATCTCAATCCTCATAAGTGAATTTTGAGAACCTTCCTTCGCCGGTTCGCTCGCCACTTCGCTTGTGAGGCGGAGGAACGAATATCTATCAGAAATTGTTACTCGTGATTTCAGCCGAGGGCGGGTGAGCGATAGATAGTACGAAATTGCATTTTTGTCCCTATAGTTTCAGTAATCCTCAAAACTTTTAAATTGCAGATTCGATCTCATAATTTCTTCAAATTACAACTATATGGGTATGGATTCACATACTAATACTCAAAATAACACTCTGAAGAGAATTTAAAATAAATACAAAATAAAACATTTTATATTACACATTAACAAATTTTACAAGAGAAATTCTAGTCCCACCCAACATTTTCTGTAATTACAAACCAAACTCCAAAACGTCCAACCCAATCTTCTCCAATTTATCTCCCTATCTTCAATCGTTGGTGAACGATTTGAGAAATTATCGTCCATCTTTAACTCGACCTCAAATTGATTATTGATCCTTGTGGTTGGACAAAAACATTATTATAGAATATTGATATCTTCCTTTACTTACTCAAAAAGAGAAATAGGAACGAGATTAGAAAACAAAGTCAATGGGGAAAGGATTGAGAGAGAAGAAAAAGGGATTGGAGTGAGGACAAAAATGTGTGTTGATTAAGGCCCAAAGTGTCATTTTAAGCAAGTAGCCGTGGCACTATACAACTAGTTCGTGGCATCATCACGCCCCTACCAATAAATAGTATTTAAACAGATGAAAGAAACGTGAAACAAAAAACTTAATTAAAAAAAAAATATTAAAAATATAGGATGAATTACACTAACACCCCCTTGATTCCATTGAAATCTCAATGACACCCCTCTAATGCCACAACCAACTCTCACTTTACATTTTAGTATAACATAACCCCCTTCTGCTAGTCAACCGTTAATTGAGCTAACAGATATTGCTTATGTCAACAACATATTCCATCTCATGTCTTATTTGCCCTCATCAAAATTTTCCATCCCCTCGGTGTGTGTCTGCACACCAACACATCTCTACGTTTAACCACTATCACCGACCAAAACTATAGCCACCACCTCACTGCCCAAAA
>CM018916.1:13926897-13934397 GCA_009663005.1 Actinidia chinensis
TTTTCTCAAGTTATGTTTAGTGGGTATTGTGTTCTACTAGTAGGGTATGTGTGCGCATTTTCTTTTGTGTCTAAACTTGTTCATGACCTATCTGTCTTCCTTGCAAAGCACTTCCCATAAAATGGTAGTAGTATGAGCATGTTCTAAATTGAATCTTGTATTCATCTTTGATTGTGTAGTCGTAATTCAAGTGACATTGATGATACTAGTCATGCTCTTGCTTCATGTTGATTTGTTGTTCTCCTTATAAGATCCCTTCGAATATGGAATCCGTTTGTTTTGATCTTTTTGCAAACTTTATATTGGGTGATCTCTCTTGGTTATGAATGTCTAGAATGACAGTAGCCATATATACCCTTTTTTGAAAGAAAAAATTATTTAGAAGTGGGTGGAAAGGGCTACCTATGAGTGTGAGAGAAGCTACCCTTATTATATGATAAAAGGAGATGGATACCTACTCATGTGTGTGAAATCCACCATTCTCATATGGTTAGTAATGTTTTAATGTTAGATAATTGAAAAGATAGGGTTGAAACTTTAAATGGTGATTAGAAAGATCTGTCTAAAAAAATAAAAATAATAAAAATAATAAAAAATATTTTTTTGATTGGAATAGCATGAGGGTTTGACTTCTAATGCTTCAGTGGTCAAGAGGAGATCTCCATTATGAACCCTACTTGGATGTCGTTCTAGGATTCATATTCGCATTAATCTAATTGATAAACATGCATCTTGGTTTTATGGTTGCTAGTATGGGACTTATGATTACTGTGTATCTTGAGTTGCTTTTATGCTTTTCCTTGACTATACTGGATGTTACCTCACTCATACTCAGGGCATCTTAAATTTCATTGGTTGTATTTTGCATGAGTTGAGAATTGAGGTTATGCGCTTGTTCATTTTGTCCTTATTTTATTTCTCTTGTAATTTTCTTAGTACAAAAAAGTTCGCGGGATCTCACATGTTCTCGATCCCACGAAGTCTACTTACAGGATGACTATAAATTCCCAGCGACTGTTCTTTTTGCCCTAACACCTGTGACTACTGGTGATCTTTGATATAATATTTTCTCGATTTAGCAAACGAATCTTCTCCATTCCTCTTTGTGTGTTCCAATTTGTGTTCTAGGTAATCTTCCTTCTGTTCTAGGTAATCTCCCTTCTCTTCTATGCTCTTCCTTTTTTCTCATTTTTTTCGTGATTTATTTCATACCTAGGGCTTCCGATTTGTGGGGTTTCTCTTTCTCGTTCGTTGTTTGAAGATTTGTGGGGTATACATTCGTTGTTGGAAAGTGAGGGTGTCTTTAATTTCATTGGTTATGATGTGTGGACTAGTGTGGGTCTAGCTTTTATTTTTTAGGCGGTTATCTGTATGGGGGTTATTTTTTGTGTTATTTCTTGGACCAGTCAGTTGCTGGACTGATGCGTCTGATTTTATTGCTTTATTGGTAGATTTCTACTTGTTTCATGACTATTACACTACAAAAACGGAAGGGGTCTCATACTCCCTCTTGTTGTCGTTCCTCGGGTTGTGCCAGCAAACGACAAGCCACTAGTTCTATTGGATCATGTAGTAGGTCTAGCACATCTGGTGCCTCTAGTTCTTGTCAACAAGGAGACTCTTCATCCTCGAATGTCACTTGTGGATATATCTATTGCTTTTTCTTCATATCTTTGTTCCCTATGCTTTCTTTGTCAATTTGTTCCAAAAATATGGAGAGTAAACTACCTCATCTACTCTTATGTATTTCTATTCTATAGCTTTGATATTGATTCTATATTGTTATTTCTTGTAGTTGATCGGTTTGGTCGTTTTGTTGCCGTATATGCAGGGATGATCCTTTGTGCTTGTAATTGAGGTTTTATTGTATTTGTTTTCATTTCCCTATAATGTGTCATAATATAGGGTTTTAGTCACAAAATTGCCTAAGAGAGAGATTGAAAGATTATGTAATTGGCCAAATTTTGTGACATGTCTTATTTAATATAATTCAGGAATTTGGATTATCAATCATAAGCATTCGAAAAGATTTTCAAGCATATTCATGCAAGCTCGTACTAAAGAGACTTGTATGATACATTGAGGATGATAAAGAAGACTTTGAGGGATGTCGATGGATTTCGAGGGATCTCTTGCGCAAAAATAGTGGGCTGGAATTTGATCAAGACCCACTGGTACCTCGAGGGATGTCGAGGGATCCGAGGGAAAATACAGAGAGCTAGCAAACTCACGGAGAGCTCGCAGGTACTTCACTAGATGTCTCATGACGTTTAGGGCAAAAGACGAGAGCTTACAAAAATACATAGAGCTCGCGGGATCTTTTCGGGAGCGAGATGCAAAAAACTGCAGCGTCGAAAATCTTGCTACTAGGGTTTTTCACACCTATAAAAGGCCCAACATACTTCCCCAAACATGATCTGAGCCGCCTTTATCATAATACCCTAGAAAAAAGTATTTTCTATCTTCCAAGAAGCTCAAAATAGATTTTAGCAAAAATCTTCTTCAACCAAATTGAAGAAATCAAGATTCTTGATGGAGTTCAAGGCGTGAAATCCGTTCTAAGGGAATCTGAACGGTGATCAAGTACGGAGACGATGAATTTTGGATATGAGCTAGATTTAGACAATCATTAGATCATGGAATTGATAGGTTTTGACTGTGAGAATCTTATAATCGTCTGAACATCGAGTTATAGTGCATGATCTTTGTCCAGCAAAGGGAACACGTGATTTTTCTTCCATTCAAAAGTTTTCACGGAAAAAGTCTGGTGTGTTCTTGATTGAAAGGTTTGTCCTCTTTAAGTTTTAGATCGTACAATATTGCTCATAGTTGTAATATCTTGATTAAATACTGTAGTTTTTAGATCATTGGATAAAATATAGACAAATGCTAGGTTTTTTAGTTATATCATTTTTTTTTACAAAAAAGAAGTAATTAAGGGTTTAATTTCTCATACTATTCCAATGTAACTTGAAGCTTTAACCAATAATTGCCTAGGTGGTTCACAAAATTTGCAAGACAGTATCATATTCAAAACGAACTTGCAGAATTTCAATTCTTGAAGACTAAAAACGGTTTACAACCATTCATTTTTATAATTGTTATCTAGTTACATACCTTTAAACAACAATCATTTCATTTTGAACCCAACGTGTAATTTTGGTGACAGGATATTAGTCTATTTGATTGGAAAATTAACAAGAGATCTCTACCTATGGGGTGTATATGTTTGAAGGATGAAAGGAAGAAAATCAAGGATTGACACTCATAACAGTCTTACGGTTACGTAAGTAGCTTCAACCCTTCGTCCACCCTTCACCCGATACCTTAGCTGCAATCACTGAAATAGTAAGAACGGCCACCAGAACAATAGAACAATAGTGTGAGAAATTTGGATATCAAGTTAGACATCTGGATATCTAGAAAGAGAAAGTGTATGTATCTTCTGAGAGCAAGGTTGCACGTACCTCCAAGAGAACAATAGTGTTCCCCTTTATACTCTAGCTCAGCGCATGGTTTGACGCACTGGCTATCTTGTCATTCAATAAGTTATAGCTTGGTACATACACACACACGCTGACTACTATGTTAGTGAGTAGGCAGATGACCCAGTCATGCCCCTATGTATTGGCTAGTAGCTCATCATTAACTACTAATATCTCCATCTGGATGTGGGGGTCGTCAGAAGGTACTATGACGTGCAAGTCACCTTCTGTCCCCCGATATCCTTTGGGATTACTACTGGCCGTTGCCCCTCGTCCTAGCTTCTAGCGTAGTTACTATTCCGAGCTCACTAAATAGTGACACCTCGGAGGTAATGATGGCCCTAGCTCAAATGGCATTTGTCAATGGTAGCGACTATTCCGAACATCGGCATAAAAGGTCTCCGAGCTCACTCTATAGCGGCAGCTAGCGGAGACCTCCACCTTAGAAAGGTCAGTGTTGAATAGTATCTGCACCGATCTCTGGCATATGGAATCATTGAGCTTACTTCATAGAGATAGCCTAGCAAGGTCGAATTATGTCATTGTATAATTTGTCCCTTTGCAATTGTCCCTCAGTTCGCATGAGCTATGTTGATGTTCCCCAAGGTCATGTGAGCTGGATGTGTTTGTTCTCTGAGTCTGTTGCTTGGTGGGCAAGTTGATGCCTACTAGCTACTTCTTTCGTCTGGGTCTATCATTCTACCATCAATGTTAGCGACCATGCGTCCATTTTTGTTTAGATAGTGAGTACGCCTGAGTGCTAGCGCCGCGGTCCCCCACCTGCCTCTAGGGCTCGTTCGGTAGGGACACGCATCTGAGTGGTTGCTACGTGCTCACGTCTTGTAGGTTTTATAGGCAGTTACTAGCGCATGACTTCACGTGCCTGCTAAGACATGTTCTTGCTTTGTTCCTGCCTCTTCACCTTCCTTATTTGGTGTTTGTTTGCCTCTCATCTTCCATTATTGTGTTTTGAACTGTCGAAAGCGTCCTATGAAGAGAAAAAGTGTCCCTCTATCTGCTACTACCGTCCGGTAGTTCTTTTGGCCACCGTTCTGATTTTTGACTATCGGTCTTCGACCTTGTCGACGTTGATTTCCTCCCAAGCTTGACTTTGGTGAGTTCCTGGTACTCAGATATTTCTCGCATTTTGTGTGCTTTTCTATTATCCACACTCAATTTCATGTTTGATTTCCTTTCCTGTACTTTTGCATCTGGATTCTTGGTTTTTTTCTTGAATTTTTGCTCTGCTTGTAGTTTGTAATTGATCTTCTAACTTCATGTTTATGTGAGCTAGGTATCTTTGACCCATTTTTCTTGATGAAATGGGCTTGGGTTACCCTATATGCTTAGCAGACTTAGGGTTTTGTCCCATAGGCCCTTCTGTTACTGAGAACGATTCAAAGCAGTAGGAGGGTCTCTGGTAGTTGTCCCTTAGCGATAAGTAGCCTTGTTGGTGCAGAGTCAGGTGCTCTCATCAAGCCTGTCTAAATCTGCTCGCAATAGCTCATCACGACTGGCTAGTTGAGCTCGTTTTAACCGAATTGCTTCTATTTCTAGAATATGAGGTTGAACTAAGCTCAGCTACTGGTCTACAATGACGAGGCTATGAGGGCATTTAGGGCCTAACACGGCATCCCTATAAATGTTATAATTGAGCATCCCAAGCTAACCGATGTTCCTCGCGTAGTGGAGGGCAATGCAGACCGCATCTCGGTTCGCATTTGGCTAATCCACCAAGCCGGGCTCCGATTCCCAATTGGCCCATTGTTGAAAGAGGTGATGGCACGCTACTACCTTACCTTTATGTAGGTGTTCGTCAACTTCGTCCTCACCATGCTCGCAGTGGATATGTTGATGCAGATATTAGACAAGCCCTTCAGAACTGAAGACTTACTTCATGTATATACTGTAGTTCAGCCAAAGAAGGAGTCGGGCAACCCTTTCTATGAGGGTAATCATTATTTACGCTTGAGGAATCTTACCCAACCTCAAACGAGGTTGGTCACCCGCCCCCTATACAAAGATTTGTTCCTCGACAAGTTTGTCTAGTTTTCGGGTGCTTGGGAATTCTGAGCTGGTGATGACAGCCTTTGGTCATTCCCGAGGTACAATGAACATTTGCCTAATAGTAAGTATTTCTTTCGTTAAGTCTGTATTCTTCATACTTTGTGAATTTTCCTTATGCCAGTGCCGATATTTGTTCCTATTGCCTATGCAGATTTCAATGATAAGTTCAAACGCCGTTCTAACTATTGCAAGAAGGTTATCCGAGTTGCCAACAACCGGAAAGAGTCTAAGGACGTGTTTGCGCTCCTCTTGTATGAGCCAATCATGCACACAATTGCTTGTAGGACCGCATAGCTTGTCAAGGCGAGTCTTCCTCCTTTGCGCAGTGAAGGCCGGGGTCTGCAGCATGAAGCTTTCAGTTCAGAGAAGTCCAATGACGAGTTCAGTGCACATTGGCCTACTGCCCAGGTCTAAAGCCTTGAGGGAGGCATCACCTCAGGCTTGTCGAGTTATACTTCCCCAGATCCCATTGACAGCGAAGAAGAGGAGGGGGATGAGGCTATTAATTAGCTCTTGTTGAACAGAAGGCGGGGTCAAATAATTCTTGTAATTAAGCCAGAGGATCCAACATTACCCATTTCTATCTCGAGCTCAGACAATGAGTATCCGAACAATCTTACCCGCATTCCCCCTCAGTCCGTGAAAGAGGTTAAGGCCGTTGGATCGAGCTTGGGCGAAGCCAACATAATGAGGTTTAGGAATCTAAAAAAAGTCGCTTCGACTGTCGATCCCCCTCACTGTGGTAGCTCTTCCTGTCCCTCAAAAAACCGTTGATCCCATCGTGGAGTTGGCTAAGACGATAGTGGGGGTCACTTTGAGGTTTTTCCTTCGGGAAAACTCAAAAGGAAAGAACTCTCGGCGGGCGGCCCAAGAGGCCCCAAAAGAAAATAGGGGAGACAAGCTCGGTTGCGGCTGCTGAGCTTTGGAAGCCTAAGTTCTCTGCCTACGAACTCGACAGGCAAGTGACAGAAGTTGACTCTGCCTAAGATCATGACACCACAGTGGCCCTTGGGCGGTTTGTCATGTTGCCAAATGACATCGCCGCCCTCTTTGAAGAGACATCAGAGATAATGAGAAGTCTATTGGTGATACAGCACGTTTAGGTAAGCATTATGACTTCGGTACTTTTGGAATTGTATTTTCAAGACTTAGCTATTTTTTATGCTTTTGATTTGTAAAGCCTTCAAAAAGCGATGGTGAACTCGGACCGCATGGCAGAACACTCAGTCGAGCTAAAGAGGGCCAAAAAGAAGACAAGCAACTTGGAGTCCAAGCTGAAGAAGGCTAGGTAATGGTGTGTGGCCCTGTCTATGAGCGAGTGTTCAATAGAAGAGTCAATTGGGCAGGGGATAATCGCAGCATGCAGGTCGCCGAGGTTCGCTCTGAATCTTTCGTGGAGGGATGGCTTACTTGTCTGGCGGAGCTTGGCATTCTTGAGGATAACCCAGCATGACTGAGGCTGCTCCTAATCCCGAGTTCCCAAAGTCTCCTGCACCTTATTCGCCCATAATCCTACCCAGTTTCGACGAGGAGGAGTACATGAACAGGCCGGAGGACGATGAGAATGTTCCTAGCCCTATTCTTGATCCTGTCGTGGCTTCGAGAAATGAGACTACCACTCTTGTAGAGGAAGTCAGGGGAATAATTGCTGAGGCATTTGGAGAAAAATTTGTCAAGGAGACTGGGGGAGATGGTAGGGAAGATGCAGCTCGGGATCGCCTTATTGAGCTTTGATGTGCTTTTTTCTTTTGTAAACACTTATTTGGTTTTCACTTGCACTTGTAAAGACTTATTTCTCTTTCAAACTTTTCACCACAGAACTTCATTCTGGTTTTCAGCTCATGTGCATGGAACTTTTCTATTTTGTGATTCAATTTTTCTTCTCTAGCAAAGTATTATCTGGCAAAACTTACAGGTCCAGGCTTGGAGCTCTCATCGAGTTCGACTG
>CM018916.1:13971897-13976897 GCA_009663005.1 Actinidia chinensis
AAATATTCGACCAAATCTTTGGTACACTCGAACAAGGACAACACTATCATATTAATGATATCTTTCACTCAAGTCTTTCCTCCGGAGCTTCAGTTTTGACTTAGGAAAGATGGAGTCTAGTGCGGGGATAATACTGAAGAGAAACCCGCGGGCAACACTACCTATGTTGTAGACGACGAGGGGAGTCCCGTCTTTCTTGAGGTGATCCCCCCTAAGATGACCTTTCCTGAGATGACTCAGTGGAGTACATAGGGACCATCAGGTAGTGGATGAGGAAAATTTTACCTCTATTTCCCGATATGACATTGTTAAGGCTCCTAAGGGGAAAAATTCAACACCCTTTCCTTGGTTTGGAACCAGGTAGCCCAAGCTCAAGCTCAAGCTCTAGCTTAGAAGTCTAGTCAGATCCAGGGCTTCCTCCTGAGCTCAAATTGGATGGTACTGCCTTCCTTCCTCTCTAAGTATTTCATCTTATATGTTAACTGACTTTGGCGTTCCCTTTGCAACTATGTCAAAGAAGATCAACATGAAAGAGCTTTCCCGAATGGCGAAAGGGATGGCCTTAGCTACAAAGGGCGTGGTAATCGATGAGAAGTGCCCTCGAGAGGAGGTTCTAAACATCTTGCCCATCAAGAAGGGTAAATAGACAACGAACGCCAAGAAGAAAAGGCTAATGACGCCGCTTGAGGACAAAAAGGTCCAATTGTCCAGGCTCCAGCCAAGTCCAAGGCGACATCGAGCTAGACGAGGCACCTACTCTAGTCCTTGGGGAGGGGACCTCTGCTAACCCCAGACTTGACTTAGGGCCCAATGCCTCTATCTTGGAGAATCTCGAGGTGACATAGAAGCTCTTCTAAGCGATCACTAGGTTCTTCCACTCTCTCAGTCAGGAAATTACACGTCTTTAAATTGAGCTTGTACTCTTTGAAGTTTTATCATTTTAATAAGTTCTATTTTTTGTAGGCAGTGATGATTGGGTCTTCCATTCCTGGATGCAGCAGGGAGATGTGAATGAAGCAATGACCCAATAGACCCATGTCAGATCCATCCGAGATGAGATGGTCCGAGCTCAGAACGTGGCCAAAGAGTTAGAAGGTCGGGTAGCCAAGCTCGAGGTTGAGAAGTAGCACGACAAGTTGAAGAGGGTGAAGGAGGAGCGTGACGCCGACCTGGAGAGGCTCTAGAAGAAGGTGGTCGAGCTGAAGGAAAAGGAAGCCCTCGCCAAGTAGTCCGTTGTTGAAGAGTACAAGTCTTCGGACGTCCAAGAGGCTATAGAATGGGTAGATTCAAAGTTCTATGACAAGGGCTTCGATTTGTGACAAAAGCAGATTGGGCATCTCCATCTTGAGCTCGACATCCAAGACCTCCAAATCGACACCGAGTTAGCTGAGGAAGAAGAGGGGGAGGAAAAGGGGAAGGAGGAGAAAGACAAGCTAGGTGTTAGCCTTTCTCCCCGATAGGCATTTTTATGTATTTTTTCCTTTTCTCTTTTTTTGTATTAGCGATATCAATGTAATCCCGACTTTAATAAGATGTATTTTTTTCTTCATATTGTCTCTTTTCTTCATGTCTCTCTTTTAATAATAATGTTTTTTTCTTGGCAACATCATTATTAATAAAATTAGCAAGATGAATTTGGCGAAGAAAAAAACCGTTAGGCAAACATACTAGGTTTAAGTTACCTTAGGCAAACATTAAACCTTATCACAGCTATTAGAATGACCAGGCAAGATAACTTGTGAGAAAGATGCCTTGGCGAATAATTGGAGGATGTAACCCCCAATCATTTTTGCATCTTTTTGGCAAGTAAAAAAAACTAGATAGGTGATATTAATTAAATCGGCGATATAACGATCTCTATATTGGCGACAACAATAAATTGTTTATAATTAATTTGATTGAATTAATCTAATTAAATGAAAAAATCGGTGACATCCTATTTTGAAATTGGCGACAAACTATTTTAGCGACCTTAATACCAGGCGATGAGAACAAATCTGAGTTGGAAAACTTGGTGATTTTATTGAAATAACCATAATTACATGAAGATAGAATTTGGCAAAAACAAATAACACTATTTAAGCGACCTCAATCATGTTGGCAACCAAAGAACTATTGGTAGTATTTCTTCAAGTGTAAAGCATTCTAGGGGAGAGGTAAGGCTTTCCCTTTCATGTCTTCAAGCCAACAAGTTCTTGGCTGGTCACCTTGACAACTTTGTAGGGACCTTCACACGTAGGGCCGAGCTTCTCAGTATTAGGTTCTTTCATATATAATGTGACTTTCCTTAGGACCAGGTCGTTGGGCAAAAATAACCTGAGCTTAACCCCTTAGTTATAGTACTTGCTGACTTAATACTTGTAGGTAGATTGGCGCACCTCGGCTTGCTCCCTTCTTTCGGCGAGGAGATCAAGATTAAACCTTAGTTCGGCTTTGTTGTTCTCCTTGTCGAAATTCAAAGTCTTGAAGCTAGATCTTCCTATTTCCACTAGTATGACTGACTCTGTCCCATACACCAGGAAGTATGGCGTCTCGCTTGCATGGATTCTGCTTGTTGTGTGGTATGCCCACAACACACTTGGGAAGTCTTCTGCCCATTCGCCTTTTGATTTCTCTAACCTCGACTTCAGATTTCTCAGGATTGTTCTGTTGGTGATTTCTCCATAACCATTTGCCCGGGGATGACCTGGCGAGGAAAAATGGTTAGAGATGGCAAGATTCGAACAAATAGTTTGAACCATCATTATCGAATTGCTTTGTGTTGTCGAAGACTATAACTTTTGGAATCCCAAATAGACAAACAATGTTCTTCCAAATAAAATTCCTGGTGTTCCTCTTAGTAATTTTGGTAAGAGTCTGTCTACTTTCACCTACTTCGTGAAGTAGTCTATGGCGATAATCAGCAATGGGTCTTGAGGCAAAAGTCTAAGCACGTCTATCCTCCATTGACCAAATGGCCATGGGCAGGTCATTGGGACCACCTCAGTATGGGGGAGATGACTAACTAGAGCGAACCTTTGACAGGTATCGCACTTTCTAGTAATGCCACTGCATCTTGTTCCATATGAGGCCAAAACTACCCTTGGCGAATTGCTTTTCTAACTAGTGATCTCTCCCTGTAATGATTTTCGCAGATGCCTTCATAAATCTCCCTAAGTATGTAATCTGATTCCTCAAGTCGGAGACATCTCTGGAGTGGTGTTGAAAAAGACCTCTTATACAATGTTTCATGGAGGAGGCAAAACCTAGTTGACCGATACTGAATCCTGCATGCCTGGGGTTTATCTGACAGTAGCTTGCCATCTTTAAGATATGAGATGATGTCGTCCATCCACGTCGGGTTTGTTGTTGTTTGACAAATAGTTTTGGCGATGTTAATACTTAGGTTTGACAAGAATTCCAAAGAAACACTCCTATTCGAGATAAAATCAAAGGCTGAGGCTAGGTTAGTCAGGGCATCTGCTTTCTTGTTCTCTTCCCCTGAGAATTTGGCGAATCTTGAAATCTTTGATCTTCATTGACATGGCCTTCACCTCATCCAGATAGGCCATCATTTGGAGATCCTTAGCGAGGTAATCTCAGAGATCCTTGACGAGGTAATCTCCTTGGACTTGATTTACCACAAGCTGAGAATTGTTATAGATATCCAAGAATTCTACTTTCAACTCAGTTACGACCCTTAAAACAGCGAGGAAAGCTTCATATTTTACATCGTTGGTGGTGGCTTTAAACCCAATACATATAGCATACTCCATCTGCTCTCCTAAAGAGGTCTAGAGAATAAGTCCCGCATTGTAGCCATGTTGGTTGAATGACCCATCTACGAACAACTTCCACTTGGCGAGATAATCACCTTGGTTCTGCTCTTCTAGGGCTTTCATCTTGGGATTTTGAGCTACTTTGTATGTGAACTCAACTATGAAATTAGCCAATGATTGAGCTTTGATCGCCATTCTTGGTCGATAATTAATGTGAAATTCGCTCAACTCAATGGACCATTTGAGCAATCTCCAGAAGGTATCTGGTCATTGGAGAATTTGCTTCAAGGGATGATCAGTGAATACAACAATAGGATGTGCTTGGAAATAGTGGCGAAGTTTTCTTGCTGTTATTATAAGGGCGTAGTGAGCTTCTCAATTTTCAGGTAACTAGTCTTTGCCCCTAGGAGGACCTTACTTATATAGTAAATTAGCCTATGTACTTTATCTTTTTCCTTAACAAGGACTGCACACACCGCGGTGGGCGACACGAATAAATATAGGATGAGCTCCTCGCCCGTGTTTGGAATAGTAAATAGAGGTGGTGACTTTATATACTTTTTCAATTGTTGAAATGCCATCTTGGACTTGTCTGTCCACTTAAAGGCGTTGTTCTTCCTCAAAATCTTAAAGAATGGAAAACATTTGTCTGCTGATTTTAAAACAAACCTGTTAAGAGCATCTACTCGCCCGGTCAATTATTGCAGTTCATGTATATTCCTGGACAAGCTCATTGAGAGCAGAGCTTGAATCTAGTCGGGATTCGCCTCGATTCCTCATTTAGTTACTAAGAAGCACATGAATTTTCTAGATGACACGCCAAAATGCACTTGAATAGTTTAACATCATACGATATTTTCAAAGAATACCGAATGTCTTTTCCAAATGGGCGACGCAATCATCTGCTTTCAAGATCTTGAATAGCATGTCATCAATGTAGACATCCATTGTTTTCCCTATCTCTTCTTTGAACATTTTGTTGACCAATCTTTGGTACGTCGCCCCCGCATTCTTTAGTCCAAAAGGCATGACCTTATCGCAATATAGTCCTCTTTTTGTGATAAAAGAGGTTTTATCTATGTCAGGTGGATGCATTTTGATCTGATGATATCCCGAGAAGGCATCCTTAAAATTGAGGAGCTCATGCTTGGAGGTTGCATCAATGATCAAATCAATTTTTGGTAGAGAAAAACTGTCTTTAGGGCAGGCCTTTTTCAGGTCGGTAAAATGAAAACACAGTTT
>CM018916.1:13981897-13986897 GCA_009663005.1 Actinidia chinensis
TATGATTTACTTCTCGGCGAGACGAACGCGTTTGCTACGTTGTCACATTGTCTGTAGAACCATCTACATCAATAGGGTCATTGAAGCACAACAGCAAGATGTGGAGGCCAAGACGATTTGCGATCGCATTACTAGAGGTGTAGGACCAACATGTTGGGTTTTGCATTCGGACAGGGCGGTGGAGGTATAAGTCTAGATTATTGTGGTACCTCTTGCCGTGTAGAGACGATTGTTCTTCATGAGTTTAATCATTCACGGACTGCAGTTCATCCTGGAGGGGACCAAAAGATGTTGTATCAGATTTGTGTCGCCCAAGTTTGGCTAGGAGACGAATGAAGAAGAAAGATGTTGTTTTATTCGTTCGATGTGTTTGACCTGTCAAAAGTGAAAAAGCCTAACACCAAAAGCCAGCAAGTTTGCTACAACCATTACCCGTGCAGAGTGGAAATGGGAGCACATCACTATGGACTTTGTTACGGGTTTGGCCTAGATCATTGAGAGGGCATCCATAGTGGATCGTTTGGACAACAAAATTCGCGCATTTCTTCCTATCCGTTTGTCAACTCGGCGAGGATTTGGTGTTCTTATGTTCGAGAGATCGTTAGACTTCATGGGGGTTCCGTATCTATCGTTTCGGATAAGATCCGCGTTTTACAGTCGCTCTGTTGGAAGGGGAGCAATCCGTATATAGGATCGAATTTGAGCTTAGCACGGCGTTTCATCAGCAAAACGGACGGGCCAGTCTGAGCATACGATTTAGATTTTGGGAGGGACATGCTTCAAGAATGCGTACCTTGATTTTGGGACGATCATGGGAGGGGATCATCTACATTTGGTAGAGTTCGGCATATAACAATAGTTTCAGGCGAGCATCAGTATGGCACCTTTTCAGGCATTGTACGGAAGACCAGTACGGGCACAGTTGATTTGGACTGCATAATGTAGTTCAAACGCCGTTAATCGACCTAAGTTTGGCCCTAATTAGTTAAAAAACTATTAATTTTATCGTTATGTTTTATTTATAGTCGGTTTGGGACCATTGCCAGGCTAAGGATGGTTTATAAAAGGAATTTTAGGGAAGAAAAGAAGAGAAAAAAGGCAAAAAAGAAGAGAAAAATTGCCACTAGGCGTTCGAATGTGGGAAAAAAGTTCAAATTTTGCACTGAACATTAGAACGCTGGGATCAAGGCAAGTTTGGGCGTCGAACGCCAAGAAGAAAAATGCTGAAGAACAATTTCGAATCTCTTATTAAGTTCGAAAAGTGCGGAGGAGAGATGGAAAGTTAAGATTTTGCCTTAAGAGTTCAAACCCAAACTAAAGACGTAATTAGGCGTCTCGAACGCCAAGAGGAAAAGTTAGAAATGTGGAGGACCGTTCGAACGCCCAGAAAAGCAAGGACCAAGAGTTCGATAACGGTACGCAAGAATCCAGTCTCGGTAGTTTGGCCATAACTTTTTACTTTCCGATGTCCGATTTAGCTGACTTTTAACGCGTTGGAAAGAAGATTAAATGGCTACGATTTGTCTTCTAATAGGCATTGGCTGATTCGATCTCAAAAGTGATAAAATAGAGAAACAACGTCGTGATAGATTAAGAGTTTTGAAGTTTTCCTAATCCTAATAGGATTTCTAATGATTACCTCTACAACTTTTCTTATCTCTTATTGCACGAAATATCTTTAGGTTATTACTTTAGTTTAGGGTTTTCTCTTTCATCTTTCAGGCTCCTAGTTTAGTTTTCATATTGTTCTTAGGTTTTACTTATTTTGTAATTACTTTCAAGTTTTTATAATTTTAATGGGCAACTTTTTACCGTAATGTGTTCCAATACACATCGTTGTTTGTTTTTCTTAGCCATGCTTGGCTAGTTTTCTAACTTGGGATTGGATTGTGACGATTGATTGGGGATTCAAGGTAACAAGGAGGGTAATTTAATATCATCACCGATTTATTTTCGCTTTTTATTCTTCTTCTCTTTCGTTTAGTGAATTCTTTCGAACTAGGACGTCTTCAATTAGTTCGGTAATACATATGCGTGTTGCTACGTCAGTATATACATTGCCTGTAACGTTTTATTGCGTGAGGTGGGTCATCATATTGCTACATGAATCGATGATGCACGGCCTTGATTATAACAACCATATTTTATCTAGTACCGTTTATATAATGAAATTGGCTGGCTTCAGTATATACTTGCCCTTGTAATGTTTATGCGTGAGTTGGGTTCATTATATTTGTGCAATGCACGAATTGAAGATTGAAGACAATGGTTTTTAAAAGCTAAATTTTCCGAATCCAAGACCCCCACGATGAAGTCGAAGGATTTGAGTTAATAAGAAGCCTCCATTGGAATCCCGAAACCCTAATTGTTGGATCAATTGATTCCGAGTGTTTTATTAATAGGTTTAAAATCATTTCAATTAATTTTTTTTTTTAATTCGAATTAGTTTAATAACCCAAAATCAAAGTTACGATTTTTATTTTCTTTTTGAAGCATAAGTTAGGATTATTAGGTTTGAGGCTATCATTTTAAGTTAATCTTGTTTTCACCTTGGCACTACTACTCTACTTACTCCTTGTGGGATCTACTCGTACTTCGAGTTTTTATTACTACGTTCGGGCGACCCTACACTTGCGGTAAAGAATTCACTTCTGGGAGAGAATCATGTTTTTAGCGCCGTTGCCGGGGAGTATACTTTCGCTCAAGGGGACTGCAGAGGCGTGCTAAATACGAACCTCAGTCATTCCACAAAAAAAAAAATCAACGGATTGCTTCACACTTCCATCACCATCATCTACTACAACAAGGAAAATCTTAACGGCTAAAAAGGCCATTTCGTTAACCTTGTTCCAACCATCCTTTTTGTGTTAGTTTTAGAATTATTTGTTTTTAATTTTTATTTTTTATTTGTATTTTTATTTTTTTTTTAGGGGTCAGTGCAATTAAATTAGATAAGACGTGATTTACAGGTGGATAGGGTTTTCTGTGGCTATTATTTATTGGTGGATTTTTTTTGCTTGCATGGTGGAGATTGGTGTTCGGTTGGGATTATTACTGATTTGTGGGTTATCGGAGGCTGTTTATTTGTAGATTGTGGTGGATCGGTTGAAATCTAATTGCTCGTGTGTGCATTTTGGCCTTTTTAATGTCCTCATATTTCCAGGGGATTCACACAAACCGTTTAGTCTGATTCGATCCTTCTGTAATCTTACAATAGACCTACCCCGAATTCTTTGGTATATTGAACCTACACCCATGGATCATCACGTACAAGACCTATGGGACATGGCTTAGGTAGGGCACAAAACGGGCACTGGGGTTGATAAGGGGTAGTTGATGCCATGAAAGAGCGAGTTAATATGCGGGTGAAGTCCGAGGCCCAAACTCGTACCATGAGGGTTACATGCATCCGCAAGGCAACACCCATATCTGCTATAGTACTTACTATTACTGTCCTTCGCTCATACCACATTAAATCTTAAATCAGGATGCTACAAGCCTTGCCATAATTTTATGGTTTATGAGTCCGAAAGAACCATATTCTTACAACATTTAAAAGATTTTGAAGAGTGCATGCTCCATCTTTCATGACAATTCGTGTCCTAGGAAGATTTTACTTTTAAAACCTTCTCATTCACTTAAGGATAAAAGCAAAATTTTGTTCAACTCATTGAGACCTAGGTCCATTCATTCAATGGAACACACTGGAGGGAGAGTTCTTGATGAAAAAGTTCTCCACCCGAAAATCGTACGGAGGCACTACGTCGTGTCTATCCCTCAGTTGTACCGAATAGTGGCGAGAGTTTCTTCCAAGCTTGGGGAGATTCAGGATCGAATTGAACGCATGTCCTCATCAATCATTTTTTGCCAATGGCACCACCAATCAATATTTTTAATTCCTCAATTTCTGCACAATGAAGATGTTTTGTCCGAAGTCCATGGGTGCGGAAGTTTTTCGGAAACGAACCCTGAACAAGCTTTGAGTATTTTGACTACTTGGCTAACTGCAAGTGATTGGCATGTTACGGAACCTAATATGGTGAATATATCTTCTACTACTTCCACAAGTAATTAGGTGTTAATATAAAGTGGGGGGAAGAATATGAATTTAATGTGAACTCATTGCCCTTTCGATCGAGACAAGTGGAGGCTTTGGCCATGCTAAAGGCCGCCACAAGTCCTTGGCAAACGTGAATATTCAAGTATGGTTGTGTATTGTGTGATACAGGACCATTGCACTGATGTGTGTCACAATTGGTAGGCTGGTAAAAGAGGCACGTGGACCAATTTAATGTGGTAGGTCTAATTTTCAATGAGTGGGGGTATTATTACTCCAACATACATCCTGGTTGGAGGAACCCACCCTATTTTGGGTGGCACAGATGGGTAGCAAACATGTCAAACATTTTCAACAAAATCCTCAAAACTTTCACTTACACAACCACAACCATACCATACACTAACCCATATCCTTCCACAACCATTGCACCACTGTACCTGCCATATTCTGCACACACAGTACAATAACCAACCTCCCCATCGGAGGAATGAGGATCATGAGCTACAACCAAAAGTCACAAATTTAGAACAATCCATGTGAGACTTTGAGGCAAGGTCAGCATAACTCTTGGGCAATCAGTTACAAATCTTTGACACATATGGGAAAATGACACCTATACTTGAGAGTCTTGTAATGCACGAACAAACACAAGGGCGATTCCCCGCGTCAAACCCCAACAAACCTAAGCGTTGCAACTACATTGAGAAACACATAGCAGGTACATCCATCACAACGCTTAGAAGTGGAAAGAAAAATATCGATAAAACCATTGCATCCGAAAGAGGTTATCATGGGAAAATTGGTGAGTCCCTAGGGGTGGGGGGGGATTATTTAAAGAGTGAGGAGAAGATCATGAGAGTAAATTCCTGAGCCATTTAAGAAAGCAATCGGAATGTGTGTGAACCATTGAAGATTAAAACATGCTCCATTCCCACATGGT
>CM018916.1:13989397-13991897 GCA_009663005.1 Actinidia chinensis
AGTATGCAATCGATACACTTTAACATCTTTGTCGGTTTTTGGAAATGGGATTGCTCCTATTAGAATTACTTTTACGCTTAGTCGCCGAGCAATTCCTTGAGAGGAACTTGTGTGTTCTATTGTTGAGAGTGTATGACTTGTGAGTTTGAAATTCGATCGAGGCTATAGGTTGTTGTTATGGGGATGCGAATGGTTGAAATTTGGGGAATACGACTCTACCAACTCTCACACTTGAATCTCTTCGTTTATATTGAACTTGACGTTTGGTAGGTTGTGTAGCATGATTGGCTTGATTTTGAATTGCTTGCATTGTATTTTGTAGAAACTATTGTTAAATTATTTTTGGATACTTGTCTAATTGATTTTTGTGGGTATCATCACTGGAAACCCTCACGAAACACCACTCGTCCACTAGGGAAACCTAGGGTTTAAAGACTTATTCATACGCTAAATGCATCGGGACTCTTACGAAAGGAGAGATTATCTTTTTGTGCTTTTGGTTTAATTTTGCTAGACTAGCAAGTTAGTTAGGGTGTGATTGGACTGCAATATTGTAAGTTTCAAAAGCCGTTTAATCGACCTAAGTTGGCCCTATTTAGTTTAACAATTAATTTTATATCGTTTTTTATTATAGTCGTGTTTGAGACCATTGCAGGCTAAGTATGGTTAAAAAGAGAAAGAGCGAAAAGGCAAAGAGAGAAAATTTGCACTAGGCGTTCGAACGGCAAGCAGAAGGTTTAGAGCGTTTCGAACACTTGGAAAAAAGTTCATTTTGCACTGACGTTCGAACGCTGGATCAAGGCAAGTTTTGGGCGTTCGAACGCCAAGAGAAAAATTTGCGAAGAACGTTCGAACTCTTCTTGCTTACAATTCGAAAAGTGCGAGAACTGGAAAGTTAAGATTTTGCCTAAGAGTTCGAACGCCAACTAAAGAGAATTGGCGTTCGACCCAAGAGAAAAGTTTCCCCCCCCCCACAAATTGTGAAGACGTTCGAACTCCCGAAAGCAAAGGACGAAGAGTTTTCGATGTAGTATGAATCCAGTTCCTCGTATTTGGCCATAACTTTTTTACGTACTCCGATGTCCTGATTGAGCTGAATTTTAACGCGCGTTGGAAATAATATTTAAATGGCTAATTTTGTCTCTAATAGGCATTGGCCTTGATCGATCTCAAAAGTGATCAAATAGATAAATAACGTACGTGACGCTTAGAAGTTTTGAAGTTTCCTACTCCTAATAGGATCTATTTGTAATTGCCTATAAATACTATTCTTATTCTCTTATGCACCGAATATGCTTTAGTTTATAACTTTAGTTTTAGGATTCTTTCTTTCAGACTCTTAGTTTGTTTTCATATTGTTTCTTGAGGAGCGAGGGAAGAAGAGGGGAAGTTAGAGTTTTTACATTATTTTTGTAATTACTTTCAAGTTTTTTTTAGTTAATGCAACTTTTTACCGTAATGCTTTCATACAACACATCGCTGTTTGTTTTTTCTTAGCCATGCTTGCTTATTTTTCCCTAACTTGGGATTGATTGTGAAGATTGATTGGGGATCAAGGATGACCAATGGAGGTAAATTAATATCACCGATTTATTTCTTGATTTTTATTATTCTCTTCTCTTTCGTTTTATATTCTTTCGAAAACTAGGACGTCTTATTATGTTCGGTAATACATATCTTGGATTGCTGCTCAGTATATACGTTGCCTTGTAAAGTTTATGCGTGAGGTGGGTTCATCCATATGTGGCTACATGAAGCGATGATGTACGGCCTAATTAATAAACAACCAGATTTATTCTAAGTAACGTTTATATATGTTGGCTGGTCTCAGTCATATACGCTCTGCCCAATTGTAACTTTATGCGTGAGTTGGGGTCATGATATTTGTTGTCCGAAGTGAAGATTGAAAGAACAATGATTTTTAAAAAACTAAATTTTTCGAATCCAATACGCCACGATGAAGTCGCAAGGATTTGAGTTATAGAGCCTCATTGGAATTCCGAGAACCCTAATTGATTGGATAATTGATTCTCGAGTTCATTTTTTATTATCATTTTAACAGTTTCAATTAATATTTTTTTAATATTTAGAATTCGTTTAATCAACCCAAACCAAAGTTACGATTTTTATTTTTCTCTTTTTGAAGCATAAGTTAGGATTAATTTAGGTTTGAGGCTATCGTTTTTAGTTTCTTGTTTTTCACCACCTTGGCACTACTCCTTTGGGATCGATACTCGTACTTCGAGTTTTTATTACTACGTTTCGCGACCCGTACACTTGCGGTAAAGAATTCACACTCTTTTCTGGAGCGACACCCGTTGTTGAACGACGTTGGAGTGGCAGTACTTGCAAGGCAAAATGGGTTCGTGATACGACCGAGAAGGTGTATTGATTAGGAAGCGTTTACTCACAGCGCAGAGTCGTCAAAGATTTACGCCGATCGAGGAAACGTTATTTGGAATTTGCCGTTGGGGATCAACGTATTCTTAGGGTTTCACCT
>CM018916.1:13996897-14006897 GCA_009663005.1 Actinidia chinensis
CCGAGGACGTCGTACTCGGACCTCTTACTCTTAAGCTCGCCCCTATAGTCTGTTCTTCGAGAATTAGGTTCCTTCCTCTTGTGGTCATCCTTTCCTCACCTTTTATGCTTGACCTCTACCAACTCCTCAGCTGCAATGTATTTGTCAGCCTTACTTTGGAATGCCGACAAGGTTTTAGGAATGCTTTTGGAGAGGGAATCGAACAGTGGACCTGGACGAAGACTCTTTATCATCGCCATGACCACTATCTTGTCATTAGGATCTTCCATTTTTAGGACAGCTTAATTAAAGTGCTTGATGTAATCCTTTAAGTTCTCTCCATCTTTCAGATGGATGGTGAAAAGAAGGGAGACATTCTTCTGCCTGACCCTGCAAGTCATGAAATTAGCCACAAAAAGTGATACGAACCCCGTGTCATTGTAACGAACCCCGTATCAAGTATGTTGCCTAAGCCCGTCTACGTTAGGTTTTAGATGGAGACCGCGAACCCCCAACACCTATAAAGAGATGTGAACCTTGGTATAAAGGAGGACGCCACAATCAAGGGTGAAATACTCGATTGATAAGCAAGCAAGAACGCCCACAGAGAAACATCTGATAAGTTCAATTAGTTCTCAAAGAACATAAGAGAAATACTCTCAACACAATACACGCTCCCATCTGTCAAAGGAAAGGAGCACAATTTTATACTACTAAGGCCCACAAAGAAATTCAGGGCCTTTTTTTTTAAGTCAAAATTCTTAAAACTTAAATGAAAACTTGGCCCCAATTTAAGGAGTCAAACCTACACTTTATCCTTAATTTCAGCTTAAAAAATTTGCCAACGACAACTTCAAGTTAATAAAGACAAGCATGGACATTAACTCCATAAATTTCAGCCAAAAGTTGTTGCCAACAAGAATCCTCAATTTAAGGAAGTCAGACTCCCCATTTGTCTCATGACTTTCTTGGACTTGAATCATGCTATTATGAGGCTGGATATTTTGTTCTCACCATCAATGGGCCTCCACTTGCTTGTTTGAGCCCAAATCCCTTGAATCAGCCCATTAATGCATTTTGAACATTTCTTGGCAGTGCTCTTGTAATGGGGCCAATGCGGAACTTGAATGGATCAGTATTCCTGGATCTTGTGTTAACCATGCCATCATCATCTACTCTCTTGAAAAGGATTTGTCCTCAATCAAGTTCATCACCTACAGCCAAAAGGGACTCAAAACAGAAATATGAAGTTAAGCACTTACTAGATTCACTGGGTAAGTCAGTCAGTTTGTATGCATTGTAGTTATTCGTTCCAAGACTTGGAAACCGGTCGTCCCCTCTGGGTAGTAACTTGGATTTCCGTGAGTGGGAAACCGCCCCTCCTTACGCATGTGTAACCAAACCCAATCTCCAGGTCAAAAACTACCTGTTTCCGCCCTTTATTGGCTTGTTCGCATATTGCTCAGTTCTTCTTTCCCCCCAATGTTGAGTTTTGCTTCTCAGGATCTGCTTTACAAAGTTCAGCCTTTCTTTTCCATCAAAATCACATGCTCAGTTCCAAGGAAGGAGAATAAATCCAAAGGAGTTTTTTTAAAGGAATTAAAACATAAAACAATTCTCAAATGTGTTGAAAATTAGTAGCAGAATGAACGAACGATTATAAGCAAATTCAACATGCGGCCAAACAATCTCCAATATTTTAATATTTTTCTTTATAATTGCCCGCCAATAATAAGTAGATAGAGTCCTATTTACTACTTCTGTTTGACCATCGGTTTTTTGAGGATGACAAGTAGTTGAAAACAACAACTGGTTCCTAATGGGCCAATAAAGTCTTCCAGAAATAACTCAAAAATTTAGCGTATCTATCAGAAACAACTTGTTCTAGGTAGACCATGTAAACGCACAATTTCTTTTAAAGAACAGCTCTGCCAAAACATGTGCAAGCCTCATAGTTTTGGACTAGAATATAACATGCTGCCAATTTTTTGAAAATCGGGTCCACAACAACAAAAACTGAAGCTTTCCACGTTTAGACCTAGGAAACCCAAACACAAAAATCCATTCAAAAATATCAATCCATGGCTCACTAGGAATAGGAAGAGGAGTATACAAACCGTGGTGCTGCACTCGAGACTTAGCGTGTGCTTACAGGTGATACACGTCAACAAATCCTCTCAATGTCTCGTTTCATATGTGGCCAATAAAATGTTCTTTGCAAAATAGCCTAAAGGTCTTGGCCAATTCCCAAAATGTCCATCAAGCCTCCCCCATTGGGATTCTCTAAACTAGAATCTTCTCACGAGCAATTAGGCACGCATCAATTTGTTCTCACGAAACAAGAATCCATCATGCCTTTAAAATACCTCCATTTGCGGAGTTCTTGCTCAATTTATATTCTCACAAAAAATCATGGTCTGTGCATTCATAATTCCTTAATTTGCTCAAAACAAGTAATTTAGCATCAAGAGTGAAAGGCCAACACGTACCTGCGAGGAAAGTGCATCGGCAACGACGTTTTCCTTACCTGCTTGTCGGATAACGTACGGAAATGTCTCGATGAACTCATCCATCGGCATGTCTTTTGTTCAGGTTTATATGTGGCCCTTTAAAATGTTTCAAGAATCATGATCTGTATAGACACGAATTCTCTATGCCATAGGTAGTGACGCCCACTGTCTCCAAACGCTCTCTAACCAAATGCATACAAACTCCTTATTATCATAAGTTGGGTAGTGTAAGGCTGCCCCCACTTAGTTTCTCACTGAAGTAAGCTATGGTCGTCCTCTCTTGCATTAAAAATTGCGCCTATACCCATACCTGAAACATCACATTCAATTTCAAAAACATTTTAGCAAAATTGGGCAAAGATAATAAAGGAGCGTTGGTCAGCCTTGCTTGACCAATTGAAATGCCTTTTCCTTGGTTCGTCTCCCCACTTAAAACCCACATTTTCTGATTACTTCCGTAATGGTGCGACTAATGTGCAAATCTTTCACAAAACCGTCGTAGAAAACTAGCAAAAGTCCATTAAAAAAACTCCTCAATTACCTACGTTGTGGGGACTCGGCCATTCTGGATGGCACGTTATCTTCTCCGCATACATGTAAGCTGTGCACTCAACAACAAAGCCTAGACTAGAAACACAAGATTATCTATACAAAAGGTACACTTATTCAGATTAGCAAAGCACTTTTCTGGTTTTTTTGTTTTTTTTTTTTCTAAAGCAATCTAAAACAGATTTTTAAATGTTCTGTACTGATCATCTAAGTTTTTGCTATAATGAGGGATATCACAAAATATACCACAAAACACATTTCCGATAAATGCACGCAAATATGATTCATTACACGCATGCAAGTACTCGGAGATGGTAGACCAAATGGCATTACTAAACCACTCGTACCATCCATATTTAGTTTTGAATGCAGGTTTCCACTCATCGCCTTCTTTCATTCGGTTTGATGATATCACTTTTCAAGTCAATTTTAGAACATACACAAGGAACCATGCAATTCATCTAACATATTATCTAAACAGGAATAGGATGACGATACTTTACCTTATTTGTTTATTGCTCGGCAATCAACGCACATTATCCATGTTCCTCCTTCTTAGGAACTAACAAACCTGGAAACTGCACATGGACTCATGCTTTCCATACACATACCCTTTTCTAACAATTCAATAAACTGCCTTTGAAGCTCCTTGTCTCGTCGGGGTTTGATTGCTCCTTATAAGCTGGTCTGTTTGGAAAATGGAAGAGCGCCGGGTACAAAACACCATCTGATGCTCGCCATTCCGCGAATGGAGGTAAACCATGCGGCATCTCATCGGGAAAGACATCCTCAATTCCTGCAACAGAGATTACAACAGAAAAGGTATAACAGAGAGTCAAAGTCACGTTTAGTGTACTAAATGCCTCCCTTGTACAAGGTACAATCAATCGGATGATTTGAAAACATGCTCTCTGTTTCTTGGCTTTTGCATAAAAATCTTTTGTTTTCTCTCTGTTGTTACTCAATGGCCGGATATATAATTGCCTTTTCTCTCTTTTTTTCCTCGGCCTCTCTCTTCTTTTCACTATTTTTTTGTTCACTCTCTTTGTAATCTCAATGATCTTCATGAACTGGTTTAGGTGATAAAGTACCAGGGTTATGGTCGTTGATTAAGACAAATGAATAATTTATTCGTGAAACCCATCATGCTCACCCCCCACTATCGAACTGCCATGGTCGTCCTACAACAAGTGCCCACCTTGCATCCGGTACTACATCACACAGACTTCATCTTCTATTTACCGATTGGAAACGTCACCAAAACCTGTTAGTCACCCTCATCACCACTATGATTCAACCCCATTGCAATTATTAAGGCTTAGGGATGCAAATAGCGTTGGCAATCCAATTTATCAACCATGGTTGTGCTTGTCCACATTTGTAACCAACTCCCCATCAATAATTACGCTACAGTTACCTTGTCCTTGACATAGCATATAGTTGTAAACCTGATTTTCTATCGTTGAATTCATCTTCGTTCTTCATTTGCAAGCTCAACGATCTCCTTGCACACTAACGTCAATGCATCAGAGCTTAAATATTCCTCCTCATAGGACATCCTCTATTGAGACAGGCGATTTCAGATCATCTCGTCATCGGTCTCAATTTCTCCATTATCACCTTAATCACCATAACCCCCTATTCGGGCATTGACTTGCTATGGTGTCCCCTGGCCTTGACATTAAAGCATTTAATATCACGAGTATGAGGATAGGAGGTTCGGTTTTACCATGACTTTTCTGTTGGAAGGCTCAGCTTTGGTTTGGATCTATGGAGGACGTTTGGCCTCTCTTCTTTCTTTGGATAATTCGCTCTCCAAGAATTGAGCTGGCAAGCCTGATGAAGGTCGGTATTGCCCATTCCTCTTGAGTTTTTGCTCAATTTTGACAGCCCTTTATGCACCATTTCTTCTATCTCACTACTGTGGCAACTAAACCACCTTATAGCAATCTCCTTGATTTAAGCAATTAAGAAAACGAGCCATGGTTGCTTCTCGGGTCTTCTTCCACATTGCCCTTGTAATCATGACAATCTCCATCTTTCTGTGTAATAGTCTTCCACACTTCGATTGCCTTGCGGAGACCTTGCAATTTTGATAACAAGCCTCTATAGAAATGGCTGGGAACAAGCTGCTTTCTCATCATGGACTTCATGTCTCCCACGTCAGCATGGAGTTCTCCACTCCGTCTCCTGTAATAACTAACTGTTCCACAATCACAGATAGGCAGTTTAAATTCATCACAGCATTTTTACCTTTTGTGCTTCGTGAGTAGGTGGTGACCACATCAAACACAAGTTCAATCTTCTTTTCCCATTCAAGGAGGATTCAGGATCAGATTTTCCTTGAACCGACGGAACCTTCCTCTTTATACCACTTAAAGTTATCATCCCCTTGGTTTCATATCTCCTATCTCGTCCATTCCTCCTACGACTACCCACGGAATCCTCCTGCCTCGCCATACTCATTCACCATAGAATACTAACTTACTTCTCTAACTGGAGGCTCCCTCTCTCCTACGAGGCTGTGGTGGAAACAGGTGTGGGCTGCTCCGCGCGTGAGTTCTCCAATTGATCTAAGCATTCATGCAATTGTTCTAATTCCCCTCTCATCATCTGTCTTATCTCCCCCACTAATGCCTGCCTTTCAAAGCTTTTAGATACCGCCTGAACTGGAAGAATCATCAGTAGTGCTTTTATCTCTATTGCCAGACATGTTTTCTACAAAATAAAGATTAGAGAAGAAAGAAGAAACAAAACAAAACACAAAAAAAGAAGAAACCTCACGACATCCCTAGTGTTTCACTCGAAAATGGATTCACTCAACGCTCGTGTTTCACACAGTCAAATTTGGCTTAAACCCTCAATAATGTACTTAACTCTTGGCCTTGTTCACTGCGTTATTCTCAAAAAGTCTTATCAAACTAATCAAACAAAATAATCAGAATTTCTTAGTCACGGTTCGGCACACCGCAAGAGAGATTTCTTAGGTTCAACGAAACGAAATGCACAAGAGACTGGAATAACCAAAGTAGTATTAGGACAAAAATATCAAAGACGAGTTCCTCCTATCAGAATTTTTTTTTCTAGAAATATTAATGCATGGAATCAAGAAATTTTTTTTTTCTTTCTTCTCTTTTTTTTTTCTTTTTTTTTTTGGACCTGATTCAAATGTACTAGAATTGATCAAACCGAAATTTCAAGAGAGAACAAAGATAGATGTAAACCTTATGTTGAGCCTAAGCTCTGATACAAAATGATACGAACCCCGTGTCATTTAAACGAACCCCGTATCAAGTATTGTTGCCTAAGCCCGTTCTACGTTAAGGTTGAGAGGGAGAAAGAGAGACCCTCCCCAACACCTATAAAGAGATGTGAACCTGGTATAACGGAGGACGCCACAATCAAGGGTGATGAAATACTCGATTGAAATTTAAGTCAAGACTGAACGCCACAGAGCAAATCTGATAAGTTCAATATTTAGTTTCAAGAACATAAGAGAAAATACTCTCACTCAATACAACGCCTCCCCTCTTCAAAGGAAAGGGAGCAACAAATTTATAATACTAGCCACAAGATCAGCTTAGTACAATTCTTAAACTAAGAAAGAAAATTTGGCCTCAAATTTAAGAGGAAGTCAACACCCTACTTTATCCTTATTTCAGCTAAAAATAATTCTGCCATTAAGACAACTTCAATTTAATAAAGGACAAGCATGACATTTTTTAACTCCAGCATTTCAGCCAAAAGTTGTGCAACAAGAATCCTTCCATTAAGGAAGTTCAAGCTCCCCATTTCTATTGGACTTTCTTGGACTTGAATCATGCTTTATGGCTTGGATTATTTTGTGCATCACCATCAATGGGCCTCACTTGATTGTTTGAGCTCAAATCCCTTTGAATCAGCCCACTTAATGCATTTGAAATTTCTTGGCAGTGCTCTTGTAATTGGGCCCATGGGAACTTGAATTGGATCCGCATTCCTGGATCTGTGTTAACCATGTCCTCATAATTCTCCTCTTATTGAAAGGATTTTGTCATCAAAATCAAGTTCATCACTACGCAAAAGGACTCAAAATAAGAAATATTGAAAGATAGGCACTTACATTATATTACCGGAGTAAGTCCAGTTTGTATGCTTGTCGTTCTTCGTTCAAGACTTCGGGAACGGTCAGTTCCCCCCTCTGGGTAGTACCATTGGATTTCCGTGAGTTGGGAACCCGCTCCTTACGCATGTGTAACCAAACCCAATCTCCATTTGATTTGGATCTAAGATTTGGCAAGACAAAAAGAAAAAGAAATGAAAAGGTTATATAATCTAATTATTTGGGACCGTTAAATCTTCTAATTTTTTATTTTTTCCTCACCAAATTCTTAATTCAAACACAACTTTAGTGTTCAAATCAAATGACTGGGTGTTCAAACCATATATGGTGAGGATTCAAAATAACAAATTGAACATAAAACTTGTACAAGCTATGCATGTAAAAAAATTGCGGCTATTCAATTCAACACCCTCACATACATGTGCCCACTGCTTCAATGTTATTACACACGACAAAACTCCATCAATCAAAGGCTTCAGGGTAAGTAAAAGAGTTCGTTGCAAGCAATCCAACACTTCTACAAAATCGAAAAAGATCTTATCGTTTGACTTGAAAACACAAGCCGCTAAACTCTCAGGTTAACACCCAATTAAGCTTTGCCATCATATTCGCAAGGATTGAAAAAAGATCGTTCAAGAACAGGTCATTGTCAAGTTTGATTCGAGAACAAACTAGACAATCCTTGAGTCAAAACCTAATAAGTTGCCAGCATAGAAGTAGACCGTGTCGTTGCATTCAAGAAAAGTTGTTAAGACCTCAAGCCAAAGTTGTTGAAGAAAAAATTCAAAGGATTATTTCTTTGATTAGAAATTCATCAGAGATTGTACTCTGTTACTTCAAGTTAATAAAATTAAATTTTTTCTACAACTTTCTATCTTTATTTTTAAATAAGAAATTTGTGTGTACAAAGTAAGTACAAATTTATATGTACGAAGCTAAATTGGCTCTAATAACTTTAGGAATTGAATTTTACTATAAAATTATCTCATTTTAGCCCACCAGGAGTCTATTTGGGTGATTTACCAAATCAGTAAATCTATCAAGGCATGATGAGATTTGATAATATCTTATATAAAATTATTCTATTTCTCTGTCATTTTAAAATTAAAAAAAACTTTATTGCACAATTTTCATTTGTGGGAACACCGTCCAAGCTTCATAAAATATATCAACAGTGATTTTTGTGCTTCTCGAGTTTTGGTTTGTAAGGATTATTGATTTATTTTTCAATTTTGTGCCATTTGCAGCCATCATCAAATGTTGTTTGTATATTAACGGAATTTTTGATTGCTTTTTTAAGGTATGTCTTGAATTCATTTTCTTAATGAAGTTAATGATGGAAGTGAAGATCCCCCCTTGTGTTTCTTCAACATATATAACGTGCTGTCTCATATAAACACAATGTGTTTGTATCTTAGAGAAATACAATATATTTACGATAAAAAAATTTCACTGTAAATGCCAAGTTTACACACATACGAACATGTTATAGTGAGAATTTTTTATTGCACTTACAATATATAATATGAGAGATTCTCACCGTAACAAGCTCCTTTCAAATATATACAACGAGAAGTTCTCACAATAATATATAAAAATGGTATTCTTTTTTACCACTTTTAATTTATACATTTCTTCTAGATTGAGAATCTCTCACTTTTTTTAAAACTGCCTGTATTTCACTCTGAAAAAAAACTTATTAGGCTCGCTAAAAAAGGTGATCTACTATCTACGCTATGTATTACATCATATTTCCAACGAACCAATTCTAATCTATGAGATAAGCTTGGGTCGGGCTACAACGCTTAAACTTTAAAAATGGTCAAATCCAAAGTGATTAGCAAGCAAGCTTCATGTACAACTAAAACTTGATTTAATGAAGTTAAACTTGATTTAATGAAGTGTCTAGCATAATGGTACACGCAATCTCATTTCCTACTCTACTTTTGCAATTCTAAATATTGTGGGTCTCATAACCATTAATCAACGGAGTAATTTACTCCTAATTTGTGTCCAATCTCCTGTGACTAGGAAAGACAAAATAGGATAAAAACCAAGATTCTGTATTAACTATTTTGGTGGGAAAATAATTCGCAAACACAATTCTTATAGGTCTCAATAGCATATTTTAAAATATTAGCCACAATGTTGGAGTATTTTAGTTTTGAATTAATGGATTATAAAATGCTCACATCATTACTTGTGACAAGTCTATACATATAGACACCTTCCTGGAAGCTTGTAGACCAGGGTGCAAATGGGTTGAGGATTGTTTATGGTAATTTATGTGCTATTCTTTTCCCTCATCCGATTTGGGAAAGGGTGCAAGTGGGAATTGGATTTGAGGAGAGCCACGTGGGATGTACATGGCCTCAGGTATATTTGCTTGCTTGTGTTATATTTCAGAAAATATTTGTGTATGGTTTTTTATATATAATGAATATGAGCATTTATGTTCGGGATTTTTTATTTTATTTTAGTAGTTGATATGATATAAATTTTATAGAATTTATTAGGGCCTGGGGTATTCCCCTGTAAAATTTATATGATCTTTTTTTGCTTTTATATTTGCTCATTCACATAAAATCAAAAACAAAAAAGGAGACAATTCTATACAAGAATTTTGTTTGTAATAGCTCTGTTTTTTGAGCAATTTAGTTTTCCTATTTTGTAGTGAAGAAGATTATTTTTTCAAGTTAGTTGCGGAGATAATAGGAAAACGAGTTATGTTAATTATGTTACATAAGTTTAACACTAGTTAGGGTAAATCTCGGATTTTAACTCGAGGGAAGCCAAATTTAAAAAAAAAAACTCACCAAAGATATTTCAAAAAACGTAATTGACATCTACATTTTATAAT
>CM018916.1:14054397-14061897 GCA_009663005.1 Actinidia chinensis
CCTCTTCCAACAACTCTACTAGACGTGTTTTTTTCGCCATCCATATACGTCCTCGCATGGTGCATATGTAGAGAAAACACCTCTCTATCTCTGCACAATGGTAAGCAACTACTGAATCCAAATTCCAATCTGATTTTTCCATCTTCCGATGCTTCTAGGGAAGAACGTCAATCTCATCCTCACCACAGCCATCATTGTTGTCGCTCGGCTGTACCTGAAACTGATTCATGTGTGTTTATAACTTTGGACAATCCTCTTGATATGCCTCTCTTGTCACAATAAAAAGCACCTAACAGTGCAACCTCCGCCTGTGACCTCCACCGTCCTTTTCTAGGACCTCTATGATGACCTCTTCGGACCGCCTCAGTTTCTATTTTCCTTCTGAACTAGGGCCCTGCACTCACTCTGATCTCTCGTACACATCTCTCTTTCATTGAATAGGGCCTCCATGACTATACGCGTAGTCAACTTCCCATTCGACGCTGAATTGTTGAGAGAAACCACCAATGTCTCCCAACTCTCTGGCAAGAAACTTAGAAGCAATACGGCCTGCATCTCGGCGTCAACTATAGAATAATGGTCATTGATTGACTAAATTCTGAAACGCGCTCCGTATTCCGCCACGGTAAGTCCTCCTCTGAAGCTTCCAAATTCACAAGTCTCCCATCACATAAGGCTTTGTTCCGAGTGTCTTCGCTTGGTACAATCTCCTCCAACTTGATCCACAACTCATAAGCACTCGCTTCCGATACTACATGATGGAATACCTCGTGTCCAATACACTGTCTGATTAGCCCATCATGCTTCCCATTCCTCATCTTCGTCGCTAAGTTTGTCCTCCTTTATTTCTCTAAGGGGTCATGCAAATCCTGTAAAATGATGCTGTCCTCCATCCTTGGTTCCATATGGCGTAATCACGTGAAAGTAATATCATCGATCCCAAACTATGCTCTGCGCATCCGTACTGCTCCTAAATAGAAGCAACATCTCTGAAAACCAACCCCGCGGATGAATCTGAATTCCGAGAAACTTTCAGAAGGCTAAACTGTCAAAATTCGAACTCCTGAAACCAAACTGTCAAAATCAGAAAGTCCAGTCAAAGTTAACGGGTCAACAATCAATGCTGACAAAGTGCTGACATGCGACCGGCTGCGGGTGACCCTCCGCTCTCCTCCCGCTTGCTAGCGCGTCTGGCGGGTGGGCGTGCGCGCGTGTGCTGTCTTCCTCCGGGCGCGTTGCAAGTGTGGCTATCCCCTCTCCGCTTTAGTCGGGCGGGCGGTCTCGTGGCGCCTCTCCCCCTGGCCGTGGCAGCGCGTACAAGCTATCTCCGGCGCGTGTGGGCGCGTGGGTCCTCCTCCGTGCGCGTTTTACCTCCCTAGGCCGTGTCTGAGACTAATCTCCACTCGCCGATGTTCAGGCGGCGCTGAGGGGCGCGTCCGTCCACGCGTTTCCGATGCGTTTTTGGTGCTGGAGCTTTGTATCGACTAAGGAAACATCTGGTGCAATCAAAAATTAATTTTGAGTCACTTTTACGGATATCCGAATTTTGACCTGGGCGCCGCATCGCCTCACCCTGGCCTGATACCAATGTTGTGCTTCAAAACTAATCACGGATCACACACAACAACAAAAGACAAAGATTTACGTTGGTTCGGCGGCAAACGATGCCTACGTCCAACGGAGAGAAAATCAACAATCCACTATCAAACGATGGATTACATACAAAACGTAGGAGACTCACCTCTCAACGCACAAACAGTCACCTCTCCACAATCTCTCTCTGTCTTGCCTTCAATCTCACCTACACAAGCACTCGTGCTCGTCAGCCCACCAACACAACCCCGTAGTATATCTAAGCACCCTACCCTCGCCTTTTATAGACCAAGGAAGGAGGGGGTTGACTCCTAATACAAAATACCTAATCTTAGCCAGATCTAACTAGAAAAAAATATAATCTCTCAAAGAGTTTTAGATAACTCTAGAGTTTCACCGTCACATAGACACTCCATGTGAACTCCAACCGGGCTTGGACTTGGCTACTGGACTTGGACTCATCCAAGTGGGATTGGACTTATCTAGATGGGCTGGACTCAATGATATAAAAAACATTGCAATATTTTCTTCTATGAATATATAACGGCTATCTCCAAACCGCCCTATGTTTTGAAAGCGACCACACGTATTTATGAGTTTTTTTTATCATCCGTAGTATTTCTTGACAATGTACTGGATTTTCATTAAGTATTTCTCTCTAATAATATCCAGCACTTAGCAATGAATCAGTTTATGTCCTCCTTGATTTTCATTAAGTATTTCTTTCAAATATCCAGCTCTACTTAGCAAAGAATTAGTATATGGCCTTCTTTCAATACGTTTTTTTCTCAATATTCTAATAATCGAAATGATTTCAATTGTTGAAAATATTTTTCATATGGCTAATAAAGTGCTCATAAATACGCTGACCCCGTAATTATGGAGGCAATAATGGAGGTATAACTCTCCTAAGATAATGTCCAAATAACTCCTCCAAAGATTATGCCCAAAAATCATTATAAATAGATCCACACCCTTTTTAGCAAATTTATGCAAAAAAAAAAGCTATTCTACTACAACTTTCAATTCTTATTCTCCGATTTCTAACTTATGCATTTGAGAAGCGTTAACCATCACTAACTTGTGCCCTCTAAACGCTTTTTTTGTAGGTTGATAGCAAGCCGTCCATCAAAGAGACCTTGGACAGAGCCATCATTGAATCTCATCATCATCACATTGGCACCGTTTGTGGGAACCGGTTTGTTTTCAAGATAAAGAGAAATCGTCAAAGAGGTGTGGCCTCGTGATTGTCTGTTATTGATTTTCATTGAGATTTTTGTTTTTGGCCTAAATATTATGACCTCTCGAAAATTTTGTCTTCCAACTCATGCACTTATGTGAACCGCTGCTATACGAGTTGTGTCAAAAAGGCATCTGTAGGCACCCTCTTTTGGTGTGTCATAATACTTGGACATGTTGCTTGGATGGTTGGCCAATTACAAAAGAATTAAGAGGATGAATTATATGAACAAACTGAATGTGTGATTTTTCTCGATGACCAGATTACTTTTTTTTTATGTTTAGGATGAGAAGTTGAGGGTATTTTATAGAGAATAGGTTTTTAAGAGAATTTTTAAAATATTTTTGTGAACAAACGAACCTATTTCGATACCAATGATATATATTTGAGGTTATTTTAATAAAAAATAGGCGAAATAACAAAATTGCTCGGGGTGTCCTGCGGGACAGTCTATTGACAGAACTTTTTTCGTAATAAAAATTCCATAATTTTTCACAATAGTTTTCATTATCTTGTATTAATTTCAAATAGATTTTAAGATGGAGTTATCACAATTTTATGAATATTGCGCAATTCTGATATGTTGAGGATAAAGTGGTAATATGTCACAGAATAAAAATGATATGGATTGAATTCAATTGTGTTTGAAAGTATACTAATAGAGCTTCACAACAATATAAAGATCGTAAAAATCGTAGTCAGAACGAAACCGAAGCGAGTCCCCAAAGTTTGGTCCTAAAATAAGATGAAACTGTTGGGCCTCCCACGTGACCGAACTGCCCCAATAAGCAAGCCCAAAGTACCGGTCCGGCAGTATGGGCTTGCCCAGAGTGCCAGTTTGGCCATATGGTGAGGCGGCATGGATTTTTTTTTTATATATATTTACCCCCTTTAAGAAAAGGAGATTTTCAGTCCAATCCTACTTCTGAAGGACCGCCCCAAAACTTTTCAAGACAGTAAGTTATCAATTTTCAGTCACCTATAGGTACCCCTCTTTCACAAGACACTGAAAATTCTATAGAGAGACAGGAGAAGAGAGAAGAGAAGAGAAAAAAAACATAGAGAGAAAAAAAGATGCGAGGAGAAGAGATTAAAAGAGAGAAAAGTGAGGGAATTTTGGTGACCAAAAAAAAAAAAAGAGAACACTGAAAATTCTATAGAGAAAGAGAGAAGAGAAGACAGAAAAGGAGAAAAAAAACATAGAGAGAAAAAAAAGAATGCGAGGAAAGAATTAAAAGAGAGAAAAGTGAGGGAATTTTGGTGACCAAAAAAAAAAAAAAGAGAACACTGAAAATTCTATAGAGAAAGAGAGAAGAGAAGACAGAAAAGGAGAAAAAAAACATAGAGAGAAAAAAATGGGAGGAGAAGAGATTAAAAGAGAGAAAAGTGAGAGAATTTTGGTGAAAAAAAATATTACATCCAGAGTTTTTCGAACTGAAGAACACTCAGACTTCAATAAGGAGATCCATGATCAAGATTCAATCCCGATGACAATTCAAGACGATCCGCCTGTAGTGATCAATGTCCAAAAAGATCCAACAGCGTAGATAAAGATTTGAGAGGATCCAACGGTTGAGATTAAGTTTTCTAGAAGATCCAACGATTCAAATTACGTATCTAGGGTAAAGATCCTTTTATCTTCAAATCTATGGTTATAACAATGTTCTAAAAATTTAGGTTTTTATTTTGCGCGCCTCTCTAATAAAAATAGTAAAATTGTTATTTTCTTTTCTTTTATTGCAATTATTTTTTAGAGCATTGGAAATCTTAAAATTTTTAGGATGTTGTGGTGTTTATGTGTTAAATTCCTTTTTGTAGGCATTTAATTTAATTATGTAATTAATTATTCATGCATAATAAAAATGTTTAATATTTAATTAAAAATAAATTTAAAGATGTTGAGTGATAACAATGGTAGTTAGGCTGAGTTGGTGCCTAACACTTTACCACTTGGTACTATAGCCTCTAGACATATTTTTGAAAATAAAAATAAATTGTGCCTAACTATCCATGGAGTTAATATATATGATTTTCTAAGACCTATAAGTAGGTAACAACTCTACTTGGACCTCATGTCTACAATTTTAGTCCTTGCCAAACGGAATTGATGAAAAAAATTAAAAAATTGTGGATCGTTGATCTTCCGTAATAAATTTACATGATCGTAAATATTTTCCTCATCAAGAATATATTTTTTAAGAAAAATAAAAAAAATATTGAGCCATGGCTCTCACACCCTCGACCTGACACTTTTCTTTCATTCATTTGGCTATGTAACTGCACATACACAGAGTTAGAGAGTTTACATTAGAGAATACTTTCATTATTGTAATTCGCCGAACATGCAGTTATAGTGCTATATCTACTCACGTAGGGACTATTATATAACTTACATCATTGGAAGCAAACATCTAGCGATCGTTAGCACCAGGACAAGGGCGAAATTTGTCTTATGAAAAGTATGTCCAACACGGCTCCAGTCTACTTTGTCTGAATTCTTAAGTTTAATTTTACAGTTTCATTGCTTCTGTTTTTCTTCTCTATTTTGTATAACGAAACCAGAACCAGTTTTTGTTTATTTTCTAAATTCTGTTTTACATAAATTTAGTCTTCTATTTTCTACAAAAATATAACAATACTATTCTAACAGGGTGAAGGTGTGACAGTGGGTCTATTGCCAATGTGCAGCATTATCTTTCAAAAATTTGGACCACTGTGGGACTCCGATAATTTAGGAACCAAAAAACGAAAAAATAAAAAATAAGGGTCACCTTATTTGCTCTATTGTCCCATCAAATTATCAATTATCAGGGTTTTCCACCAAGACCCTCCAAAGATCATCACCTCGATTCAAAGGAGGCAACCTAGACGACACCCACAATGGGGAACCACTTAGCCATAGCCCGGCACCTGTAACTGTGTGTATAAAGTCAAACGACTTTTCATTGACCTGCGTGAATTTTTGAATTATGAAATAACAAAATGATACCTTTTATGAAAGAATCAATAACCTTCTATGAGATCAAGCGCCAACTTCTGTGCTCTTTTGTCCCACCATTTATCAGGATTTTCCAACAAGTCGTTCCAAGAATCATCACCTAGATCCAGACAATGTAACAATACATTAGTAGATTATGTGAAAACAAAGAGACTGCAAACTCCCTTGTAGGACCCAATAGATGAAATTAGTGGAAGTCTATGAAGCACGAGTATGGGTACGGAGTACGAGTATGGTACGGGTACGGGTACGGGTACGGGGCACGGTAAAAATCTCAAAAGTATGGTACGGGTACGGTCACGGTACGGTAATATGTATATATATTTTTTTATAATTTCTAATACATAATATGTATAGAAAACAAATGATTCATCCATCTAGTTTTTGGCAACAAATGATGATACATTTGAATAAAAGAAAATACCAATATCAACCTATAAACATGCCAAAACCAAGCGAAATATTCACCATCTGTCTTTTAATTCCAAACATGCAAAAAATGAGCTAAAAAAAAAAAATAAGCATAAATATATGAGACAACACTTACATATATAGTAATAATTATACTCTAACCCCTTAAGTTTATTTAGTTTCACAAATTGAACTATTTTAATTTTACAAAATAACAAATTGACCCCAACCGGAGACTTACCCATGCCTACCGATGGCGTACCGGAGCCCGTACCCATAAATTCAAATTTAATATCAAAAGTACCCGGTACTTTTTGCCGTACCGATACGTTTTTTGCCGTACCGTGCATACCCGTACGGTAAACCCTACGCGTACGGCGACTTTTTTGAAGTCCCCGTGCTTCCTAGGTGGAACTGCACGAATGAGAAGCCACGAAGCAGCAAAATAGGTTGATAGTGGAAAATTTATGACTAGTTTGCAAGATATAGTTTCAGAATTTCGTATTTTCTTAATAAATTTTGTGGTGAATTACAACAATCTCCCGTAGTATCTGATAATGAACTCTTAAAATTGCAAGTTCATTTTCAGAGAAGTGAAGCTACCCAGAAAAATCCATCATTCCCTCTTCTTTTTCTTTCAGCATGTGTATACAAATGCATGTGCATATACAGTTCCTCGTATTCTTTTCTTTTTTCTAGAATTTTGACTAAGCCTCCAAAAATTTAAATTACAAATATATACAAATATACGCATATGATCTGAAACATCTAACAAAAAAGTGCAACGTTCAAAGTGAGAACCCCCAATCTACATCTCTCTGGAAGTTCACATTGATATCTAACGACTTATCAATCACACAATTCTGAGAGAAGAGAGAGAGAGACAGAGACAGAGACAGAGAGACAGAGCAAACAGATGGGAGAAAATCTATCACACGCGAAGTGAATTTGACAGATCTGAATTCACTATCTTCAAGTGATTCGTTATTATTTTTCAGAAGTCCATCAAAACAAGAGCAATTTGCGATGAAATTTGATTGATCAAGAGTACAATCATAAGAAAGCTAAAACACAATCCAGATAAAGTGGTGCTGAAATTATATTGCTCGTGCAATTGGTGAATCTGAGTGCAGGTGTTTCTCACTGGTATGATTGTGACAATGTTAACGGTGGAGGTGGTGATGGAATCACATTGCATTGAGATGATGCCGTTATGGGTTACCGTGGTTCCTTTTAAAATGGAGATGGTTGTCAACTT
>CM018916.1:14081897-14094397 GCA_009663005.1 Actinidia chinensis
CCGAGAGACTATAATTTATCTTACCTATTCTTTTTTCAACATCGCCATTAAAACAAAGCCTTGTTAAAAAATAAAATTGGTGAATTATAACTTTTGCTTGTCATGCAACTAGTTGTAATAACATCTTTTTTGCTTTCTTTTGTTTGTATTTTCCTAAATATTCCTTTAGCTGCTTTTTTGTGTTAGTGTGAGAGGACAAAATACTAGATTACGCACTTAGCCTTACTAGGGCAGGGACCTTGGACGGGCTGTCGTTAGTGAGCAAGCTCGGTCGACCCTGCGCCGGAATTTGGTTCACATTCGATGGAACGCCGACCTTGCTAGGGCAGTGGTCTCCACCGAGCTGCCGAGATCTGCGAGCTCATAGATCTTCTACGCCGGAGCTTGGTGCAGTCGCAAATAAAGGTACCGTTCGAGCCAAAGCTTTCATTACATCCGAGGTGCCACTGGTCAGCGAGCTCGAACGTACTAGTAACTTGGATGAAGAATGACAGCTGGTGTAATTTTCGAGGGATGTCAGGGGACAGAAGGTGACTTGCTCCCTGGAGGAGCAGACAATCGAGACATAACTATCGAGCGCTTGCAAAGGCAACTCGCTGAATTGACACAACTGATGGTTAATAGCAGGCCCGCCAAATCAGGATGAGAGGGAGAGGCTGGACCATCACGGCACGAAAACAAAGAATTGACCCAAAATCCCTGAGAGGGTCGAAGCAAGAAGAAAGATAAAACTCACGTAGGTGTGGACAGCCAAACGGACAGTAGAACCTTAGCGATGAGCAAGTGGAGGAGGATGCTAGATAGAACTAGGACGGAGGTGGACCTTCGCGACACACGCGAAACACTTAATGCCAAGCGAAATAAGGAAAAAGATTTACGTGCCAAACTTGTGGGCGTAGGGGAACGGTCACAGGTGAGAGGGTCCCAGCAGTGTTGATGGCGGGAGGCTGTCCCTAGATATCAAACTCTATTTTCTTGATGGATCGAGGGGCTAGACCCACCAAAAAAGTTTACGCCGCCGAGGTTTACCTTATATGATGGGAAGTCGGACCTAAGGTCCCACGTAAGTCACGTCAGGCAGATGATGGCTCTTTGGAACTATATAGATGCCTTGATGTGCCAGGTATTCCCGTCAAGCCTGGGCTCCTCGGATTGAAGTGGTTTGATAAATTGCCTCTTGGGTCGATTGAGAACTTCCACTAGTTGACCAAATCATTCGTTGCGCGATTTGTGATCAATACGAAGGTGCCCAAGTGTGTGGGATCTCTCTTGATGCTAAAGAAGGGTAGGAATGAATTAGCCCGCATCTACAGCAAGCGATACTGGGAGACGTACATTGAGATCGAGGAGTGCTCTGAGGAGCTGACGGTGTTGAGCTACAAGCTCGAGCTGCCCCCCGGGGAGAGGTTCTGGGAAAACTTGACACTCAATCCTCCAACTGACCTCTGGGACCTTATGTCTCAAGTCAAAACATTCCTCGGTTAGAGGAGGTCAAGCAAGCAGAGAAAGCCACTGGGACTAACTCCCGGAGCGAGGGACTCCTCAAGAAGCGAAGCGATAATCCCATCGATTTTGAAAGCCGGGTGAGGTAGGGGATCACATGGTTTTCAAAGAATCAATCCACAAACTCACCCGGATCCGAGACAAACCCTATTTCAAGAAACTTGATCCCATGGGACGGGATTCCAAGAGACGCAACCAGAGGTGGAGGTGTTCTTTCCATGAGGAGAGGGGACATAAGAAAAATTGCCAGGCTTTTAAGTTTTTCTTAGACCAGCTAGTCCAAGACAGACACTTGAAGGAGTTCATTGACGAGGAAAAGACCCAGACAGAAAAACCTGAGGCCAAACCAAACCCAAAGTTTGACCGACAAGATTACAATGACGAAGATTGTTGATGAAGAAGAGGATCGACCCCTTGGAACTATTCACATGATTGGGAGGTACGTGACCCCGATCTCGAAAAGAGGATCAGGGGAGAGATCCGGATACTAAGGCAAATGTACGAGGTTCTCTCAGTCCATTTGCCGGTTAAAAAGCCGAGGAAAGAAGTGACAGAACTAAGGAGCATCACGTTCACTAAAGCTGACTTGGAGAGAATGCAGAGTCCCATTCTGACCCCTTGGTCATCCAGCTCAAGATGAACAACTACGACGTCAAAAAGATCTTGGTGGACACGGGAAGCTCGGTCGAGGTGATGTATTACAGTCTTTGTAAACAACTAAAATTCACCCAATCGGACTTAAAATCGGCACGGTCTCCCTTGGTAGGATTTAACGCTCAGTCTCACTGGCCCCTGAGAACGGTGACCCTCAAGGTCCGAGTCGGGATCCAAGAGCTGGTGACAGAGTTTGTCATAGTGGATATCCCTCCCAATATAATGTAATTGTTGGCTGAGATTGGCTGCACAGGATGAAAGGTGTGCCTTCACACTTCACCAAGCCATCAAATTTGCTACCCCCCAAGGCGAAGGGACACTTCATGTGGATCAGGTGGCATCTAAATAATGTTACCTCGCCACGATCTCCATGAAGGCGGCCATGCAGAAAGTGCAGTTGGTCGAAGAAGAGCAGAAAGACCTGGAAGATGTCAGAAGGGACCCAAAGACCAAAGTCGTAGAGGACTTAATGCGCTATGAGCTGGATGAGCCAAGTTTAGATCGTTTCTTTCTCACTGGTTTAAACCTGGAGAAACGGGAGAGAACTGAGTTCATCCAGCTCTTTAAGGCCAATATCAAGGTCTTTGCATGGACTTCCTACGAGATGCCCGGGATAGATCCTATTTTTATCAAACACGAACTGAGCATAATACTCGATGCCTTTCCAGTGAAACAAAAAGGAAGGAGATCAGCAACTGAGCATGTGGACGCGGTCATTGAAGAAGTGGAGAAACTCAAAGAGGCAAAGGCGATAATAGAGATCCTTTACCCGAGCTGGTTATCCAATACGATCGTGGTGAAGAAGAAGACCGAAAAATGGAGAGTGTGTGTGGATTTCACAAGCCTCAACTGAGCTTGTCCTAAAGACTACTTCCCTTTGTCGAAGATCGACCAGCTATTAGACTCTACCTCGGGGCACGCAAGGACGAGCTTCTTGGATGCATACCGAGGTTACCACCATATTGCCATGCACGAGTCCGATCAGGAGAAGACAGAGTTCATCAAGACCCGAGGGTTATATTGCAACAGGTCCATGCCATTCGTCTAAAACTGCCCGGAGCCACTACCAACAGATGATCACAAAAATTTTCAAGGCCAATCTTGGGAAAGATATAGGGACACTTACATTGACGATATTGTGGGCCGTCATAAAGTTGTAGAGAAGAAACCCAAATTAGTTGTTGACTTGTATCTTTACGATTATGTGTTCGCAGTAATCAAAATGACACAAATTGAGGCTGAACGCGGCAAAATGTGCCTTCGGGGTGAGTTTAGGGAAGTTTTTAAGACACTTGGTGACGAGATGGGGGATCGAAGCAAACCTAGAATAAATCACGGAAATTAACGACCTCATCAGCTCAAGGACAGCGAAGGAGGTGCAAAAACTGACTGGGATGGCAGCGGCACTAATAGGTTCATAAGTAAGTCCTCAGACAAATGCCATCTATTTTTTAAACTCCTTCACAAAAATAAAAAGTTTTTATGGGATGAGGAATACGAACTCACACTTTAACAATTTAAATAGTATTTAACCAAACCACTGCTTTTTTCCACACCGGATGAGGGAGAGCTGCTCTATGTTTACCTCGCTGTCTCAAAACATGCCGTTAGTTTGGGACTATTAAGGGAAGTAGATGCAAAACAGCACCCGATCTACTTTGTTAGTAAGACGTTTACGGATTGCCAAACGAGGTACTTACCACTAGGAAAGCTCGTTCTGGCATTGGTCATGACTTTGCGGAAACTCATGCATTATTTTTAAACACACCCAATAGCCGTCTATACTGAGTTTTTACTTAAGAACATTTTGTCAAAAGCGGACTTGTTCGGCCGACTTTCAAAATGGGCCATTGAGCTCAGACAGTCCGACATAATATTCTTACCAAGGGCTTCAATAAAGGGACAGGTCCTGGCCGACTTCGTGGCAGAGTTCTCTCCTCGAGCTGTGAGTCCAGAGCAAGGTTGCCTTGCATTTGCACACAAAAAGGGAGGAGGACCCAAAATTAATGTCGTTTATATCTCGACTAGAACTTAGGGGTCCCGAGGTTGTACGAGAACTACCCTAAGTCACAAAAAAAAGGCATACGAAAAAAAAAAAAAAAAAAAAAAAAAAAAAAAAAAAAAAAAAAAAAAAAAAAAACATGGCCGTCGGCGAAGCGATTGGGGGTCCGAAGGTTATAGAACCACCACAGATCGATCCGATCTCAGCTTGGAAAATGTTCATAGACGGAGCGAAAAATAGTTAGGGGGCAAGGGCCAGAATAGTTTTGAAAAGCCCGAAGGGGGCGATCTTCGAACAATGCCGCAGAATGAACTTCCCTACGACAAACAACTAAGCCAAGTATGAGGCCCGATTGCGGGACTTCGGTTTGCTAGCAAGTTGAAGATCCCCGAACTTCACATTTTTAGCGACTCTAAACTGGTTGTCAACCAAGCCACAGGAAAATTTATAGCTCGCGGGGTTAAGATGGCTAGATACTTGGTAGTGGCAAAAAACCTCCTCACCAAATTCAAATCCGTGAAGATCAAACAAATGGGGAGGGACCAAAACTCGCATGCGAATGCTTTAGCGGGCCTGGCGTCGATTTTGAAGGAAAAGCAGGTCGAACCATTGCAATCGAATTACTTTCAGCTCCCAGTCTCAAAGCACCGCAGGAATCCGTCTTAGTCAATACAAAACTGGGCCTAAGCTGGATGGACCCGATCGTGAATTTCATACAACACGACAGATTTCCAGAAGACAAAAGAGAAGCACATAAAGTCTGGGTGAAGGCAGCATAGTTCTGGATTTCCCCCTCGGGGGACTTACACAAGCGGTGATACCTAAGTCCTTTGCTATGCGTTCACCCGGGTTTGGTAGAGGATGTACTTTTCGAGATTCACAAGGTCATGGGCGATTACACCTTTGGTGCATAATATGAAACCTAAACTAAAAGACTGAAAGAAACCTAAACCTAAAGAATAACTAAAGAATATTTCGTGCTATAAAGATAAGGAAGTATTTGTAGGCAATACAAATAGAATCCTAATAAGATTAGGGAAATTTCAAAAACTTCCTAATCTTGTCCCGTACGTTGTTTTTATTTTGACCACTTATGAGATCGAATCAGCCAATGACTGTTACATACAAAATGGTAGCCCTTTAAATCTTCTTCCAACGACCGTCAAATCAGCTCAATAGGACATCGAGTAAAACGTTATGGCCAAATTACCGAGACTTGGATTTTTACTTTTCAGCTCTCGCCATTTTCGAATGAAATGTAGCAAGGGAAGTTCGAAATCTTAGTGTATTTTTGTTCATAACTTTTGCCGTTTTCATCATTACCTGTTGTAATGAACTCAGACACGACTATAAGTACGAAACATGATAAATAAAAATAAATAATTTAAACTAAATTAGGGGCCAAATTAGGTCGGATTAAATGGCGTTTGGACTACAATTATGTAGTCCAATCACACCCCCAACTAACCTTTGTTTGCCCTAGCAAAAATTAAACAAAACAAAAAGATAATCTCTCATTTCGTAGAGTCACGAATGCATGTAGCGTATGCATTAAGCCTTTTCAACCCCTAGGTTTCCCCTAGTGGACGAAGTAGGATGCTCGTGAGGCTACCAGTGATGATACCACAAACATCCACATCATGCCAATATATCAAAAATAATTTAACAACAGTTTCTAAACCAAAATTACAATGACAAGCATTCAAATCAACCCCATCATGCTAAGCAATCTACAAAACCGTCAGTGCAATATATAAAGAGAGATTCAAGTGTGAAGTAGTAGAGTCGTATTCCCAAATTTCATATCATTACGCATCCCATAACAACAACCTAAGCCTCGATTAAAAACCACAAGATCATACACTCTCAAAATAGAGCACACAAGTTCCTCTCAAGGAATTGCTCGTGTAAAGAGTAAGTTGTAAAAAATAAATTCTAATAGGAGACAATCCCAATTCAAACCGCAAAGATTAAAGTGTATCGACCTTGGCATAGTTTCATAAAAAGGAATTATATCACCGTTAGCACAGTTGTGAATTTTGACTTGCTGGCTTTTACATGCAAGAATTCGATTATGCAATTCCGGATATTTAAGACCATATGAGTGAAAGAATAGTCCATGAGGAGAAAGTAGACAGAATCAAGCGGTAATAAATTTCTAACATATTGTATGGCCACACACATGACCAACTTAATAAACATACACTTCAAAACTCCTCTTTTTTCATTACTTTTCAACGTTGAACTCCTTTTTTTTTGAATTCCCCCTTCCTCCGTTTTTCTCAACTTTCTCATAAATTATCTCCAAATAATGCGCTTTTAGAGCATCTTTTTTATATGCAATTACCGAAAAGAAAAAGAATAACCGAAAATGAAGAAGATAAATGAATTGGCCTTAATGTAACAAAAATTCAGAATGAATGTAAATCATGTAAAGGTGCAGCGTGTTGTCAAAAATTCTAACTCATCACACTAACATGAAACAAAATAAAAACTAGTGGAAGCTATTCAAAGAATGGAAGTTCAGTTCCAACAAATTTTCTTGAGTAAAAGTAAATCGCCTCCCCCCCCCCCCCCCCCCCCAAAAAACTTCATGGCTCTAAAGACTCACAAGGTATAAATCTCCACTTTATGGATGCGTCATGTAGTAGACTTATAACAGTTTCACTTCGAAAAACACGAACGCTGTGCGCCAGTGTAAGTTCTCATCTCTCTCTTATATAGCACAAACAATAAGAGTATCAAGCATGCAGACTGATTTGACATGATAATCCGCTTTTTTTAAACACATATTATGCAAAAGTTACTAATTGCTTCAACTATCTTGAGAACAAAACACATGATTCAGTTATGCGTCCCAAAAGGTAAGAATTCTCAAACATCCACAGATACGAAGATCAGATATAAAACATGGAGATGCGAATTCACAATGAAATTTGAAGAGGAACACAGAAAACAAACCTGTTTCGGATGACATGGAATAGAAATAAAATCTGCCTATCTAGATATCCAAACATGGGTTAGCATATTTTTTTTTTTCAATTTTTTTTTATGAAAAATTAACTACCCTAAAAACTAACTAAATTACCTAAAAAAAACCAAACTACGAAGTACTCCCCACTATAAATGATTACCTTCTCCTAAATGCGGAAAATAAAATTAAAAAATAAACACATAAAACATAAAATAAAAATAAAAATAACGACACGAAGGGAGAAAACAGTAAAAAGGGTAGAAGACCAACACTGCCTCGGGGGGATCCCCCTAACTAAGTTAACTGATGAACAAAAAATCCCAACTGAGATCCTTTAACAAAATTGTATCCGACCTACCAGATGTCAGGTACTTGGTGAATTTTTTAATTTTTGAGACGCCTTGAATGATTGTTGTCTACCACAACCCCTCTTAAACTTATAATTTTGAGATTATGACTAACTGAATGAGATAAGGATCCCACAACTCCATTAAATTTGTCAACACCCAGAAAATCGATTAACTCCCCTACTTCAAATGGAGACTTAATTGGACAATCAAGCACTCACTTGTCCCTCCCTTGAGTAATTCTTTAGGTGGTGTGACTAAATCTTGTGCAAGGGTTTCGTGGTCCTCGCTGATGATCTTCAACCGTCAAAACACTAGGTTTCCACATTTGTGCATCACCCACCTCACATTTCTTTCTTTATAATAAAATAATAATCTCGACCTACCTCCCTCTTTTGCCTCTCAATCTCGATATCCAACCCCTAGACTATCCCCTTCCCAAAGATTTACCCTTTTTGGTTCAACAATGTTATTGATTTCCTTTCAACTTTGAAGCTCATGGCCTTAGGACATTCAGTCACAAGTGGCCTATGACTAGATTGATGGAAATTCAATTTTGCAAAATTGCTCTTAAACCCAAAGCTTTCTAGTGCTCGCTCGTGCCTTTTGGTTCCCCGGCAACGGCGCCAAAAACTTAATTCACACTCCCAGAACTGAATTCTTTTCTTTTACGCATGTATGGGTCGCGAAGTAGTAATAAACCGATAATCCGGGATTGTTCTCCCTCCCAAGGGACTAGGGTAACTACTAAGCTGTAGCCCCTCAAACTCACACTATACTAACTCGGATCAACTAAAAGTATATGATTGAATCTAAAAAAAAGAAAAAGAAAAACTCTTTTCTTTGTGGATTTGATTACTAACTTAAAACAAAATCTAAATTACGAAAGTTATAAAAGTTAATTTAACTTAATTAAAAACAACTTCGAAATCAATTGATCAATCAATTAGGTTTTCTTTCCTCGAATCCTCCCCCAATGAGGCTCTTATAACTCAAATACTTCGACACATCGTGGGTCTCTTCTTATTCTGAATATTTACCTTTTAAAAAAATTGTGCTTTCAATCTTCCAAATTCGTGCAGACAAATATAATGAACCCACTCACGCTAAACATTACAAGGTAGCACGCGTATTACTACGAGGCCAGCAATTCATATATAACGTTACTTAGAATAAATTTGATTGTTATAAGCAAGGCCGTTGCATCATTCATTCGCATCACAAAAATGTTATCGAACATCAATAAGGACTCCCCAGTTTTCGAAAGTGAATAAATCTGTTGTTTTAATCATGGTATGTGCACACGCATTCCGAATACACAAGAATGTTATCGAACAATAATAGGACGTCCCAGTTTTCGAAAAATATCTAAAACGAAAAGGAAGAGAAGGAGGAAAAATCAAGAAAATAAATCGGTGATATTAAAATACCCTCCATTGTTCATTCTTGATCCCAATCAACTTTCACACTCAATTTCCAAGTTGGGAAAACTAGCCAGATGGCTAAGAAAAGTATGTAAATAAAAAATAAGACAGGACATTACGAGTATGAAAAATTGACTTGAATTGATAACTAATAAAAACTTTTACAAAATAAAATAAATCCTAAGAATAATTGAAACCTAAACTAAAAGACGAAAGAAACCCTAATAAACAAAGAAAAATAAAGAATATTCGTGCATAAGAGATAAGGAAGTATTTATAGCAATACAACAAATGGAATCCGACAAGAGTAGGAAACTTCAAAATTTCCTATCTGTCCCGTACGTGGTTTCTACTATTTTGACCCACTTTTGAGATCGAATCAGCCAATGCTATTAGATACAAAATGTTAAGCCCTTTAAATTCTATTCCAAACAGTCACAAAAATCAGCTCAATCGGGATATGGAGTAGTAAAAAGTTATGGCCACATTACCGAGGACTGGAATTTTTCACTTTTAGCTCTCGCACTTTTCGAACTGTAAGCAAGAGAGTTCGAACTTTAGTGGTATTTTTGCCCACTTTTGCCTTTTTTCATCATGAACCTGCAATGAACTCAGACACGACTATACAGTACGAAACATGATAAAAATACATAATTAAACTAAATTAGGGCCAACTTAGGTCGGTTAAATGGCATTTGGACTACAATTATGTAGTCCAATCAGATCGCTACACAAACCCTACTATAAAGCTATTCTACGATGACCGCTGAGCTCGGTTGCGTGGGCCTATCACCAATTCAATAAGCTTCAAGGAGACAACCAGCGAATGCTAGAGGAAATGCAAAAATAGTAGAATGGATATCGTCCGAATCTTCAGAGCAGGACAACATCCAGTCAACTGATCGAGTCGGAAACTCTAGAGCAGCAATAGTAAAGTTTATATGCCGCTCCCGGAGCAACCGACCCAAGCACCACTGCCGCAGCTTCTTTTCTTCAACCTACCCAATCCGAGCCAGAAAGAAGCTTCGGACACTAGAGAGACCCGAGAAAGAAGTCGCCGAATCCATGGAAAAGAAGAGTAGATGCACGCTACAGTCCTTTTGGGAACAAAAGATCCGCCCTACAGATCTTTTGAGAACAAAGGTATATCACAATGGGCGTTGGGTCTAGAAATATAGAGCGGTTGAACCAAAGGAAACGAAGGGAGAAGGATGCAAAAATGAAGCCCTGACATGCCTAATTTATAATAGCAGGAAGGGGCTAAGTGGATTGTCATTAAGGGGGAGGCTAACAGCTTACCATTTAAGACAGAAGGCGTGCGGGGGCGTAAGGCGTGAACCTGGACGCGATGTTTCGCACGATTAACAGCGGCAATAGTTTTGTGAGACGACATGTGGCACTTTTGCAAAAATGTCACGTCTCATCAGTCATAAGCTCAATAATAGTGGGAAGGCTAATCGTTATTTCAAGCACATAAATTGGCGAAGCATGCACTTGGGCACAGTATTTCGAAGGCTAACCAGGGTCAATCGACAAATAAGAAACAGACGCGTTGGCCAAAGGACACTTTTCCAGAGACGGGATAGGGCGTTAACCGAGTTTTAAGCGAGCTCTGAACTCGACCCCGAGTAATATTCCTCTGTGTACTTGGCAGAAGATCTAGGGAAGGATTAGTTGAGCTTCGTGAGCTTCGAATCTTGTCTTGCAAGCTCTGCTAAGGGACACTTTTCTAGACACTGGATAGGGAGTTAGTCGAGCTTTAAGCGAGCTCCAAACTCGATCCCAAGTAATATTCCTCTGTGTACTTGGCAAAAAATCTAGGGAAGGATTAACCGAGCTTTGTAAGCTTTGAATCTTGTCCTGCAAGCTCTGCTAAGGGACATTTTGCCAGAGATGGGATGAGGAGTTAGCTGAGCTCTAAGCGAGCTCCGAACTCAACCCGGACTAATATTCCTCTATGTACTTGGCAGAAGATATGGGGAAGGATTAGCCGTGCTTTGTGAGCTTTGAATCCTGTCTCGCAAGCTCTGCTAAAGGACACTTTGCCAGAGACGGGAAGGGGAGTTAGCCGAGCTCTAAGCGAGCTCTAAACTCGACCCCGATAATAATCCTTTGTGTTCTTGGAGAGAGTCGCATAGGGGAAAGCCAAGCTAAGTGATCTCTGGTCCCTGACCCATAAGTCTTGCCAAGGTACACTCTGCCAGAGTGAAGGGACAGACAGCCCGAAACCTCAAAATCAAAAAAATAATTTCTGTTAAAGTATAATTTGCATGAGAAGAGAATTGAAACAAAGCGCAGAAGTAGAGTTCTATTGCGAAAAAGGAAAAATAAGTCTTTACAAACCCAAACAAAAATCAAACAGGTCCTCGAAAAATAAAAAGCGCTTTAAAACTCAAAGAGGGGAGTTCTAGTCTACATCTCCACCATTATCAGCTTCAATCTCCTCAGTAAACCATTCCCTAGGTGCCTCAGCAACCGTTCTTCTGACCTCCTCTGCAGGATCGGTAGCTTTAATGTCCGGGGCCGCGGCGAGGTTGGGGACAGGCTCAGGTATAATCTTATCTTCCTCTGGCCTGTTCAGAAACTCCTCATCATCAAAGCCGGGCAGAATTAGTGGAGAATAAGGCACGGGAGACTCAGGGAACTCGAGAGCAAGGGTAGCCCAGGCCCACGCTGGATTGTCCTCAGGCACGCCGAGTTCTTTCAGGCAAGACAGCCAACCTTCTAGAAAGAACTCAGAGCGCACCTCGGCAACCTGCCTGCTGTAGTTGTCCCTTGCCCAATTGGCCCCCCAAGTGAAAACCCACTCGTACGCAAGGCCACATACCGCTAACTGAAGCTCAACGAGAGCAGCCTCTGCAGTAGTAGCCTTTCCTTGAGCCTGGATTGCAAATGCGTAGCTAGTAACCCGGGCCTGCTCCGCGAGGACAAGGTTTGCCTTCAGCTGGTTGACCTCAAATAGTGCAAGTTTTGCCTTATTTGCATTCGCTTCCATCTTCTTTTTGGCCTACTTTAGCTCGGTCGAATACTCCGCCATTTAGTTCGAGGTCGCCATCGTCCTTTGAAGGCTCTACAAATCAGGAACACATAAAAGAACTAAGTATTCAACATATTAATCGAGTAATACGAAAGTCACAATGCTGACCTAAACATGCTGCATCACTAGCAAATTCCTCATCGAATCCCAAGACTCCTCGACGAGAGCGGTAGAGTCAGTTGGCAACATAACAGCTAGTGCGAGAGCCAAACTGGTATCAAGATTACGAGCGGAGTCAGCAGCCGTCACCTATATACCGAGCTCACTAGCAAAAAAGTCAGGTTTCCAAAGCTTGGCAGCGCCAATCGAGCTTGTCTCCCTCTGAGGCCTTTTGGGAGTACCTACCGAGGGCTCTTTTCCTTTGCGCTTTCCCCACACAAAGGCCCCAAGAGAGCCTGGGTTAACCCATGTTACTGCCACAACCTCCTCTACCGATGACCCAATGGTTGGAGGGGGCCTCGGAGGGCAAGAAGAACGGCTCAGGGGATAGCGGTCGACGCAACCCTCTTAATATTTTTGAACCTCATTATTCCGGCCTCACTCGAGATTGTCCCGGCAA
>CM018916.1:14121897-14124397 GCA_009663005.1 Actinidia chinensis
TATATGACGGGAAATCCAACCCCAGGTCCCACATCAGCCATGTTAGATAGATGATGGCCTTGTGGAATCACATGGCCACCCTGATGTGCTGTGTATTTCCATTAAGCTTGGGGGACCTCGGACTAAAGTGGTTTGACAAGCTACCTATTGGATCGATCGAGAGCTTCCATCAGCTCACCGAGTCATTCGTGGCTCGGTTTGTCATAAACACAAAAGTGCCGAAAGGTATTAGATCTCTCTTGATGCTGATGAAGGGAAAGAACAAGTTGATCAGGAACTAGAACAAGCGCTATTAGGAGACATACAACGAGATAAAGGAGTTTTTCAAGGAGTTGGCAGTGGCAAGTTACGAGCTCGGGCTTACTCCTGGGGAGAGACTCTGGGAGAACTTGATGTTCAATCCTCTAATCGATCTCCAGGACCTCATGTCCCAAGTTGAGTTGTCCGCTCGATTGGAGGATGACGTCAAGCAAGCAAAAAAAGCGACAGGGATGATAGCCCGAGGTGAGGGGCCATTCAAGAAGCAAAAAGAGAGCTCGGCTGACTACGAGAGCCGGGTGAGGTAGGGCATCAATGTGATTTCAAAGAACCAATCTACAAAGTCCTCGCCGGGATCCTAGACAAACCGTACTTTAGGAAGCCCAAACCAATGGAAGGAGATTCCAAAAGACGCAACCAACACTAGAAGTGTTCCTACCATGAGGACAAAATTACCAGGCCCTAAAGGTTTTCTTGGACCAATTGGTTCAAGAAGGACACCTGAAGGAATTTGTTGATGAGGAAGAGACTCGAGCGGAGAAGGCCAAGGTCAGACCAAATCCAAGGTTTGACTGAGGTGACGATGAGACGGACAAAGCCGCGGATGAGGAGGAGGATCTGCCTTTGGGAACTATTCACATGATTAGGGGCCCAAATTATCCAAATCTTGAGAATAGGATCCGGGGAGACGTCCGAGTGATAAAGCAAATGCATGAGGTTATCTCGGTCCAATCGCCGGCTAAGAAGCCGAGGCAAGCAGCATCTGGACCAGGGAGCATCATGTTCACTAGGGCCGATTAGAGAGGGTGCAACACCCTCATTCTGACCCCTTGGTCATCTAGCTCAGAATGAATAACTACGATGTTAAGAGGATCTTGGTGGATACAGGAAGCTCAGTTGAGGTAATGTATGATGATTTATTTAAAAAACTTAAGCTTTCACAAGTAGACTTGAATCCAACCTGAGCTTCTCTAGTTGGATTCAACACTCAGTCTTACTGGCCCTTGGGTACCATAACCCTCAAAATTTGAGCCGGATCCTAAGAGCTAGTGACAGAGTTTGTTGTTGTGGACATTCCTTCCCCATACAATGCAATCGTTGGCCAAGATTGGTTGCACAGGTTAAGGGTATGGCTTTCGCACTACATTAGATCATCAAGTTTGCCACCCCCAAGGAGAAGATACCCTTTATGGAGACCAAGTAGTAGCCAAATAGTGTTACCTTGCTACGATCTCCACAAAAGCAGCTCTGAAAAAGGTACAGTTGATCGAACTGGAGCACAAAGTGTTAGAGGATGTCGGGGATGGCCCCTGAGGCTAAGGTTGTGGAGGACCTAATACACTACGAACTAAATGAGCTAAGCTCAGATCGTTTCTTTCTCACTGGTGCAAACCTATAGAAACGAGAGAGAACTGAGCTCATTTAATTCCTAAAAGCTAATATCGAGGTCTTCGTATGGACACCTTATGAGATGCCCGAGATTGATCCAAATTTTATCAAGCACAAGCTGAATGTCCTTCGACGCCCGTCTAGTAAAATATAGAGGAAGGAGATCCGTGACCCAGCACATGGATGCAGTGATAGAGAAAGTTGAAAAGTTGAAAGAGGCAAGTGCAATAATTGAGATTCTTTACCCAAGCTGTTTGTCAAATACAATCGTGGTAAAGAAAAAGACTGTTAAGTAGAGAATGTGTGTGGACTTTACAAGCCTCAACCGAGCTTCTCCTAAAGACTGCTTCACCTTGCCAAAATAGATCAATTGGTGGGTTCTACCTCGGGTCATGCCCGAATGAGCTTTTTAGATGCATACCTAGGTTACCATCAAATAGCCATGCACGAGCCAGATCAAGAGAAGACTGCATTCATCACCCCTCGAGGCGTGTTCTTCTACAAGGTCATGACCTTTGGACTCAAGAACTCTAATGCCACATATCAGAGAATGGTCACGAAAATGTTTGAGTCGATCCTGGGTAAAACCATAGACGCATACATCGATGATATGGTGCTCAAGAGCAAAGAAGAATTGGACCACATTAGGGATTTAACTGAGGTATTTGCAATTCTCAAAAGACACAAGCTGAGACTGAACACAGCGAAGTGCGCCTTTGGGGTGAGCTCAGGGAAATTTGGGGACACTTGGTGATGAGATGAGGGATCGAGGTGAACCCAGAACAAATTATGGCAATCAACAATCTCGTCAACCCAAAAAATGCGAAGGAAGTTCAAAAACTGATCGGGATGG
>CM018916.1:14134397-14146897 GCA_009663005.1 Actinidia chinensis
AAGGTATTTAATTCGTTAATGGGGTTAAATTGCAAGATTAGTAACCTTTGAGTAAATTAAGAGAACATTTACATAAAGTAATTACTTAAAGGGTTGTAGGGGCTAAAGTGCATTTGTTCTAATTGAAACGGCATAAATATCCTAATGCGCGGCCGAAATAAGAAAGAAAAAAGATTAAGAGAAAAGAAAAGAATGTGATGATGATGTTAGAAATGATTTGGTTGGTAAAAATTATACTGGGTGTTTATATTGTGTAAATAAGGGAGAGAACGGGAAGACTGCGAAAGAGGGAGGAGAGAGAACCAGAAGAGAAAGAGAAGGGAGACACAGAGATAAATCAGCAAGGGAAGAGGAAGCGAAATTTATGAGGTAAATTCCAAATTCTTTCTCCCACTTCCTGCTAAATTCGGATTGTTGAATCTATTATGCAACCTCATGGTTAGTGTAAATAATCTGTCAAGATATTGCAAAATTTTATCATTTGAAATCTTTTTTAGAATTAAATTTCGTGATGCATTGGAAAGACGATTTTTTAATGCACCGACCAGCAGTAGTATTTTGGACACAACTCTCTCATACTATATCCGTTTGAGGTGATTCCACAAGTTTCATTGAAGACCTTTAAATACTACAATGTTTCGTGAAATAAGAGTTTTTCAGTTTCAATTTAAAGGGTCGAAAACGACTGGAATAAGAAGTAGAAAAATTGAATTAAAGTTTATGTTTTTTATTTCGAACCCACTGTCGGTATTTTAGCCATAACTTCTAACTTCTTCGTACGAAAACATTTTTAGTTGATTCAAGTGTTCGAGATAACTATTTTAAATACTTACAAATTTATGGTGAAATATATTTTTCATTTGAAGTTTAAATGGCTCAAAATAAACTTGGAAGTTCGAGTCGAAAACTGAGTTACGTTAGGTTGTTATCCAAACCCACTTTCGGTATTTTATTCATAACGTCTTCATACTAAAATTTTTAGTTGATTCAAGTGTCTGATAATAGCTATTTTAAATACCTACAATTTTATGTGAAATCATATTTTTCAATTCGAATTTAAATGGCCCAAACAGACTTGCCAGTTTGAACAAAAAAAACTGATTCTTGATTTTTCAGTTCAACGATTGAAAATTTTTCAACTAGTTTAGACTTTTTCAAAAATTACTTTTAATAACCAAACAAGCTATGATTAGCCTAGTAATTAAAAAAATAAATAAATTTGGTTACATTATAATCCTTAAGTAAAGATATTAAAATCGTAATTATTCATAAAGGAAATGTATGTATTCGATCCGATTAGCCTAGGAACACGACGAACGAGTTAACACACTTTTTTTTAAGCAAGCAATGTAAGTACATTAATCTCTAAAGTGTAAATTAATGTTATGCTATTAATATATGACGAAATTATGTTATGTTACGCAAATCAAATCCATGGCTTTAGATGAGAATGTTTTGAAAATATTTTTGGATGTTATGCCTATATACCATAATGTTCTACTTGCGAGAAATTACTCGGCGGTATGCCCCGACTCAAAGGGTTTTGTGGAAGCACGTTACAAACCGGACAAGGACGAGGTCTATGCAGTAATATATGTTTCAAGAATTATGTGACTGGTATAGTCAAAATACAAGTACAGCATTGAATTTGAACAATTATGCGAAAGATTAAATGTTTACTTTTTCCCACGCTAGATAGTATTGCATCTACCAGGTATTTTTATGTTTTGATATGTAGATAAAACTTATCTTAAGAGATTATGTTATATGGCCTAAGCAAATTGTAGGAATATTGTTTCTGACAATATTTAGGTGATAAAGGAAAGCAAGTGGAGAGTAAAATATTACGCACATGAACCGACATGTATAAGGAACAACGAATTTATGTACAGCCCACCTAGTAAGGACTAGGAAAGTTTCCGATTGGTTTTTGAATATGTAATGTATTAGAAGTATGTATAAATGTTAAGACAGTACAATCTCTCTACCGTTATGGCATGTATTTAAATGAATGAATTTAATATTGAGTTTATTGGACTCCAAAAAATAAATTTATATGTTTACGCTTCCGCATTACGAAAAGTTTTTCAAGAAAGAACAAAAGTTTAAAGAAAAGATTTTACGAAGGAAAAATCAGAGTGACGACGCTGTCCGAGCCTGCGGGACCCACGTGGGCATCGGGCTGGGTCGTTACAAAATGGTATATCAAAGCCCAACGGTTAGAGACTTGTACTATGTCTAAGGTATTGGATAATTTGACGTTAAGTTGATATATAATATTCGAGTTAACAACTATATGATAACGATATATTTTATAAGGACTCCTCTATAATGTTGTTTATGGTCGAGTCTGTATGTGTTTGTAGACTCATGCAACAAGAGGCGCGATGGAGGACGTTAGGGGAAGAGGAAGGGCGCCAACCCCGACCCTAATAGACATGAGGAGGGAGCCTTGAAGGCTTAGTCAATGCTCTTGGAGCACCATATCCTGCCTAGGGATCCCAACGATCCAGCCAATTTCCAACTTAATGCCCCCAACGTTGAGGGTAGATGACTGAATCCCGAGGGTGGCCATGCAATTGTTAAAAGAGATCAACAGACCTTACAAAGTATTTCCATGCACGGATGCACCAAAAGATAGTTTCGCCGCCTATATGTTTGTCGGCGAGAGAGAGGCGCATGATGATGGCCCTGGCTACTCACTTCGGAGAGGGAGCCCAACATGACTTGGGAGAGGTTTTTTTAAGAGTTTTCGATGATAAGTATTTCCACAAGCACTGAAGTCAAGAAACTCAAGGAGTTTATTACTTTAGCAAGGAATATGACCGTGATGACCGATGAGGGCCAAGTTCACGGAATTGGCGCGATATTCCCATATATGGTCGACACGAGGAAAAAAGAAAGACAAGAAGTTTGAGGATGGTTTAAGAGGGACATCAAGAGTCGACGGAGTGCTCCGGTGCCTACGTATGCAGAAGAAGAAGTGGTGAATTTTGAATGTGCACTCCAGCCTGAAAGGAGAGTAAGAGTAGTAAGTAGTAACGAAGAATATTATCAAGACTGGGACAATAAGAGGAAAGAGAAGCATCCAAGGGACCAGGAGCGGTCAAATGCAAATTCAACCAGAAGCAACATGGGAACAAATGCGCAAGAACAACTATCGTATCATCATTCAAGGGAACTTATCCACAGTGTTTCTAAGTGTGGGGGAAAGGGGGAAAAAAAAGTTGCACAAGGGGACCATTTGTTTATGCGGGGGATGGCAGCTTGTATTCAATTGTGGCCAACAAGGCCATAGAGCAAGGACTGTCTCAAATCTAATCTTCACAGGACTATAGTCGTTCTACCCTCAACACATCCCAACCTATTCAAGACCCACTTCTATTGCTGGAAGGCAGTCAACTTCAGCAAGGTAGAGTATTTGCACTTGTACCGGGGGACGTACAAGCCCTCCATCTGTGTCTAGGTATACTCACTCGATCATACCCTGCTCACGTATTGATAGATTCGGGTTCGACGACTTGTTGACACTGTTTGCCTACTAAATTGTCTACTCCTCCCCAACCTTTGAACTTTGACTTACATTGTTTCACACCTCATCTGGAAACTCCAAATAACCCCAATTCACATCTCTTTGGGGATGTGAAATTCAAGATACATGATGTCCTCTTCATGTAAACCAATTCCCTTAGATATCCGACTTTTGTCATTTTGGGAATGGATGGTTAGCTTCAATTATTGCCACCATGATTGTGTATAAGAAAATAAATTTCAAATTCCTATGAAACCAAAGCTCTCATTTGAGGAAAAGGTGTTGTCCCACCAACCTTACCTCATTTTGTATAGGCATGAACGTCGCGGTTGCTTAGGAAGGGGATGCCCAGTTACTTTGCATCCATCATAGATTGCACACCTAAAGATATCAACCCATCGGATATCCAGTTTGTGAAAGAATTCTCTAGACGTATTTTTCAATGATCTGTTGAGTTTCCTCCCGATAGAGAATTGGATTCACAAGACCTTAGTTCCGGGTGACTCTTCATTTCAAGCACCATACAAGAATGAACACCCTGTTGACTTGAAAGAGTTTCAAACCTTCCATTGCAAGAATTTTAGATAAGGGTTTATTTAGCCGACCAAGTACCTTCCCCCTTGGGGTGCCCCATTTTGTTTGTGAAGAAGAAAGATCGGCTCCATGAGATTGTGCATTTCGATTATAGAGTGGAATCGAGTTCACATAAGACAAGTATCCTTTACCCCGGATCGACGATCTATTTGACCAACTTCAGGGGGCTCAATTATTTTTCCTTTCTCAAGGATCGATCTTCTGTCAGGGTAACACCAACGGAGGATCAAGCCATAGGATATACCCAGAGCTCATTCCGTACACGCTATGACAACTACGCATTCTAGTGATGCCTTTAGATTAATTACCAATACCCCCCGCAGCTTCCATGGATCTAATGATCGTGTATTCATCCTCACCTCGCCGATTTTCCTTATAGTCTTATGGACGACATCCTCATTTATTCCAAGAATCCATGAGGACCAGAGCGACATCTACGGATAGCTTGCAAACGTTAAGGGAGAGAAACTTTTTGGCAAAGTTCACAAAAAGTGCGATTTTGGCTTTCGAGTATTGCCTTTTTGGACATATAATTTCAAATGAGGAATTCTATCTCGCCGGTTATTATAGAACGATTTGTGCAAGACTTTCACGACTTAGCAACACCATGACAAAATTGACCCAAAGCACGTACTTCAATGGGATGCGGATTGTGAAGACATTTTTCAAGAGTTGAAGAAACGGTTGATATCGGCTCCCTATTCTGACTCTACTACTACCACAGAAGTGGGTGGCTTAAGTGAATTTAGCGATTAACCTTCTCGCTTAAGGGACTTGGGTGTGTTCTGAGTGCAGAATGGAAAAGTGATTGTTTAATCTCTCGCGACAACTCAGCCTTATGACAACAACTAGCCCACCCACGATGTGGAAACTTGCATCAGTGATCTTTGCCCTCAAAATCTCTGGCGTCATTATTTGTATGGAGAGCCAGTGAGATTTAAACCAAATACAAAGCCTCAAGTACATTTTCACCTAAAGACTCAACATGCAGCTTCGACGTTGGTTGGAACTTCTGAAGGAACTAACGACTTACGATTCTTTACCACCCCTCGTCCGGTAAAGCAAATGTTGTAGGTCGGATGTACTCAGTCAAAATCTTCCGGTAATTGGGCGTACTGATCACAGCCCAACCAACACTACTTAAAGATTTAAGGAAACTTGATGTAGAGATCGGGTCTCACAAGGAGGATGCATGTTTTTCGCTCTTACGGTGGAGCCCACTATCATTGAGACCGATCAGGCACGCAAATGGATGATAATCATTTGAGAAAATTCCGTGACGAAGTGTAGTAAGGAAAAACCAATGATTTTTCTTTATTATAAGCCTTTTTAGATTGAAGGACAGATTAATGTGTAACCGACGTTCGGCAGAAATCAAGCAACAAATTTAGAGCAAGCCCATATTTCGAATTTGCCTTATTTTTCCCACTCAGGAACCCAAGATGTACCACATTTGAGGGAAATATTTTGGTGGCCCAGCATAAGAAAGCGTTGCCAAGGTATGTCACGGTGCATCAATGTCAAAAAGTTAAATGCGGAACACCAACGTCCAGCGGACTGCTGACTTCTCTTCCCATGCCCGAATGGAAATGGGAACACATTACGATGGATTTTGTCTAGGGTTACCACGTGTCGAGTAGAGGGAACGATACATTTTGGGTAAGTGTCCGACCGTCTCACCAAGTCGGTCACATGTCTTAGCTATGAATATTACGCACAAGAATGGATACATGATCAATACAGAAAAACAACATTTTATAGTCGCTTTCCCCCATATCTTAGCATCTTTTACAAATATTTTATTATTAAAATTATTGATATTTTCACACAGAGGTGTAAAAGTTTTTTGCAGGTAAAAGAGCATTTATAGAAAAAGAAGTCAAACTGCCTAACCCCGACAGGTCCAGAAAAGCCTAACCGTCCAGAAAAAGATCAGAAGCCAAACAGCCTTAGTCCCGACCGGTCGGGATGTAGATCAGTGCCAAAAATTGCTGACTATTACCTCAGCCATTCTCCAAGCAACCAAGCTCTGACACTTTTTAAGATTACTAATTTGTCATGATGATGCCCATCGTGGGCATACAACAAGTAAACAAATGGGGCTTCCTCTCTTCTCTCTTCTCACAGTCTCTCTCTCTCCCAATATATATATATATATAGAGATAGAGATATAGATATAGATATAGATATAGATATAGATATTTATATTTGTATACATATGTATGTATTTATTTATCTTTCTTTATAAATAGGAGGAGGGTTATTATTTCAAGGGAGTTTTTTTTGGTTAGGTTTTTTTGAGTCTCAAGTTTATTTTTAGGAGCTCTCTCTCTCTAGTTTTTAATTTAAGTTTTAATTAAATTAGATTAGTCTAGTTTAAAGTTCAAACACTTGTCTTTTTAATTTTGTCCAATTCAATATTTTTTGTGAGTTCAATTACTTAAATTTCATTGTCGCCTGGATGGGCTGGTTATCGCTTACTTTTGCTTATTTACTTAATTGTCCAGTAATTCCCAATTTACCAAATTTTTTATAAAAACAAAAACACGTTTAATTTTACAATCAATATGATAGGCTGAATAGTATTGGTTTGGTCTAATACAAAGTTTTAATTCAATCTTAGATAAACTAGTTCTTCTTCTCTTGCACAAACTTAAAAGGTTATTTTAAATTATCAATATTACACAATCCTCAAAACTGTAATGTAATAAATCTAAGATTATGTTATCCAAGATCCCTTGTTATAACTAAACCTTAGATCAATGCTTCTAAGGGTTTGAAACTGTAATTAAAATTATTATCAATTTTCAAACATAATTTTAGATACAAGTAATTTCATTGCAAAACTTTCCAATCACATTCTTTACCTTGAAAATTGATTGAAGTACAAAAGAGGAGGAAGATCCTAGGAAATCTAATGAACCGAATAAAAATTAAGTTATTTAGATCATGCCATTTTCTTTACTTTATAGCTACTTTCATTTACAATCTTTCTAAAAATCACAAAAATCATTTTTACATTTTATTTCATTACTCACAACAACAAAATACTCAATCTTTCAAACTAGCCTCTGTGGATACGATCTCAACTTCGAGTATTATGCTGGGCACTGGTAATGTTCCTACCTTGGGAACTTAATTAAGATAATACAACATACCCGAAAAGTTGAACAAGCATTTTTGGCAACGTTGGCCGTGAGCTAAAACGCCAAGTTGAGTTCTTGTGATTTTATCACAAGTGTTGTAATATGTAATTTCTTGCTTTCTTTTTTTACAACAAAAATTTAAAAATGATCCTTTTGATTTTAATTTTGAAGTACCACAGTCCATCAGATTGGGAAAATCATCATGTGTCTACATATTCACCTCCCACGTTGGTTGAGGACTTACGTACCTGAATCCCATCATGACATGACCTCAATGGGCAAGGAACTTATGGATAAAATTTTGGCATATCTATAGTCCCACAAGGTCCTACCCTTTTAGTTTCGGATGTTGTATCCGATTCCAAAAACAGAGTTTAGAGAACACTTAGAAGTGCTTTTTTTTTTCCTTCAATACCCAAACATATCGTGCCCCAGGAAACATCTATTAGGAAATTGTGTATAATAGCCACGTCCTATATGTTTTGTCATAGCCACTTTGTGACGGAAATGTCCTCAGGCTCGTGGATTTTCCCCAGAGTTTTGTACAAAACTATGTCAACACCTAACCCAAGGATTCTTGAATCCTAGTAGTGACAACTTACACTCACGCAATGAGTGGGAACTCGCTCAAATTTCTCTTGGACACAAGACCTTGGGTAGATTACTCTACACTTTTTGTCCCCTTCCTAGTTTATTGCTCCTTCTGAACAGCCTTGCCAACATTACTACTCTGTTACCTCCCAGAAATCCAGATTTTTTGGGATATTAATGTTGCAACTTTTCAGATATAGGCTATATTCAAACATCGCGTCCACTTGTCAATCAATTGTCGAACTAGGAGTCCAAGTAAGCTTAGTTCACCCGTGTAATGGACACGAGGAGCAGAGTCATTGACTCAAGCGCAACAGGAAACCAATATGGGAGGTACAGACCATTAGTGAGAGACATCATTGGTGAGTTGTGGAACAGCCGAGGAACCATATAGTTTTGAGGTTGAACTATCAGTGAGGACCACAAAATCTGACACAAGACTGATCACACCACTTAATGACTTATTCACTGTGTGGATGAAGTTGAGCTTTTATCAACTAAATCTTCATTGATGTAGACCTAATCGATTTTTTGGTGTTAAAAATTTGAATTGGTTGTGAATCCTTATTTTGTCCACTAGGCAACAACTCAAAACTACACCGATTGAAATGGACTAGTTGTGGAATATAAATACCAAAGGCACAGAAAACAAAAAAATATTCCAATTATTTGATCGAATGGGATGGTCTCATACAACTTTTGTCAGAGGATCTAGCTGGGATCATTTGTGTATCACTTCCAACTGGATCGTGGTGTTCTTAACATTGGAAAACCACCCGATGATTTTGTTGTTTAGTTCATTATATATAGTTTTATTTTTTCTATTTCCTCTTTATTTCCATATTCTGTTAAACTACCCTATTTTGGTATAGTGGCTACATCCATTTTGGTAGAATTACATTGATTGCAGTTCAGGAGGGACAAAAACTCAGGCATGACTGACAGAAGTCCGAACGGTCCGTACGCAATGTGAACCTGTCGGACCTAGGCGTAGACATTTAGTGGCTGGCAGTTGCACTAGTTGCTGGATGTTATGCCACAGGTGACCTCGTTCCTTTTATTATTTAGTTTCTCGTTTTTGCATTGAGCACACTGCCCATTCAAGTTGGGGGATGAGATTAGTTTTTTATAGCATATTTCTTGTTTGAGTAGTTTATTAGTAAGGTATTAATTTTTTTTTTTTTAAAAAAATATTAGTCAAATTTTTACTTAATCAGTGGGTAAGGATATATTGAGTCTAGATGCTCATGTGAATTTACAAAATCCGGTTTTGATACTTAAATTTACTTTTCATGCTTGTAAAATGGACCATTTTTACTAACTCTAGTATAAGCCAATAAACAAAGTTGTGAACTACTATTTATTCATGAATCTTGACAAGTATCCAGTTTTTGAGAGCATACACTTTGGCCTCTCTTTTCTGTTGTGAGAACATCATATTCTTATTAAGGCATAACAGTTATATTGGGTTCAAATATATTTATTTCCGTGATTTAGGGCATTAAATGATGATACAAGACATTCTTTCATTATCAGATCACATATTTTGAGTCTAACTCCTTTGGTGCACCATAATTGAGCACTATACACTTGATAAAACTTTCATCTCAAGCCTACTGTTAACTGGAGTTGAGGGAGGATGAATGGTGACTGATAAATGGGTTCAGATTAAGAATTTATTTAAACAGATGCATTAAAGTACACTGTGTTCGGAAAAAAAAAACTACTATGAAGTCGATTCAAATGAAGCACAGTATCATGTACACTGCCCCCTTCAATTCCCACTCTTGTTAAGAAGTTAGGAATAGAAAAAGTAAAATATGAAGAGAAAAGAGAACGACATGATTATAGGACGATGATTTGGAATGGTCCCCCACGACCTATGGTTTAAATAGTAGTTAGTAGTTTAGTATTAACATTGGGTCGAATAACAAAAATTGGGTAGAATCCAAACCACGTCCATACGCTGTCATCCTTTTTGGTCTAACCCGTTTTTGATACCAAGGTCAAAAAAGCTAAAAGTCCATGTTAACTATATATTGCCATTGGGAATGAATTAAATTAAAAAGTTTCCTTTATAACTGCTTATGCTATAATTTTGTATGTTCTCTTCTGTGGGATTTGTCCTATATTTGTAAAAAAAAATAATAATTTTATTTTGAGTAAACACACCCACGTGAGGCTTAGAGTTAAAATTCAAATTTAATCTAGATAGAATGAATAAAGGTTTGCTTGACTAGTGAAGAGGTTACATTTGCTTGGGTATAAGTTAAATTCGTCCTATAAATAGAAATCATAAAATTTTGCATCTGTCATGTGTACTTAAAATTTTTGAGTGCATGCTTGTTGTTTATTAAATCTCAATCCCTGATTGGTTAGAACTTTCAAAATCTATCCTAGTTGCTAAGGGACTATCAAAACTTAGTTGGGGGTATGCATAAATACAGACAAGTAACATTTTATAGTCGATTTTCCCCATATCTTAGCATCTTTTATATTTAATTATTAAAATTAATTGATATTTTTGCACAAGAGGTGTACAAATATTTTTTTTTTTTTTGCAAGTAAAAGAGCATTTAGGAGAAAAAGAAGTCAAACCGCCTTAACCCCGATCGGTCCCCAGACAATTCCAACCAGTTCAGAAAAAGATTAGAAGCCAAACTTGCCTTGTCCTGACCGTCCAGAATTCCGACCGGTCGGGAGGTAGATCAGTGGTCAAAAATTGCTGAATATGACCTCAAGGTCATTCTTCAAGCAACCAGCACTGACAACTTTTTAAGATTACTATTTGTCATGATGATGCCCATGTGGGCCATAACCAACAAGTCAAACAAATGGCTTCCCTTCTTCTCTCTTCTCATGCTCTCTCTCCCATATATTATATATATATATATATATATAGATTAGATATAGATATGATATATTTTTTTTTTTATTATATTGTATACATATGTATGTATTTATTTATCTTTCTTTATAAATAGGAGGAGGTTTTATTATTTCAAGGGCGTTTTTTTGGTTAGGTTTTTTTGAGTCTCAAGTTTATTTTTAGGAGCTCTCTCTCTCTAGTTTTTAATTTAAGTTTTAATTAATTAGATTATCTAGTTTAAAGTTCAAACACTTGTATTTTAATTTTGTCAATTCAATATTTTTTTGTTATTTCAATTACTTAATTTCAATTGTCCGCCTGGATGGCTGGGTTTATCGCTTACTTTATGCTTATTTTAACTTATTGTCCAGTAATTCAATTTACAAACTTTTACAAAAACAAAACATGTTTTAATTTTAAATCAATATGATAGGCTGAATAGTATGGGTTTGGTCTAAATACAAAGTTTTAATTCAATCTTGATACAACTATTCTTTCTTCTCTTTGCACCGACTTCAAAGGTTTATTTTAAATTGATCAATATTACACAAAGCTCAAAACTTGAATTGTATAATCTAAGATTATGTTTATACAAGATCCCTTGTTATAACTAAAACTTAGATCAATTGCATTCTAAGAGTTTGAAACTGTATTAAAATTTTGTCACTTTTCAAACATAATTTTAGATACAAGTAATGTCATTGCAAAACTTTCCATCAAATCATTTTACCTTGAAAATTGATTGAGTAAAAAGAGGAGGAAATACTAGAAATCTATGAAAGAATAAAAATCAAGTATTTAGATCTGCCATTTCTTACATTTATAGCTTACTTTTTCATTTCACAAATTCATCTAAAATCACAAACATACATTTTACATTTTATTTCATACTTACAACAACAAAATACTCAATCTGCAAACTAGCTCTCTGTGGATACGATCTCTAAGTTCCGAGTATTATGCTGCACGGTAGTTCCACGCTTGGGAATAATTAAGATAGATAAAACATACACCAAAAGTGACAAGCAATACACTTGCCAACCTATACTAAGGAAATCCATTCGCCTTCATGGGAACCCTATTTCTCTCATATCAGATCGCGACCCGGATTTGTTTCACAGTTTTGGAAAAGTTTGGCCAGTGGCTATAGGAACTCAATTTAATTTTAGTGCTGCTTTTCACCCTCAGACCGACTGACAATCGAAGAGAGTGATTCGATACTGGAAGTTTGTTACGGATATGCATGTTAGACTTCAAAGGAGGTTGGGAAAGCATTTACCGTTAGTAAGAATTTACTTCCCACAACAGTTATCGCGAGCATTCAGATGACCCCATTTGAAGTAATGTATGAAGAAATGGTCGATCCCCTATTTGTTGGACCTAAGTTGGGGATGGAAACTCCTAAGTGGGTGTCCTCAAATTTTAACAAAAACACAGAAAGATTGCTTTGATACAACAATTGATTCGTACCACGCCAGAGTCGAAAAGAGCTATGCCGGACAAGCGTAGAAAAGATTTAGAATTCTTCGCCGGGAGATCACATATTTTTGAAGGTATCCCCAGCAAAGGGTATCATCGTTTTGGAATGAAGGAAAACTAATCCACGTTTTATTGGACCGTTTGAATTCCTGGATAAGGTGGTCCCAGTTTGCCTATCGCCTTGCCCGCCACCGGAATTGAAAATGTTCCAATGTTTTTAACATTTCGATGTTGAAAAAAGTATGTCTTCGACCCAAGCCACTTATTGAATACCAACCCTTGAAATACT
>CM018916.1:14156897-14159397 GCA_009663005.1 Actinidia chinensis
TTTAATAATTTATTATATAGAATCGAGAATCGATTTTATTTTTTTTTAAATCTTAGAAAGAGGTTTCGATATGTGTTCTAGGTCAATAATGTTTAAATATTAATTTTTATAATATACCTAATTTTTATTTAATTGTATATTAGCAAACATATAATTCATGTTGATGAATGATGATGATATGTACTCTATCTCTCATGATTAGCTATTAGGCGCTTGTAAAGGGCAATGGACTTGAATTTCCAACTATAGGGCAAATTCCATTGGTTTTACTAAATTTTATTAAATTTAGATTACCAAGTAAGCCCGCATTGTAATATCAAATTGAAGACCAGAGATCTATTGAAAACACGGTGGAAACCTAGATGGTACATGAAGATGGACTACGGAAGACATCCAAGATTGAATAAGTTTTTTAGTTTTCTAGTAAGCTTTACCATGAGAGAGAAATAGAGTTAATTGTTGTTACGCTTTTACGATTGATATAATTGATATGATTATACATGCTAAAAGTAATATTTAATGATTTAGATCATTGGTAAATATTAATCATGATCGATGAATAAACTGCGACCATGTGTTAATTATTAGTTTGTGAATTTTTAATTTACATATAGGCAGTGAGATTATTTTTTGTTTATGATGTATAATGTGATCCTCTTTTTACAAAATTGAGTGGGAGAGAGATTTTTAAAAATTTCATAGTCTTCCATCATCGGTCCATAGTAAGATGAGAATAGGCACCTCAAGTCATTTCTGGTGTGGCCTACATAAGGAGGGTGTTTATTCTTTTTGGTTACAAGATTGGATTTCTTAGATAGGATAGAGGGAGATGGTGTGAAAAGTGATTTTCCCATAGAAACTCTATTCACAACGGTTGTCTTTTGATTCCAGATGATGGTATACACTCAATCAAAATGGAACGATATTCTCCCCACAGAGTTTAATCATTAACTTTTGAAGACCAAGGGAGATTGGGGATTATGATTTTATTTGACATGAGATGTCTAGATGGTAAATTCATAATGGATATGATTGTCCTCCTAATCAAATAGATAATATTGACTTCCTCATAGAGGCGTGTTATTATTTTGTTGTGGTCTCATGCATTCATATTATAGTGAAATAAGAATACTACTATATTATAATGAAAGCAATAGTTTAATTTATCCATCCATATTTCTGTATGATTTATTTATGATTCTCAAATATCGTTTAATCCACTTGAAATCATCTTAAATCAAAATAAGTTGACTGAACCGAATTATGTGGACTGGAAGAAAAATCTAGACATTGTACTTATTGTGGAAAGGTACAAATATATTTTAATTGAGAAACGTCCAGATCTTTTCGATGCCAATGCACCTAGAGCAGATTTAGAAAGATATAAAAAATGGTTTAAAGTTGATAAGATGACAAGTTGCTATATTTTAGCTTCGACGTATTCTGTTTTACAAAATTAACTTAAAGATTATTTAAGTGTTAAGGATATAATCCTGAACCTCAAATAAATATTTGAGGAACAAGAGTAACCTACTTGACAGATTACTATGAGAGCATTAATGAATGCTAAGATGGGTGAAGGAACTTCATTAATATATCACGTTTTAAAAATATTTGACCATTTAAACACTTTGGAGATCCTTGGTGGTGAGATTGATGTTGAATATCAAATTGATATTATCTTTGAGTCGTTATCTGACTCTTTTAATCAGTTTAAGCTCAATTATAGTATGAACAAAATTAATTTTACACTTGCTGAGCTTTTAAATGCATTATAGGAAGCGAAGAGTATTATCAAAAGTCATCCTAGTGTTAAAAATGTGAAAAAAAAATTAATTTCCAATCCTTTTCCCAAGGTAAAAGGCAAGCAGAAAAAAGTAGAAAGTTTCAAATGAACCCAACAGAAATCTAAATCCATTTGAGGGCATTGGCAATGTGAAGAAAATGAATGATTCAAAATCCGAAGGATAGTGTTTCCATTGTGGTTTTGTGGGACATTGGAAGAGCAATTGTCCAACTTATCTGACTCAGAAAAATGACTCAGTTATAACCGAATCATTTATTATTAAAATAAGCTTTATTGCTGGTAGTTCAAATTCCTGGTGTGTAGATTCTGGTACAATTAATCAGATTTGTAACACGATGTACGGATTTCGCAAAAACAAGAAACTAAGTGATGGTGAGGTTACATTGCACCTGAGCTCGGAGGCAAGAGTTGTTGCAGTGTCTATAAGAGGAGTAGAATTAATTTTTCTTGTAAATAAAATATTATTTTTAAATGATTGTTTATTTGTCCCTATTATTAGAAAAATTTGATTTCAGTTCCTGTCTTGTTTAAAGAAGGATATTTTATTTAATTTAATAAAAATGTTTCTATTAAATTAAATGGAACTTTTATGTGCTCGGGTAAATTGATTGATGGTTTTTATTCAATTACTCTTAAGATGTATGAGATACATGACATTGAATTAAATAAAAAATCATAAAAATTACCACTTAA
>CM018916.1:14171897-14174397 GCA_009663005.1 Actinidia chinensis
AGGTATTGGAAGATTTACAAAGGGCATGCGCGATAGAATTTCAAGGCAGCTAGGAGGAACACCTACATTTGGCAAAATTTACATACAACAATAGCTACCAAATGAGTATAGGCATGGCACCTTTTGAAGCATTATACGAAAAAAATTGCAGGTCACCGTCTTGTTGGACAGAAGTTGGAGAGGCAGAATTTACTAGACTAGATATTATGCAGGAAGCAACAGAGAGAAATCAAAGTGATCCAGACAAGTTAAAGATTGCACAAGATTGCCAAAAGAGCTATGCAGATGCAAACACAAGGAAATTGGAGTTCCGTGAAGGTGATTAAGTATTCTTGAAGGTCTCACCAATGAAAGGAGTAGTGAGATTCGAGAAGAGAGGGAAACTTAAATCCGCATTAGGCGGGACCATTCGAGATCCTTGAGAAGATAGGACCTATAGCATATCGACTTGCCTGAACTCCAGAACTTTCGAATGTTCATGATGTTTTCCATGTCTACATGCTTAGAAGATATGTCGCATATCCAACTAATGTATTGGAATGACCATCGATCGAATTGGAGAATAATCTACAATATGAAGAATGACTTGTGCGGATCATGGATATCAAAATAAAGCAACTTAGAAATAAAGCTATTCCATTAGTCAAAATATGGTGAGAGAATCAATCAAGAGGAGAAATGACTTGGGAGAAAAAAAGTGATATGCGACAAAAATACCCGTATATATTTGAATAAGGTACTACTTGTATTTTGTTAATATACTATTAGTTGAATTTCTAAGTCAAATAGATTCAAGTCACGAAAATAATAAGTGAATAGACACAACAGTTGACCAAGTTTGGAGGACCAAACTTCCTAAGGTAGGGAGGATGTGAGCCCCCGACCTGCGAAAACAATATTTTATTTTGAGTGTAACTAATATTTTTTTGTAGTGAAATTATACAGTTGTATTACTTCACATTTAAGTGTAAAATATAAAGCGACAATTCGACACATTGTAGACACGCAATAGACAAGGGGGTGCATGCATGCACGTGCATGGCAGACACGTGGCGCATGCATGCATGAATAGTGTACATGTGAGTGTTGTGGAAATGTGTGCATGTATGTGACTGCTGTATGCATGAAAGTGTAAGGAAATGTTTGTGTGTGCGCGCGCGTGCACACGTGCAATAGTTGTCCATGTGTGGAGTGTGCAGGTTGCCCTGTGTGTGTGTGCATGTGTGTGTGTGTGTGTGTGTGAGAGATGCATAAAAGAGAGAGTTTTGCTGGCAGCAGTTGTCCCTGTGTGTGTTTGTGCATGTGTGTATGTGTGATGCATAAAAAAAGAAAGAGTTGCTGGCAGCAGCTTCACTTACAAGAAGAAAGAGAGAAAAACAGAAAAAGAAAGAGAGAAAAAAAAAGAGAGAGAGAGAAAAGGTTTGGAAAAAATATAAGAAAAAATTTGTAAAGCTGAAATAAAGTATGAATTTTATCTATTTTAAGTTTGATTCATATTTTTTCCATAATCTAAATTTTCAGAAATTATTATTTTTTTTTTTGGGGGGGGGGGGGGGGGGGTTTTAAACAGATTTTTTTCAAAAAATTTCTAAATAGAAAAGTAGAAATTTGATAAAAAATAGTTACAGACCTCATAAAAATTTGAATTTGTTTTATATTATACATTTATATGTCTAGTTGTTTTTTATTTAATTTCATGAATTTAGAAAAAAAATTCAATGCCAAAACAATTTATAAACAAAAACTGTTGTTAGTAAATTTTGTGCAAAAACTAGGAATAAAGTTTAACAAATTTTAAAATAGATATGTAGCTTATAAATTCATGATATTTTTACTATAAATGAACATATGTCTCTAGTATGTTATATAAAATGTTTGGAGACAAATTTACTCTAAATAATTTTATAACAATGATAGACCAACTTGCTGTCTTTGAATATTTCATGCAGAAAATTTCTACAAGAAGTTAATTTGAATTATTAATTTAAAATATTGTTTTAACTTTGAAAAAATTATATAATTTTATATGTATTTATAGCCACGGAGGTGTTAGATCTAAAAATTGAAATATTAAACGTCGGACCCGAGTCGAATGAACCGTAGTTTACAAATATAGGAAAAATTGGAAACCTTTTCGGGGTGAGTCTCTTATATGTCTTGTTTACTTAAATTTTAAAATCAAAGCACGCCTTGTTTGATTTATCAAAATGCTAAATGTGTTATTTTGTTCTATATGAATATATGTTATGAATAAATGCATGTTGTATTTTGACATGTCATGATTATGAGAAAAATAAATTATTTTAGAAATTATGATTTTAATGATACATAGTTCGAACGGTGCCTCGACACTAGGAGAACAAAATATAGCAGGTGAAGTAATAAGAGTGAGATCATAAACAAATGGTCATGGATGATATCACTCCATATATATTCATTAAGGTTGCTCCCTAAGGAACTGGTGGTCGTCAAACGTATGGTGTCTATATAAAAATACTTA
>CM018916.1:14179397-14184397 GCA_009663005.1 Actinidia chinensis
TTAACAGTGAATTTATAGGGCGCATATTCACTTAGGGTTGTTTGGTAACTGTTTAATTTTTATTTTTTTATTTTTTGGTATAAATATAAATAAAAATTTATTTGTGTTGTTATTTATAATTGAATATAGACAAAATTACTATCACTATTTTTTAAAATAATAAAAATAATAAAATATAAGTTTTCATTTATTTACAAAACTCAATTTTTAGCTACGGTATTGTTCATGCGTGCACGTCTCCACCGCAACCCCGCCATGCACGTCACGTCTCCACCACCACCTCCATCATCACCAACACTAACACCTCCTCTTACACCGCCACCCCACCATCGCCTCTACTGTCGCCTCCACCACCACCGACACCGACACCGACACTACCACCTCCTCCATGATCTCAGTCTCTACCACTGCCACCGCCACCTCCTCCACGATCTCCATCACTACCACCACAACCTCCTCCACGATCTTCGTCTCCACCACCACAACCATAACCACTACCACTCATCCACGATATTCGTCTCCACCACCACCGCCTCCTCTATGATCGCCGTCTTCACCACCGCCGTCACCACCGCCACCATGTGTTTTGTTTATAAATAATTAAAAATAGGTGAACACAAATATATTTTTAGTTTCTATTTTGCAAAAACATAAACAAAACTAAACAAACACAAAATAAAAACAGAAAATAAACAAGTGACAATGTTACCAAATATCCACTTCAAAGTTCTCTTGCAAGCTTCCTGACTTATGCGTTCAATTGTGAACGTAAGGGCAATTTTGTAAAGTTAACTAATGATAAGAGGCTTATTAACTTTTACATACGCTAAACTTATTCGAAAATAAGTTACGACAAAAGACCCTGAGATAACTCATCTTTATATTGTTGGAAAGCTTTATCAGTCTACTTTCAAACTCAATTAAAATAAAATTGGTATCATTTGTATTTTATAAGATATGATCATTTTACCTTTATCATGTCAAAAATTGTGCAACGTACCTAAAATGCTATAACTCCATTTTAAATGGGAAAAAAGACCACTTTATATGGTTGAAAATATTTTTAAAAGGACTACAAGATTATGAAAATCATTTTCAAAAACTATGAACTTTTAATTATGAAGAATAGTCTGAAAGTAGATTGCCCCGTAGGATTCCTGGGCAATTTCGTCATCTCACCTATTTTGTAATTTTTCTTTGCACCAAGTATAAATAACTTCAAATATAAATCATTGGTACCAAAATAGGTTTGCTTATATTCTTTTGGAACCTATTCTTCCTAAAATACCTCCATCATCTCATCTTAAAAATAAAAAAAGTGACATGATCTTTGAGGCAAACGACACATTCAATTCATTCATAGAATTCATCATTTTAATTCTTTTTTCATAGGGCGGCGATCCACCGGTGAGCCTAAACATTATAGACGATCAAAATGGGGTGTGTACACTTTTCTATTACATTCCTTTTAGTTGGAGAATGTATTATAGGACGCTATATGTAATACCCCCAACCCGTAAATTAATTTTATTTTAATATAGTAAGGGTGAATATGTAAATACACCGGTAATAATTTAAATTTTTTTAGGATTTTTACAATAACAAAAATTATACCCGAATGAGATTTTTTGTAAAACTAAATAGAAAAATGAACACGTGTCGAACAATTAAGGCGGGATCATGTGGCACCATGAGAGCCACATGGTTGGGTGACTCACCACCATGAGTCACCACAAGCCATTAATGGCTTGGTAACTCACGGCCATGAGTCACTAGGTGTGTCTCAACAACCATAGCCCAAAATGTCTATCTTTCACACCCTTGTCCCAACAGTTCTACTGAAAATTTGGACTTACACGTGAAAATAAAGAGAGAAAGAAAGAGAGAAAAGGAAAAAAAGGAGAGAGAAAGGGAAAGAGAGAAAGAGAGGAAGAGAGGTGAGCTCGAGGGGAGAAGGAAAGAAAGAAAAAGGAGAGAGAAAAAGAAAATGATGTAGAACTCGATACTGAAAAACTGATTTTGTTTCCTATTGAGGTAAATTTAATTTCTCCCCATTTTCTTTGATAAATTCTTTCATTTTGAACCTCTTATTGAAAATCATGTCTAGCGTAATTAAGCTTCCAAAATATCTCAAAATTTCATCATTTGAATACATTTCTAGAATCAACTCGAATAGGTTGATATACTATTTTACTTACTAGACCAACAGTTAGTATTTTGGGTATAAGTCCTTGTAGGACAACCTTTGAACTTGATTCGAGTTGCTTATGAAAGGTATTTCAAATATCTAGTGTTTTTCCTGATTTAGAGGTTTAGTAGCTCAAAACAGGCTCAAAAGTCAAGCCAGGAAAGAAAGAAAATAATATTCTATTTTGTCCTGGACCGGTCCATCTTTTTCTCAACCGGTCCAGTATTTCCAAGGAACCTACTGTTTTGTCATAAACCGGTCAAGCTTTTTCCAAATCGGTTTAACACTAAGATTTTTACCAATTTCAAACCCAGTTGATTTGTTTAGTACTCGATTCACTCCCGATAATGGGTTGGGTCGTTGTTGCCCAGATAATCAACCCTAAAGGGGGGGTGAATAGGGTTTGTTGACAAACTTTTCTTTTATACCATTAACTGAATTAAAGTTTCGAATAATTTAAGAAGTGCAGTATAATGTACAAGACTAATAACTGAGCCAATAATAAAGAGATAGGGAGAGAGAATCCAATTCGGCGATTTATATAAGTGGTTCGGTCTACCTGACCTACGTCCACTCCCTAAGCACACCACTTGAGATTTCACTCCACTAATCCAAACTCCTTATCGGTGAGTTTCAAACTTTTTACCACGTCAGAGCACACCATCTCTTCTTCAACAAGGTGGAAAAATCCCCTTCACACCTCACAAGGGTCACCCAACCCTCAAGGGTACACCAACCCTCTTGATACATCAACTGTTGATCCGGCATTTAAGATTTCTCTTCAAATAAGAATTCTCCTTTTTGAGAAGGATATACAAATGAAGATTTTACATGATATCTCTCACTAAACTCTTGTTTGCTACAATTTTTTTCAACTTGGATCAAATTTTCAAACAAGATTTTTCAAACTTGTAATCAAATTTTCAAAGTCATAAATTGTTGTGCTAAGCATATTTTTTCAATTTGGAATCAAATATACAAGTCAGATTGTTGCTAGCCAATTTTTCCAAACTTGAATCAAATTTTTCAAATCAAAAATTAATTTACTAGGGAGGTCCTCATTTTTTTAAAATTGTAATTCAAATTTTTTGAAGTTAGAATTATTGCACATACACATGTTTAAGAACTTTAAATTTTTAATGCATTTTTGTATTCTTAAATGCATGAGGATATTAAGGTTTTTTTAGAGCCCTCAGAATTTAACCATACAAGAGCTTTACAAAAATACCCTAATGAAAGTTTCTTCATTCTTGAGATCTTCAGTACTTGAAGTCTTCTTGCTTTGCAGTCCAGTATCTTGATTAATTTTTGCTTCGCCTTGAGAGAATTTACTTGAATGTTTTTTCTGCACGCTACATACTTGAATTAATACTTAGAACAAATAAGATCGAATTTGTTATCAATCAAAATTATTTGCAACATAATTCGATTGACGCCATCGGGTTAACAATCTCCCCCTTTTTTGATGATGACAAATTATGATATCAAAATTTTTAGGCACATTGAGCATAACTATTACTGATCAAAAGAGTAATGTAAATCACTGATAAGAATGCATTTTTATTATTAAGCTTAGTGTATGGATAACCAAATTTTTGTATATCCTTTTTCTCCCCCTTTTTTTGACATCATAAAAGATATAATGTATAAGCTCTCCCCCCTGCAAAGATGCTCCCCTTTTTATGATGAAATATTCTACCATAAATATGATTGAAAGCTTGCTAAATATGATATTGAATCCAAAATGTGAGGCAAGCATCGGAATATATGAGTTAGACACCTATATCAGTTTTGGTGGCTTTCTCTCTTCTGTCACACAGATTATTATCATGGGGAAAAATCCAGATTGACAATAAAAGAAAATACTTACTTCATCTTAGAACATGATCAAGATATCTTACTTCTAATGACAGATCAAGAATAGTCCTTGCTTCGTTGTTTGTGAAATCAGTTGTGGATTTTGCAATCGTTTTCTTGCTTTTAGAATTTAGACTGTAATGAACTATGTTGCGATGCTACATCTTTCTTCTTAAGAGTGATAATGGCTGAAACTAGTAAGAAAAGATTTAGCTTTCAGAGTATGAAGGATTGAGAGCAAGAATTGGTGCTTGGCAAGAGAGAAGACAGTGAATATATAAAAGAGATTTGATAGGGAATAGGTGCGAGTGACGCATGTTGATGACGCATGTATCTTGACACAAAAAAAAAAAATAAAAAATTGCATTAAAGATTATTTGTCAGTGGTATGTGTGGCTGTGTCAGAAGAACGCTTTTTGGCCCATCTTTTGTCCTAAAAAATCCTTTCCCTAGATCCCAAATAGTTTTCTCTTCTCTTTTTTTTCCTCCTTCCGTTCTTTGAAGAAGAATCCAGTTTCTTTCCTTAGTTTTCAAAATGGCTCTCTTCTTCTCAAATAATTTTTGATTTCCCTTTTTTAAAAATGTTGGTGCCTAATGTACACCAGAAATTCTGTGTTCATCATTCTTATCTCAAAAAGGTCCTCTCATGACTATGGTTCTGTGATGCTGGATGATGACATCGCTGCATAGTGGCTAAAGGCATTATTACTCTACTAATGAAAAGTTATTGGCGAATAGGACCCTGATGACAAGCTATTAATGATCAATGGCACTCAGTATTCAGTGTGCTTCTTCTGTTTCAAATATGGCTCGACGTCTGCAAGTTCGAGGGAATGAAGTTCATTCAAGAGCTTAAGGACCTCAGTTTTGAGTTTGCAACGAAAGAATAGAGGTCTTCAGCAGGAGAATAAAGAGCTGAAGAACTGTAGATTCATAGCAATGAAACTTGGGAAAG
>CM018916.1:14186897-14189397 GCA_009663005.1 Actinidia chinensis
TTCATTTTTAGTACCTTTTTATAAAATTTTGCAAATGCAATTGTTCTCCATTCTTGTGAGTAATGAATAATACCCATGTAAAACATGAAACTCATCACCCATTACAATGCGTAAATTTTCCACCAAGACTATTACCTAACTGGGGACCAAACAAATCCAATGCAATCAGTTGAAGTGGGTTAGATGTTGAAATATATTCTTCTTTGAAAAAGAATATTTATGTTGCTTCCCTAGTTGGACATTCAATCACAAAATTTTACTCTTTAAATTAACAAACTTGATTTTTAGGTAAACCTTTAACTAAATCATGCTTATCAATTTATGAGTAAATCCATGCTAGCATGTCCTAATCCTCGATGCCATAAAAACTATTTTCATTTATAAACAGCAGACATTTACCTCTGATAACTAGACTATCAAGTCAAAGGTGTATACATTTTCATGTCTAATGCAATAAATAATATTTTATATCATTAAGAGCAAGCGTTAATTTGTATTTATTTTTTATCCAATATAACCTATAAAAATGTTTATCACATAATTGGCTTATACTTACTTATTAGATTGGTTAAGCCACAACAAGTAAATATTTCAATGCAAGTGAAGAACAATTTTTTAATATTTCGAACCCCAATAATTTTACCTCTTGAGTTTCACCAACTGTGACAAATCCTCCATCCTTGGGTGTGGAAGATTAAAGTTTGGACTTGTCTCCCATCATATGTTTTGAGCAAGCGTTGTCCATGAACCATTTGTTCGAGCTCCCATATACTTGATGCATACCTACAAAATATCCAATCACTCTTTTTTGGTACCCAAATTTTCTTTGGGTCCATGATGGTTAGTTTTTTTAGTACATTATTTGTTTGGGATCCAAACCTTACGGTGTTCCAATGGTTTACTAATTTTAGGATTTATCCTTATAGTTTATCCTTGTAAACGTTTTCCTTCATAGGACAACCATCTCTAATATTGTCCATTTCTTCCACATGACTTGCAAGTAGTGAATGAAGAATTTAAGCATGATTCTTTATCAAAAAAGTTTTTTATCAATATTTATTTATTCTTATGGCATATCCCAAACCTTCCTTTATGAAGACACCCCTTTGTCTTCCAAGAGCTATATCTAAATTTTCTTTGCCATTTACAATTTTGCTAAGTTTTATTTAAATTTTTAATGTTTTCTTTTAGCTAGTATTTTCTTCTTCTAGATTCATTGACCGACTTAAATCTTGGAGTCAATTATTGTTATTTTTTGAGTAATTTTTTATTTTTATTTTTTTAAAGTAGCTATCTCATTCAAAAATTCAGTTTCTTCTCTTTCTTTTTAAGAGTTATTATTTAGCATGTAATTTTATAGTCTTTTTACATAACTCATCATAGACATCTTGAAATTCTTCATAAGAAGTGTAATTCATCATCATTATTCAAATATATACCATACCTCATCTCCTTTTGCCATGAGGCAAAAATTAGCCTCTCATTTTCACTCTCATCTTGTTCTATTCGCTTCCTTTTGAATCAACCCTGGAAGTTACCTTTAGGTTTTTCTTTTGAATTTCTTTTCAATCCTTCTTAATGCCGAGGGCATCTGATTTATAGTGTCCCCAGACTGTGGCACTCGAAGCAAATTGAGGATCCTTTTTGTCTTGGTTCGCCTTAAGGAGTCTCTTCATTCATATTATAACTCTTATTTGATGTTTTCCTCCTTCTCATAACCTTTGAATCGTTTTGTGAGAATTGTCATTTCTATTCTTTATCGTCCGTCGTCACTTTCCTTCCTCTTCTTCTTCCTCACATTCTTGATGAGAGGTTTATCGTCGTCACTTTTCCTCTCCTTCTCTCACATTCTTGATGAGAGGATTTGAGTGGCAAGACTTCTTTTTGGTGGGCTTTACTTCTCTTCTCCGTTCTCGTCCCTTCAACATGATCTCATGAGGTCATGAGTGAACCCAAAAGTTCATCAAGACTCATCGTTGTTGTGAGATCTTTAGCTTCGTCCATAGCTGTGACTTTTGCATCCCAATGTCTTGGGCAAGGACCTAAAATTATTTCTTTTTTCTCTACATTTTCCACATTAGTATAACATTTGCCAAGAGATTTTAATGAATTTATAATATTAGTTAGTAAATCTAGTAAATATTTCCGAAAATAGATTTTTCAGATTTTCATACAAAATATTCATACTCATGACTAACCTACTGATTTTAGATTCTTTTACTTGATTTGTACTTTCCATAGTCACTTCAAGTTTATATCCCCCGTTTTCTTTGCGGATTCGCAGGCAGAGATTCATTAAATTCATTTGCATCTAAAGCACAATATAACATATTTATAGCTTAGCATTAAGTTGAATTAAGGGCGTTAATCATCTTTAATCCCATTCTTCCTCCTCGTTTTTATGACTTTTGTCTTATCAACTATTTTGTGGGATATTAGGACCATCCCTTAATGATTTTCCAAGCCTCTAATCCAGGCTTGAATATAATTCTCATATATT
>CM018916.1:14199397-14201897 GCA_009663005.1 Actinidia chinensis
CATTTTCTAAGTCAGGTAATTTGAACAGTTCATTTTTCAATGATCCTCAACCCCACAGTGAAAATACTTTCCCTTAGGTTTTGGATCATTCATTTTCTTCCCTTTGCCAATGCCTTAAGTGGATTAAAAACTTTGTTAGGGTTACTTGGAACTTTCTTCTTTCCTCGCTTGCCCTTTCTCTTGGGAAAAGGCTTTGAAAATAAAACTTTTTCACATTGTTAATACTAGGATGGACTTTGATAATACCATCCGCTGCCTATAGTGAATTTAAAAGTTTAACAAGTGTAAAATTAATTTTGTTCATACTATAATTAAGCTTAAACTGATTAAAAGAGTTAGGCAGCAACTCAAGCATAATATCAATTTGAGATTCAGCATCAATCTCACCACCAAGGATCTCCAGAATGTTAAAATAGTCAAACAATTTTAAAACGTGTTCTCTCACTAGAGTTCCTTCATCCATCTTAGTATTCGTCAATGGTCTCATGGAAATCTAACTAGCAGTTCGCCCTTATTCCCCAAATATCTCTTTGATGCTCAGGATCATATCCCTAGCACTCAAATAATCTTTTAGCTGAAGTTGTAAAACAGAAGACATTGAAGCTAAAATATAACAACGTACTATCTCATCAAGTTTAACCCATTTTTCATATCTTTCTAAATCCGCTTTAGGTGCATTGGTAGCGGAAAGATCTAGACTTTTCTCAGTTAAAATATATTTATAACCTTCAATAGTGAGTACAGTATCCAGATTTCTCTTCTAGTCCATATAATTTGGTCCAGTCAACTTCTTTTGATTTATGATGATTGCAAGTGGATTAATAACATATGAGAATCATAAACAAATTATAAATAAATATGGATGCAAATAAATTAAACTCTTGCTTTATTATAATATAACTAGTAATTGCCCGTGCCACCGGGCACTTATAAAAAAAGCCACCTCTTATTAAGGTACTCGTTAAATTAGATATATTTTTGCCCTTATATGATAAAATTTAAAATTTTATTAACAAAACATTGAATACATTAGTTTTAATAAATATAAAAAAATAGACGTATTAAAAATATTTTTATTTCTATTAAAGGTAATTTTTATTCGCTTTATTTTCACATTTATTGTCTTTAGTGATTTTTTTTCACGATTAATCAATATTTTATATTTTATCTTAAAATGAAATAATTTTCTATATTTTTAGACTCTTATAGTTTAACAATAATCAAAATCATAAAAAAATAATAAATAGTAAACAAATATTAGCACAAAAAAAATAAAAATTAAAAGAAAAAGAAAGTTATTTTAATTTTTTTGGGAGTGGATTCCACAAAAAAAATAATTAAATGGGTAAAACAAGGCCCAAATTTTTAAAAATTTTTTTTTGTCCACTTGGATAAGAATTATATGGACTTCACATTTTTTGAGAAGAATGCAAAGGTTTAGTCTTTTGAGGAAAAAAAGTCTCAAGTGAAATCTCAGATGTAGGATTAACTCATATGGATTTAATGAAGATAGCGAAGGATAGATGTAAGATCAAAATAAGTTGTGATTATAATATAGATAGTAGTTTAGAAGATTTAAAAAATATGTATATTTTATATGATAGATAGTTAGAGAGTAAAAGTGATGTTTGGGCGGGGAAAAAAAATAATTTCAAGTGAAATCTGAGCCGTTTGGATCAACTTAAAATGAATAGTGAGCCGTTAGATAGCGAGAGATAGATTTTGAATTCAAACTAAGTCCTGATGTATAATATAATAGTTAGTTAGAAGATTTGTTAAAAATATGGGTTGTTTTATATTATAGATTTTTTTGTCTTTATTATGATAAATTTATTTAAATATTATTTTTACTCAATATTTTAGAACATTCATTGGGCAATTAATTTCAAAAATATAAAAAAAGTACAATTAAATAAAATTGACTAACTTCCCTCATTTGAAGGATTTTTTTTTTACTTTATTTTTTAAATTTTATCGTCTTTAGTCAATTTTTTACCAATTAATCATATTTATATCTTTTCTTTTCCCAGTAATAAAAAGAATTAAAAAGATAAAAAAATTATCGAATTTAAGGAGAAAGTTCACACTAAAAAAAAATTATTTATTTTATGCTTCAAATAAAATATTTTTAAATATTTTATGCTCTTATCGTCAAAATAATTATAAGAAATAAAATTTTAATAAAATAATAAATAATTTTATTAAAAAAAAAATAAAATGAGCGAGAAAAAATAAAGGTGTGTAGATCCCACTAAAGAGAAAAAGTTGATGGAATGAGAGAGGAAAGTGCAGAGTGATGGGAGGAGAGAGAGAGTACAAAGGTGCTTGCTTGTTTTGGGCGGGGATAAAATAATTTCAGTGAAATCTGAAGCCGTTGGCTCAACTCAACTGAATTTGAGCCGTATGATTAGCGAGAGATAGATTTTGAATTCAAACTAAGTCCTCGATTTTAATAGAGATAGTTTTGGTTTTTTAGAAGATTGTTAAAAAATGGGTGTTT
>CM018916.1:14246897-14249397 GCA_009663005.1 Actinidia chinensis
ACGCATGCAATCCATTGAACACATGGCAAGCACTTGTCACTTGTGAAGGAGTGTACTCAAAACTTGATTCGTGTCTATGCCACATGTTTCGGATGATGGAATCGGAAGTGCGAATCCTACGAAGTAGCACCACTCGTTAAAATATAGATAAGCACATTTAAGTCTCATTTAGGAGATAAGTTTATATTAGCATTAGCATTCTATTCAAAGATAAACATTACATCTAAGTAGCATTTAGTTGTATTGTGAAAAGATTACACTTGTCATTGAGCCGTGTCAGGTTGGCCTAACCAATTTTTTACTAGTTTGGGCCAGGTTTGATGAGTTTTGACTGGTCAACGGAATGAACTGAGCCCCGTCCATGAGTCAGAAAGATAAGACCCAAGCCCTGTCTACAGGTCTTAAGGGGCCTGGGCCTACAAGTTGGGCTGGGCTTGGGCCTATGGACATTTAAATAATTTTTTAATATATTTTATTTTAAATTAAAAGATTCAAAATATCAAAGATGAAAAAATTAATGCGTAATTACATAAAATCATTCATAAATATTGATTTTTTAAATATAAAATATAAAATATTATAAAAAAATTAATGCATTTGAGGTAGGTCACAGGTTGGCCCTTGGGGCGACACTCAGACTTCAAAATTGGACCCAAGTCCAGCCCATACTATTCTGAGGTTGGACTCTCTAGGCCATGAGCCAGGTCAAAGCCAATTGAGCCGAGTCAGGCAATGGGTCGCAGGTTTTTTGATGATCCTTAATTACATTTTAAGTAACCTTACATACAAATATATAATATTTTGATAATTTTTACTATATAATATTTTGATAATATCATTAAATGCCATCTTGACCCTTTCAAGATTTGACCCTAAATTTTACAATTAAAAATAATACTCTTTCCTTTCCGTCTCTTATTGTGAGTCTTTATTCTTATTATGGAATATTTCTAAAAGATTTTTTACTCCAAAAAGTCAAAATATAAAATTTGTAGTAAAAAATATATTTTAAAGTAAAAAATAAAGAGAAAAATATTAAAATTAATATAGCTAAATTTGAATTTCGATAAAATAAATGCACGTTTCTTAAAAAAATTAAAATTTTCATTTAGTACCAACAATATGGGATGAAGCAAATACCAATTATTGTACTAACCGCTGATGTGGGCAGCACTAGACCTGATAATATCACTAAAATCTCTCCCAAGACCCAAGCTCGTCTCTATAACCTATCCTTCTCTTATGTTGAAACAATCTCGCGGAAGCAACAAATCTCACTTCCGTGTATTACTCCATATATAAAAGCAGAAAATAAATATCATTGGACACCAAATACAGACTATAAAAATACAGGCAGAGCTACATTAGGATAAATGGAGTCAATTGATCCTATTGAAAAAAGAATACATTATTATTCCTAATATAATTTATCATAAATACTGATGTGGGACAAATTCTCCACCAACTAAGGCAAGTACGTCGCCCTAGCACCATCACAGAATTGGTCGCCCATGATCTCCCAGAGGGTTTGCTTATCTCGAACCCTCTTGACCGAGGTAAAACGATGTCCAACGTTCAGTAGGAACTCGCAAGCATCTCCATTGAGCTCGCCCAGAGCCTAAGTGCTGTCTCTTCCTCACCCTGGGGCGAGGTAGCATACTTTGGCTTGATCAATCGCCACCAGATTCCTATCTAACCGCCCATCGCGAGATTTTCCCTCCACGACACCAACAATTACGGGATACTCTCCAGATGGCAATCTTTCACTTCTGTCTCCTACATCTCCGAAATATCTTCCTTACTTATCATTCCGAGAAATCTCGCCGCGATCCATGGGCAGGCCCATTACTCGTCTATAAAAAAAGGGCGCTCCCCCATTATACAGGAGTACGCTCAACATACTCTTCAACTCTCCCTTGAGCTCTTTACTTTTCATCGCCCTTGTCTGATCTCCACGCAGGAGGGGCGTTGAGCGGCCTAACCCCGGCCGTTTATTTTTGTTCGTTGTGCAGGTTCGACTTCAATTATCCGAGGCCCAGTGCGAGGAGTACAGCCAAACTGCTGTTGGTGCTCGCCCCGTTGTACCACAACAGTTTGCCGCCTCTGTGGAAACGACAGTCTCGACTTTCTATTTGCAACAGGCAGCCGCCCTACCTACCCAGACAAGTGCAGTTGCACCCTGGTAACAGATCCACCCTATGGCCAACCCAGGCCAAGTCCAGATCTAGAAGGCCTCCACCGTAAGATACACGATATGGCCGAGCAGATGAGGATCATGAATGAGAATAATGGTCGCCTAATGAACTCCTGCACCTGTTGCCAAAACCCTAACTTCGACAGTGCCATCCTTCCTGATATCGAGGATTCTGCCACTCTACGCGTTCGGGAGATCGTTCTAAGAACATCCGTAACGAACGAGTAAGGAGAGGTAGGGCCGAAACACCAAGTCCGTCTTTACGAAGAAAGGAGTTCCTCTTCAGAATCTAGCAAACTCGAGCCA
>CM018916.1:14254397-14264397 GCA_009663005.1 Actinidia chinensis
TGTTTATCAAACATAATAGACGTCCCAGTTTTCGAAAGTATCATGAAACGAAAAAGAAGAAGAAGGAGACAAAAATCAAGAAAATAAAGCGGTGCTATTAAAATACCTCCATTGTTCATCCTTGATCCCCAATAAACCTTCACAATCAATTCCAAGTTGGGAAACTAGCAAGCATGGCTAAGAAAAGCATGCGAAATAAAAATTAAAAATATACTACGGTATGAAAAATTGATTTGAAATCTGATAAATAATTAAACCCCTTTTACAAAACTAAATAAAAACCTAAGGAATAATATGAAAATCTAAACTAAAAGGCTAAAGAAAACTAAAACTAAAGCATCGTTTTAAGCATATCTCGTTCATAGAGATAAGAAAGTATTATAAGCACCACAAATTAAAATTTTTTTTTTTTAGTAGGATTAGAAACTTACAAACTCTAATCTGCACGTACGTTGTATCTTAGTTGACCACTTTTAAGATCGAATCAGCCAGGCCTATTGGGACAAAATTGTTAAGCCCTTTAAATCTTCTTTCCACTGCGTTAACTTCAGCTCAATCGAAATCGGAGTAAAAAGGTTATGGCCAATACTGAGATTGTGTTTCAGAAAAAAAATCTGTCAAAATTTGCCTTGGAGTTCGAACTCTTAAAAAGAGGAGTTCGGAACCCTAAGGCAAAAATCTAATTTCAGCTATCGCCTGTTTCCAAATGGTAAGAATAGAGGGTTCGAACCCTAACTTCATTTCTCTTGGAGTTCGAACCCCAATTGGGCGTTCGACACTCTAAGGCCCCCTTTTTTCGCTCTTGCCGCTACTTTATTTTTTTTTTTTTTCTTTTTTTTTTTTTTTTTTTTTTTTTTTTTTGTTTTTTTTTTTTTTTCTCTTTCTTTTTCTGATAACTTTAGAGATCGAATTAGCCAATGTTTTACTCATTAGAGACAAAGTTGTAGTCATTGGGTCTTCTTCCATAGCTTCAAACTCAGGTCAACGGATATTCGAGTAAAAAAGTTAGGATAAAATTAAGAACATATTTTAGCCTTGAGTCGAACTCCAAGTGTAATTTTGCCTTTTTGACCTTTTTCTTTCCTCTTCTTGTCTATTTTGAAGTTTTGCAGCTATATCTATATACTCGTTAGACGTGAACTATATAACTTCATGAGACCTTTCCAACGGCGCATCTTCATTTATTCCGGACTACGATTTTTGACCTGCGTGCACCTAATCCGTCTACCCTTCAGGTCAATCCTCCTTGTTGTCATATTTTTTTTTTTTTTTGTTTTTTTTTTTTTTTCATTTTTTTTTTGTTTTTTTTTTTTTTTCTATCTGCCAATGAATTTGAACACGACTTTTAAGTACGGGAAAAACATGATAAAAAGAATAATTAAACTAAAATTAGGGCCAACATAGGTCGGTTAAATGGCATTTGGACTACATTATGTAGTCCAATCACACCCCCAACTAACCTGGCTAGTTCCCTAGCAAATTAAACAAATAAAAGATAATCTATTCGTCGTAAGAGTTCCGAATGCATTTAGCGTAGCATCAAGCCTTTAAACACCCTAGGTTCCTAGTGGACGAGTGGTGTCTCGTGAGGGCTTCCAGTGAGGTACCCACAAACCTCACATCTGCAAATGTATCCAAATAAATGTAACAATAGTTCTCAACAAACAATAATGCCAAGCCACAAATAAAGCAATATGCTACGCAAACCTACAAACCCGTCAAGTTGCAATATAAACGAGAGATTCAAGTGTGAAGTGGTAGGTTGTATCCCCAAAATTCAAACCATTACGCATCCCATACACAACAACCCTATAGGCATCGATTCAAAACTCACAAGTCATACACTTCAACATAGAACACAAGTGTCCTCTCAAGTAAATTGATCGTTGTCCGGTAAGTGTTAAAAATAATTCTAATCGAGCAATCCAATTCAAAAACCGCAAAGATGTAAAGTGTATCGACTTGGCATAGTTTCATGAAAGAAAGTTTACCGTTAATGCACCAGTGTGAATTTTGACTTGATGAACTTTTACATGCAATAATTCGAAAAACTTAGGAATTCCAGAATGTTATGGCATATGAGTGAAAGAATAGTCCAAGAAAGTAGAGAGGATCAAAGTGGGAAAGATGCTCAACAGATGCATTGGCACTACACATGGCCAACTTAATAAGCATTACACTTCAAATCTATTTTGTTCACACTTTCCAACTTTGAACTCCTCTTTTTTTTTTCTCAACTTCTCAAATTTACTCCACAAACAATGCGCTTTTTGAGATCTTTTTATATGCAATATGAAAAGAATAACAGAAAAGAAGATATAGATGGAAGTGAGCCGCAATGTAACAAAATCCGGATATGCGTGTTAAAGCAGTGAAAGATGTCAAAAAATTTAAATCATCAAACAACATATAAACCAAATTCAAAAATATTGAACTATTCAAAACAATGAAGTCATAAATTTTTGAGTAGGTAAAAGCGCTCACAAACATAATTTATGGCTCTAAGCTCACAAGGTATAATCTACTTTAGGTTGCCGGTCATGTAGATATAATAGTTTCACTCGAAAAAACAGACTCGTACTCAGGTGTATGTGATCCTTCCTCTTATATGCACAAACAGTAAAGTATCAAGCATGTAAGCTTGAATGAATGATATCCGCTTAAAAAATCGTATTATGCAAAGTCACTAGTTGCTCAACTATCTTTCAAATAAAACACAAGATTCCGTAATGGTTCCAAAAGAAGAATCTCAACACATCCACAATATACGAAAAGATCAGATTATAAACATGGAGTGCAAAGTCGAATAAAATTGAAGGAAACCAGAAAACAAACCTTGCTTCGGATGACATGGATAGAAAATAAATCTGCCTTATCAAATCCAAAACATGTTAACAATATTTTTTCAAAAGTTTTTCAATTTTTCAAAAAAAAATTTTCAAATTATTTTTTTAAAAAAAAACTACCTAAAAAACTAAATATCCTAAAAACTACGAAGGACTCCCCAACTAGAGATGAACATTCTCCGAAAATACAGAAAATTAAAATAAAAAAATAAAATATAAAACCGAAATATAAAAAAATAAAAATAAAATGACACGAAGGAAAAAAAAGGAAAGGAGTAAGACACACCTCTCCCCAAAATAGAGTTAAACTGATGAACAAAGAATTCCACACTTAGATCCTTTAACAAAAATTGTATTCGGACCATACCAGATGATCAGATACTTTGAAATATTTTTTTTTGAGCGCCTGAATATGTGTGCTACCACAAGTCCATCTTTAAACAATGTAGTTTTGAGATTATTGACTAACTGAATGAGATAAGGATCCACAACTCATTAAATTGTCCACACCAAAAAAATCGATAACCATACGTCAATGGGGACTTAATGGACAATCAAGCAATCAACTTTGTCCTCCCATGAGTAAATTCTTTATGTGGTGTGACTAAATATTGTGCAAGGGTTCGTGCGTCAGCTGATGATCTCAACTCAAAACTACGGTTCACTCTGTGCATTCACACACCTCACCATTATCTTCTTTATAATATAATCTCTACTCCTCTTTTCCTCCAACTGATATCAAACGCCCTATACTCATCTACCCAAGAGTACCCTTTTTGGTGCAATAATTTTATGATTCCGTCATGTTTCTTCAATGCAATTGCAGGCTAGGGTTTTGGTGGGGTGGGTGAGAATCGCTCTTGAGTTTGTGTGCAATTATTAAATTTTCAACTAAAGCGTCATCTTCCCCAATTGTTGCTCAATATTGTGACCTGAGTGCGCCAACTCCATTATCCGCATTCCTCCAAGGTGGAGGTTGAGATTGTGTTTGTCGTGGAGTAGATGGTCTAGAATATGCATTGACACAACTGATGCAATTAGGTGGTTGATGGAGGGTGGTGGTTGTTCAGGAGGAGTAATAGAAGGAGGAAGAAAGAAATGACATCTAGTGTCCTCTATCCATGGTTCTTGGTCCAAAGAGGTTTGAGTGAGTTTCCCACTCATGGATGTGAGTGTATGAGTATGAATTGTACTACGAGGATTCCGAATCCTGGTAGTGTTATTATATTTTTGCCACAAAAACTCTGAAAACTATGGTCTTAGGACATTCAGAAAAATATGACAATAACTAGAACATATGGGAACATACTCATTATATACAAATTCTGAAGATCCTGAGAGCATTGACATCGTTTGAAATAACTCTGGAAACTCATGAGCCTGAGGACATTCAGTTACACGGTTGAGTATGATAACACATATAAGAGCATGGCTCATTGTATACGTATCCTTGAGATCCTTGAGTGACATTAATATATTTTCGAATAAACCGGGAGGAAACTCATGAGCTTAGGACATTCGAACTTATGGGCTATGACTTGAACATTAAAGGGACATGGCTCATGTATACAAAATCCTCAAACTTAGGGATGGAGCTTGCTGAGTATGTGAAAGAATTATAGGCAATTCATCCGTAGTTAGGCTGGTACTTTCAAAAATTATTTTCAAAAGACATCATCAATTTTTTTTAAACGAAATAAAAACAAATAATGAAATGGAAGTTACCATGGCCTAAGCCGAAAGATTCCTCCATCGGAGGTAGTAGATTGATAGAAAATTCAATCACCAATTGCTTCTTTCAACCCAAAGCTTTCTGTGCTCACTTAGTGCCTTGGTTCCCCCGGGCAACGGCACCAAAACTTGATTCGCTATCAGAAGTGAATTCCTTTTACCGCAAGTCTAAGTGTATAGGGCGCGTAATAAGTAGTAATAAATCGATTAATCCGTTAGCGTTCTCTCCCAAGGGACCTTAGCTAAATATAAAGGTTGAGCACTCAACTCACCTATACTAACTCGGATAACTAGAAATTATATGAATTGAATCTCCCAAAAAAAAAAAAAGAAACATAAAAATTCTTTCTTTGTTGGATTTGATTTAACTTACCTAAATCTAATTTAAGAAATTTATAAAAGTTAAGTTTAAAATTAATTAAAAACAACTCGAAATCAATTGATCCAGTCCCCAATAGGTTTCTCGGAATCCCAATGGAGGCTTCTTATAACTAAATCCTGCGAACATCGTGGTCTCGGATTCGGAAGATTTAGCTTTTTAAAAAACAATTGTTCTTTCAATCTCAATTCGTTGCAACAAATATAATGAACCCAACTCATGCATATAAAGATTACAAGCCAAGCGTGTATATACTGAGCAGCAATCATAATATAAACGTTACTTACAATAAATCTGATTGTTATAATCAATGAGATTGCATCATCGATTCGCATCACAAAGATGTTATCGACATAATAAGACTCCCAAGTTTTTGAAGTAAATAAATCTGGTTGTTTTAATCATTGGTTAGTGCATCATCGAATCCGAAAACAAGGTAATGTTTTATCGAACTAATAGGACGTCCCAGTCTTTCAGAAAGTATTGAAACGAATAGAGTAAGAAGGAGAAAAACAAGAAGTAATAAATCGGGTGATATTTTAAAATCCTCCATTGTTCATCCTGATCCCCAATCAACCTTCACAATCAATTCCAAGTTGGGAAAACTAGCCAAGCATGGCTAAGAAAAGCATGTAAAAAAAATTAAAAACAGTACGGTATGAAAAATTTACTGATTGATAAATAATAAAACTTTTCAAACAAAATAAAACCTAAGAATAATATAAAACTAAACTAAAAGCTGGAAAGAAACCCTAAACTAAGCATCTTTTTAAAGGCATATCTCGTTCATAAGAGATAAGAAAGTATTTATAAGCACACAAATTAAATCCTAGTAGGATTAGGAAACTTCAAAACTTCCTAATCTGCCACGTAGTGTATCTCTATTTTGCCATTTAAGATCGATCATCCAGGCCTATTGGGACAAAATGTAGCCCTTTAAATCTTCTTTCCAACACGTTAACTTCAGCTCAACGGACATCGGAGTAAAAAGTTATGGCCATAATATCGAGACTGTTTTTCAATGAAAAAAAAATCTGTCAAAATTTTGCCTTGGGAGTTCGAACTCTAAAAGAGGAGTTCGAACCCTAAGGAAAAAATCAATTTTCAGCTCTTCGCTGTTTCCAACTGTAAGATAGAAGGGTTCGAACCCTAACCTTCCATTTTTCTTCTTGGAGTTCGAACCCCAATTGGGCGTTCGAACTATCAGGCCAAATTTTGTTTGTATCTTGCACTCAATTTGGAGTCCTTTAAGATCGATAGCCAATGTTCATTAGAGACAAAGTTGGTAGTCCTTGTAGTTTTCCTTTCACTAGAGCCTTTAAAAATCAGGTTCACTCGGATATCGGAATAAAACGGTTGATAAAATTAGCGCAATAATTTTTTTAGCCTTAGAGGTTCGAACTCCAAGTGTAATTTGGCTTTTTGCTGCCTTTTTCTTCTCTCTCTTAGTCTCATTTTGAAACTTTTGGAGTCTATATCTCACAATACCGTTAGACCGGTAACTTATATAACTTCATTAGAGCCTTTCCCACGTGGCATCTTTCACTCTATTCTGGACTTACGATTTTTTGGACACGCATGCACATTAACTCCGTCTCACTTTCATGGCTCTAAATCCTCCTTTTTGTCATCATTTCATCTGGCAATGAATTTGAATACACTTTTAGTACGAAACATGATAAAATATAAATTAACTAAATAGGGCCACCTTAGGTCGGTAAATGGCATTTGGACTACAATTACTTTCTTCCATCATCAATCAATCAAATTCTTTTGGTTTATGAACAAAATACGGATGAACCATATATATATAAGAAGTGCAGGCGAAGTATGGTGATGTTTTTAATTTTATACGTAGATGATATTCTACTCATTAGGAATGATGTAAGGGCGTTATCTATTGTAAGAATCTGGTTGACAAATCATTTTGATATGAAAGAGTTAGGAGAAGTCAGTTACATTTAAGAAATCAAGCTTTTGTGAGATCGCCGAAATAAAATATTAGGTTTATCCCAAGCTGCATATGTAGATAAGATTCTTGTCAATTACAATACATAACTCCAAGAAAGAGTCATGACCTTTTGGGTATGGAGTTTCTCTGTCTAAAGAATAGTGTCTTAAGATTTTTGAGGAAGAGCAACGCATGAAGGCACTTCCTTATGCTTCGGCATTAGGAAGCCTAATGTATGCTACTGGACCAAATATCAGCTATGCAATTGGCATGGTTAGCAAATATCAATCTAATCCAGAACTAGAACATTGGACTATAGTGAGTCTTATTTTCAAGTACTTGAAAAGAACTAGAGATTATATACTGGTCAATAGAAGTTCATATTTAATTCCAGTCGGTTACACATTCTATTTCATGTTAGACATGGATTTTATAATATCAACTTTTGAGATATTCACAAGGGTTGGGAACACATAAAATAAAAATATCACCTCATTAGGAAGATATTGCGACGTGGAGATATCGTAGTTACTAAGGTTGAATCGGCAGACAATCTTCTTTTCGATAATTTATGAGTTAATTCATTAATTTAGGATTTGAAATCATGATTCAGTCTTTTCGATTAATTGTTTATCGAAATAAAGAATTATTATTTTACTGATTAAATAGGAAATGAATAATGAATCATAAGGGTTAAAATCAATTAGAATTTGGTGACGGTTAATTAATCCAAATCTAATTATTGATACCCATATAGAGGAGTTTTAATTGTAGTATTAAAATAGCGATAAATGTATTTTAGTCCTTTTACTTTGGAGTGCAATCCAGATTATTTAGTGGAATTAATTTGAATTAAATTAAATTACTAACTAGAACTTTTAATAGTTTGATTGAAGCCAAACTAGGACCCCTAAGATTCCTATTTTTGCCCTAGTAGAAGATCTAGACCATATATATGATATATGGGCTGCCAATCCAATATGAATTATTCTCTGCAGAATATTTTTGAGACAAAAATTTGAAAGCCCACACTCTAGAAGGATTTGTTCGGGTTGAGGGAAAAAAGAGAGAAGATCAAAGGGTTTAGAAAACTAAAAAAATAATCTTAAAGTGTTTATGATTAGGGTTTGATCAAAAAGATGTTATGATAAATTTCTGCGTCAATAATCTGTCTGTGTTCAACGGTCAATTTTTTTCGACCGGTCGAGCATCCTCTTCGACCGGTCGAACGTGTTCTACGGCAGCAAAGAGACAAATCTGACATCCAGGGTTCAGACTGAATTTATTCTCGTGCAAATCAAAGTATATCGTACGTTTTACATGACTTTAAGATCTGAAAAAGAAAAATTATACTCCATTGTGGGATACAATCCCCTTAGAGCCAGCCTTCGTGGCTGGTATCCAGTCCAATCTCAGCCACTTGGCGGACATTGTTATCCACTGCCCTGTTCTAGCTGCGGTCGAAAACCCGGTACACAAACCCCTGGGCCAATTACTGGAGCTCAGTCAGTTCCATCAGAGCTCTATCCCTCTCAATTAAAGCCTTGTCAATCTTTTCACAAGCAACAATTACTTTAATTGGCGAAAGGGCAACAACCTCGGCATTGGACTTGCGCTCCTCTATGAGAGCTACTTTCGTAGAAACTAGCTCTTCCCTGGTCTTCTTCAAGTTAGCCTCCAAAGTGCCAGCTTTATTTTGAGCTTTTTTGCTAAATGTCTCTTCTAGAGCTCGAGATTTGCCATTGTCTTCTAGAGGCCCTGCAGCACAAAAATAATAAAAAATTTACAAGTGTCCAAAGGCACTTAAAGCAGTTACCAACCGAGATCGAATAGTTACCAGAATGTACTACATGCCCATGAGACTAGCAGCTACCACCGCATCCTCCACAGCTAGGTCCGCCATGTCTTAGTGAAGCATAACAGCATGCGTTAAGGAAATGCAGGTGTCATGTTCCTGAGCTGTATCAGTAGTGGTGACCTGCCTCCCAAGAGAAAAAATTGCCAGCTCTGTAAGCTAAGGCTTGGGGGCATCCATCAGAGTCGATGAGGAACCGACCAAGCTCTATTTTCTCCCGTGTTTTTGCTTGTGGGAGGGCCCCATGTCAGTAACCTTCTCGTTGTCTTTTTTGGGGTGTGGGGATGAGTGCAAGCTCGGCTCTACTTGAGTTGTTAGAGGAGCTGGAGCTGGAGCTGGTGGCGTAGCCAAATCGGGAGCTGGGATAGGAGCAGGTGTAAGGGCCTTGGATTTTTTTGCGAGTTGCTTGATTTTGGGAGGCATTTCTACCTCAGAGTTTGATTATGCACCTTCGCCTCAAATAAAGGAATGATCAACTTCGTCTCTGAGATACGGGGGAATTGGTTGCACCTTGGGATCAACAGGGTCTTCCTTATTCGAGCTTATCACCAAGAAAGGATCAACTGTAGCCAAGTCCTTATCCGGAATCACCGCTTCTTAAGCAACATGTTCAACTTCTACATCCCCTTCAATTTTTGAGAGGTCAATTCAGTTGGAGTCACTACCAGAACCTATACTTATACCTTCAACTTCCTCTCGAAGTCGTTGGAGATCGGTAGTTGTTGCGTCAACCTCTTCATTGGTGTCAATCGTGCTCGATTGCTGGCATCGCAGAGCAGGTTCTCAGATACGAAGAGTTAGAAGTCCAACCTTATTGAGCTGCTCCACTCGGTGGGGGATATGTTGATAGACTATTTTGTACTACAAAAGTGTTTTTCTGTCTCGGGGCCTTTGGCTATTGTTGACGTGCTTAATAGCCTTGGGGCACTACTCCGTTCTTCTATGAAATGAGTTGTTGAACCTTAAGACAAGTCAACCAAGATGCAATAGTCAGTTACCAACAATATTATTCAAACATAAATTTATACAAGTGTAGTAAGGAAGTCACAACAACCGAGATACAAGAAAGAAGAATTACTATTAGGTATTGTGCTTGGGAAAGGACCAAGACCCAAACAAATTCGTTAAGATATAAATCTTTGTCTAGGATCTTGGTTACCAGTCTCGTTTGGGGTTGTTAGTTATTCCGAAGCTGGAGATAATGGTTGCTAGTGTATAAAAATGGACTTGGGCTCTTT
>CM018916.1:14271897-14274397 GCA_009663005.1 Actinidia chinensis
GAGGAGACTCGTGCCGGGTACGCCTCAACACAATGTGTAGCTGAGGCTTATGAACCGACGTTGACAGAAAGAGCCTAGAAGCATTCGTAATACATCGGTCTACCAAAGCAGTTCTGGCAGCAAGCAGTCAACACAGCGCTACTTGATCCATCCGAGGCCCATCGGTTCCTTAGAGCAGCAGAATACCAGAGAGGTATGGAGCGGAAAAGAGGTAAAACTATCACATCTAAAAGTTTTCGTTTGTGTAGCATCTGTCATATCAGTGATCAAGGCAGATAAGCTGATCCCAAATCTAAGAAGGCACTTCATCGGCTATGGCCGAGGATGAATTTGGCTACCGCATTGGGATGATGAAAATTAAAAGGTGATCCGCAGCAGAGATATGATATTCCACGAAAGAAATGATGCACAAGGCATACATAAATTGACTCCAGCGACTCGAGCAGAGTGACCAGCATTTTGCAAATGTAGATGATGTCGCAATAGTCCCATGACGGAGCGATTGTAGCAAGTCCTCAGCTCGAGGAACTCGTTTGGACAGAGCAGTGGCGCATATTCCGACACCCCACAACCTTCTACTCCAACTCTCCGTATGGAGAAGGTCGTCTAGGCCTCATGTGCCTAATAGGAGATATATGAATTTTTGTTGTTGACTGATGGAGGGGAGCCTGAGTGCTATGATGCAGCTTGTCAGACTAGAGATGCTAGCAAGTGGAGCTTGCCATGAACGACGAGATGAAGTCTCTCATCTCCACCAGCTGGGAACTAGTTTTTTTACCCGTGGGGAAGAGACACTTCACAACAAATGGTGTACCGGTAAAGAAGAGCAGGATGGTTCTAGAGATACAAAGCCCGACTATTCGTCAAAGGATTCCAGCAGAAGGAAGGAGTTGACTACACCGACATTTTTGCTCCATTTGTGGCTCAATACTATCAGAACAGTATTGAGTATTGTTGCCATTGAAGATCTTTACTTGAACCGTTAGTTAAAGACCTGCATTTTCCTTTACGGATACTTGATGAGGAGATATACATGGACCAGCCGAAGGTTCTCAGAAAGAGGAAGAAAATATGGTGTTGCAGACTTTAAGAAGAGTTTGTATGGGCCTGAAACAAGCCCCAAGACAATGTATACAAAAAGTTTACGCTTCATGCCACAAGGAAGGTTCCAGAAGTGCAACGCCGACCACTGTTGCTACTTCAAGAATACAGGTCTACTTATTCATTTTTACTTCTTTATGTTGATGATATGTTAGTAGTCTGTTCTGATATGGAGGGGTGAAGGAAAAATAGTGGGAAACAAAAAACTAAATCCCCTTAGGGTGTCCCCTTCCCCTCCGGCCGTGGTTCGCATATAAATGCTATGAGAAGGTTTAATCAGCACTTGTCAAAGAGTTTTGAACATGAAAGCACTTGTGTCCAACACAGACGATTCTTGGAATGCAATCAACAAGAGATAAACAGCTAGGGATTTTCCAGTTATCTCAGGCAGAGTATATCAAACTTGTTTTGTGCAATATGTCACATGGCGACGCCATCCCGTCAACACACCCTTGCAGTACTTTCGCTTATCCAGGATCATTTCCCCTCAAACAGAGAAGAGAAAGATTTTCATGGGGCTAATGTTCCTTACGCGCTCAGCCATTGGAAGTTTGATGTACGCAATGGTCTGTACGAGACCAAATTTTTTATATGCCCTGCAGTGGGAGTTGTTAGCAGGTTTTATGTCAAATCCAAGGGAAATCTCATTGGAAGCTATAAAGTGGATTTTGGAAGTATCTAAAGGCTCCATATAGAAGTTTTTGTACTTTGGTAAGGGTGATTAAAAGTGACAAGGCTCCGTATATCGCAGACTGGATGTGAGTCGATCACCATAAGCACCACATATATTCACTGTTTTGGTATACAGGTGTTAGTTGGTGTCGCAGTTATAAAAGATTGTCACTCTATCCGCTACAGAAGCTAGTATGTAGCAGTAACTGAAGCCAGTAAAGAATGATATGGCTTCAAAATGTTGTTAACTGAGTGGGATTCAACAGGAGAAGAATGTTTTGCACAGTGAAAGTCAGAGTGCGATACAACTTGCAAGATTCAGCATTTCATCCAGAACTAAGCCTTGGACTTCGTTATCACTTCATCAGATCGTTATTGTAAGAATTATTCTTTATACTAGAAGAAGATCCAAGGAAGCAAGAATCAGCATATATGTTGACAATACGGTGGCTTATCAACACTGAAGTTATGTTTCACTTCAGTTGGCCTGAATAATAACAGACCGGAGAGATCCCGTGCTGCATAGATCAAGGTGTGAAGACAATTGAAATCAGTCTTCACGTGGGAGATTGTCAAGGAATGGGCTATACCCAATTTGTCAAAGAAATGGCCAACAACCATTTTTGGGGTCAAATGTAGGTGCCTAACTTAGGCACTGTCATGGCGGTGCCTAACCATTGCCAATTTTTTTTACCTAATTTTTCACCAATCAATTTTTGAACCCTAT
>CM018916.1:14279397-14284397 GCA_009663005.1 Actinidia chinensis
GTAGTGCTCAAATTACGGCCTTAGAGAAAAGTAGCATGAGGCCCACATCAGGTTCAGATTCTAAGTTACAATTTACTAGCTTCAACTCATGCTCAATATAAGGCTTAATGACTACCTTAAGTTGTCATGCTCCGCAACCCGGCCTAGACGGATTGTGGGCACGTGATAGCCGACGGCTTGCCCACCAAGGCCCAAATTACCTTAAACCTGTTGCATATTCATTCAAAAATGATATAAATTTTTCTTTTGGGGAACGAATCATAGTTAAGATATTAAAGTATCACGTCATCCCGTACATAAGGAGTTGTGCCTAAAAATTTTTTTTACACTTACATACAAAAGGAGGCCAAGTTAATTACACATACATCACAATGGCCAATTATAATGACATGACGTAGGGTTTTAGTTTAGTCTATTGTCATAACTACATAAGGCCCCTTGGCCACAAAAAACTATGATCGTGCAAGTTGTATCCTCTTCTTAAGGCTCCTCGGATTGACTCCTTAAAGGTTTTCGAAAAAATAAGCTAAAGCTTAGTGACTAACAACAGGTGATGCATGAATGTAAAATAACATGGACTTAGTTATATTTATACATACATTATCATGGTAAACCAGTGAGCGTAACATAGCTTCTTGAATATAACTTTTCATAAACTTGCATAACGTGGAAATCACATGCTTTAAAACATACATAGCATAAAAAGTGTGATCACTCGGTATACTAAACATGGTGACCCTATAGGGTCGGGTGGCTCTTTAGGCCTGAGATATCTCAATTGTTATAGTAGATTGAAACTTGATAACATCCACCACTCCACCAATCGAACGATGTAGAGTGACTTATTAATGTCCCCCACTCCACCGTTCGGACCATAGTTAGATTAAAGTCCACCACGGAGGACCCCAAGGTCCATGCCATTTGTTTTGATACGTTGAACATATTCATGTTTCAGTAAATAAACATCCAGGGTTTTCATTCATATCATAATAGCTATATCATACATTGACGGCATGACTGTGTAGTGATAACATACGTTAAGCATATAACATGAAAAATCATTGAATTACAATAATATGTCATTGAAACTTATTTTGAAAATACGTAATTTTATTCATGGCATCGTGTTACTCACCTGGATTCTCTTGGTAGGTCTAGACGTAGTATTCCTACACATTAAAAAGGGCCATAGGTTATTGTTCATCATTACTAGAATATCAATATAATGAGTAAAACGTGAAACTAATAGAAAATTCCAATTTTTCTACCCAAGGCATTATCCGTTTGAAAACTTTTTTCTACACTAGGTAACCCTAAGATGGTGCAGAACAGAATTCCATTCTCTAATTCAAGCTCAGGACCCCATTCGAACCATAGTGGAAAAACGTTTAACCCAAAACATTCGAACTCTTACCAATGCGTTCGAACAGAAACGTTCGACCTTCTTTACAATGTGTTCAAACAACAAAAGGTTGAACCACAAAAACCCACAAGAACAACCGTTTAAACCCTTTTTTCTGCGAACCCAAAATTCGAAATCAATCTTCTTCAAACTCTTTCGATTTCTCTCAAAACTTCTAAAAACGTAAAGACAAACCCATTTTGGTTACCATCAACTCAGTTTCAACTCTAAAACTAAGCTCTAACATGGTTAGATCTAGGATTTAAAACTAAAAAACATTAAAAAACTTTATATTACAATATACATTATATGGTTTGAGTTTATACCCTCTTCCTTAAAATTTTCAAGCCACAATGGTTTTTTTTGCTTTGGATGAGCTTCCCCAAACTTTCATTTTCTTTCTTCCTTCTTCTCTTTTTCTTCCTTCCTCTTTCGTCTCTCCTCTCTTCTCTCTTTCTCTCTCACAGTATGCGTGTTGTAGGGGTTTAGATTTGGTAAAAGTGGTAATATATAAATAAGTGAGAGTAGGGTTTGTTTGTTTTGTATTTGCTGATAAGGAGAGAAATTATCATGTGTGGTGCGTCCATCTTAATCTCGTGTTCCCTTTTATTTTCGTCTCCTGCAGTTACCGTTCGAAATACTAAACTAATCCTTCAACGCTAATGTGCGAATGCCAATCCTCTTGTTCGGGACACACATGAAAGAGTTCCGTGACGGTTTTGGATATTACACTTTCTCCCCTCCTTTATAAAAGTTTGTCCTAAACTTAACTAACGTCATACTTCCATTGTCTACTCTAACAAAAACATTCATCACGTAATTGAATATATAACTCGTGATAGTAACGTATCTATTGGGGTGTAACCCGTTGCGATTGCCTCTACTGCCTCTCAGTGGGAGCTACAACATGGTAACCGATTGATAGCTATCCAAGACAATTCGGCCTACACGAGGATACTTGGAAGAAGAAACTATTCGGACTGGTGCGATGAATACAAAGGAAAATGCTGATAATTTTGTAAAGAGAGCTAAACGTAACTCAAGTATGGTGAACGTTCATATGGAAATAGGAAATAGATAACGCTCGCGAATTCTCACTTCTCATTCCTAAGTGGATTCTTTCCCATGAGCATTCCCCATACAACCGCAATAACGGAATACTTTGTTTCTAAGAACTTGGTACGATGATCCGAATTCTCAATGTGTTTAACATAGCTTTACATCTTTCCTCACGTCCAATGGATATGATTAATCAGTGGGTGGGGTTATGGACCATTATTTCCGTAGCACTGATAGATGAAAAACATTATGCCACGATAATTAGTGAAAGAGCAATACGAGATTGCAACGGTGCTACTTCATTGTAGACAACTTCGAATGGCCATATATATATCGGCTTCAACTTTTCTTTCTCCCAAAACGATTTAACCCCTGGAAGAGATACTTTCAAAAACCGTGGTCCCCTTCTAAACTCTAAAATCTCGCCTCCGAACATTTGCAGAGATTACTTTTGGGCAACTCTGTGCGCGTTTGAAGTCTCTATTGATTAGCTTTGATTTATCAGTTGTTAGTGAACAATCTCAGGTCAACAAAAATTGTCATTGTCTCTAACTTCGTCAGCATACTGCGCCCTGCATTTCATACCCATAAAGTGCCTCATACGGTGCCATCCGAGCTTGCGTGGAAACTGTTGTTGTAAGCGAACTCTACAAGTGGATAAGTGTGTTTCTCAATTTTCTGAAAATCGAGTACACTAGCCGTAACATGTCTTCTAAAGTCTGGATGGTTATCTCCGACCTATCCGTCCATTTGTTAATGGAACGCAGTGCCTAAAATTTAGCTCAGGCCCAGAGCTTTGTTGTAAACTTTTCCAGAACTTCAACACAAAATCTCGGATCTCGATCCGAAACGATAGAAAACTGGCAATTCCGTGAAGTCGAATAATTTCTTCTATGTAAAGTGTCGCATACTTTGATAAGAATACGAGTCTTCATGGGCCAAGAAGGTGACTTGACTAGTGACGATCTACATAAAAAAAATAAGCTAAATGGCATTACAACCCTTGGCGAGTCGGTAATTCAATGCTACCAAGTCAGTGATGTGCTTCCCATTTCTATTCCGGTATTGGTAGAAAACGATTGCAAAATTCTGCTGGCCTTCATGTTCTGCCTTAACTTATTGACATGGTAGACATTGTGACATAATCCGCTCTTTCCTTCTTCATTCTAGGCCAACAAAAAGTTTCATTTCAAATCTCGATACATTTTTGTTCCTCTTGGATGTATTGTGAACTGGTATGTGGGGCTCCTCCAAAACCTGTCTTGCCCTCGATATTATTTGGAACACCTAAGCGACCTTAACTTAAGTGCTAATCTGTAAGGTAAAGTTTGGCTTTGGATCACTATTCACTAACATCTCCTCATAAACTTACACAAATATGGATCTTCATTAATTGCCGTTGCTTACAATTTCCATCAAGGTCGGTTGACCGATCATGGTTTAAGGCATCATGCTCGGTGTCTGTCCTTGCCAACCACTTCAATCTCTGCTCTCTCCAGCCTCAACGAACAAGGGCGTTTGTGACGTAACTAAGTATGCTAGATTGACTGTCGACTTCGGCTTGGCCTTCTTAGAGCTGTGTGCCTACAATCGTTGGCCTTTCCCGAATGAGTACTGAATAAAAAGGTAATTGTCTTTAATCACTCGAGCCATTTCTTTGTCTCATGTTGATTCTTCTAGGAAATAGGTACTTCAAGCTCTGTGATCGGTGTGAAAACTTCAATGTGACTCCATACAAATAGTGACGCCAAATCTTCAATGCAAAACCATTGCGGCTAATTCTAAATCATGGTGGATAAGTTCTTCTCATACGCGGCTCAACTATCTTGACGCATAGGCCAAAATCACCTTTCCCATGTTGCATTAATACAGGCATCCTAATCTCGATGTGAAGTAATCACTATAAATCGTAAACCATCGGTTCAGAGGTAAGGCTAAAATCGGTGAGGATATAATTGCTTCTTCAATATCTGAAAATTTTCTCTCATTTCTCATTCTATTCGAAAGGAACATTCTTATGCGTAAGCTATGTCAAAGTGGAGTTGACAATAATTCTACAAAAATCTTTTACAAATCTCCGATAGTAAAAACCCCTGCTTCTAAACATGCAACTTCTGACTTCAGTCACATTCGTTGGCCTCGGCCAATTCACGATGGCTTCGACTTGTGAGCACAAGAAAACCCTCCATCCACACTGATGATGTGTCCCAGAAAAGTCAAACTGAGAGCAAAAACTCGCACTTCTTTAGTTTGGCATGCAACCTCCTACTCCGCAAGGTTTGTAAAACCATCCTCAAGTGCTGCTCATGTTTTGTAAAACTTTTGAAATACCCAGATCTCATCGATAAATACTATAACAAATTCACAAGGAATGTTTGAATCCCCTATTCATCAAATTCAGGAATGCGGCTGGCGCTTTAGTAACTCCAAAATGGCATGAAACATGAAACTCATAATGTCCATATCTATTCTGAAAGCTTTCTTCTCTAACCTGTTTCTAGCTCTAACTTTCAATTGGTGATAACCTGATCTTAGTTCA
>CM018916.1:14374397-14393363 GCA_009663005.1 Actinidia chinensis
GACTTTTTCCTATGTCATTCGCTACAAACAATGTCATTAAAATGTGGTTGCGGGATGCCACTTTCACGCAGTATAACCTTAATCTCTTCTCTTGATGCTAAATTTCTTGGTTTTGAGCACATTACGGAGCTTTATTATGATGACCATAGATTTTGGTGAGATGTTTAGTGCATGGTGAAAATCTGCAGAGGGTATTCTTAAAATGAGGGTTTCTTGTTTAGAGAGAATAAATTGTGTGTCTAAATTGTTCAATGAGAGACTTATTATTCGGAATCACTGGTGGAGTTTTAAATGGACACTTTGGAGTTCGCTCAAACCCTAACTATTCTGCAAGAGCACTTTTATTGCCCACATATGAAACGGGAGGTTAGAGAATTTGGGGTAGGTGTGGCACTTGTAGGCCAATCGAAATCAAGGGGTCCAGCCGAATGGTCTATACACCCCCTCTATTCCTAGTTGGCCTTGGATTGATATTTCGATGGATTTTATTTGGGATGTTACTAGAGTAGACGTGAAGGAGGATTCATCTTTGTAGTTGTAGATCGAATTTTCTAGATGGCTCATTTTTTCCTTGTCACCAGACAGACGATGCCCTCCATGTAGCAGTTTGTTTCTTTAAGGGAGATTGTGAGGTTACATGGTCTGCTAGGACCATCATTTCTGATCGGGATGCTAATTCGTGAGCTACTTTTGGAAAATATTTTGGGGTTAAACTAGGAACAAAACTAATGTTCTCTAACTACTTCCATCCTCAAACTGATGGACAGCTGAAGTAGTCAATAGGACTTTATCCACTTTTGTTGATGGCCTGTCATTATAAGACATTAAGACTTTGGGAGGCTTGTTTTTACCATATGTGTGAGTTCGCTTATAATCGTTGTGTTCATTCTGCACAACAGTTCTCACCATTGAAATCATTTATGATTTTAGTTAATAATTCCTTTAACCTCCTTTGTGCGGATTCTTCACGTTGTTGGTGTGTTTCGTTCATAACAATAAACACAAGTGACATAACACTAGAAAAGGAAGGCAAACAAAGCCATGACCGCCCCCATAAGCAGTTACCAATTGAGCATAAATATTTTCAGAGAAAGCGTAACAGTACCACTAGGTTGGCATAACACTTACCCATGCGGGTGTAAAACATTCAATTACCCTTTGAAAACGAAGTGCTTTCAAAAGCAATTTGTAAGAGTTGGTCAGATTATCTTTATAGCTCTGCCCCTCAAACTTTCAATCTTGCTGATTAGGCCTTTGAACTTCTTGAAACTTCCTCCAAATCTTGTATATTAACCTCAAACTCTCAAAAAAAACTACTTGAAACAACTTTCGCGAAAATTGCAGATCTAAACTCCTCTCAAAAAGAAATACATAAAAACAGATGTTTTTTACACACATAACAAAATTTATGGGATAAAATTTTAGTCTCAATAATCTCCATTTGTCAATGCTGTTGTAACATCTCAACATGAAAAAACTAATCCCAAAATCCTTAACAGAGCACCATATGAAGGACTCCATGTGAAGCCTATCAAAGCACTCAAACAATGTATCCTAACCAATATCAAGATAATGGACAACATATCGAATGGACAAAGTAAAAACACAATATCGTCAGAGAGATCAATATCGAAGAGAGAAGTTCCATATTTAAGCATCTAGATAAGCATATCTAACCTATTTAAATAATCGAGCTCTCCCCCTTAGTCAAAGATGGACCAAAGGGGAAAGAAGGACAATCAAACGAGGTAGATAACATACATGTAAGATAGCAAATGAAAAAGAAAGGTAAGAGGATCTTGAACTCAAATTTACCACATAAGCCACCCGGACATCAACTGAAAAACCAAATCGACCATTGGCCCACTGAAGAATACTCCCTCTTACACGAGATAGAAACCCAAGAAGAACAGAAGGAGGAACAAACAGAAATATATAAACAAACAGAAATGAAACAAGACAAAACAAAGGTTAGATAAGAGATGTGAAAAGATTTTGATGAGACAAATACAGTTCCCTTTAACCTCAAAAGGCTATCAAATGAGCAACAGGCTCAAGAGGAGGGGCAATACACGACCTTCATCAAACTTGACAATCCATTCTTGGAGATCGAATATCCAAAGAAAGAAGACAAGGCCCAAACGTCCTCAATTTCCATACCCAAGGCCTGAGCCTTCCAAACAAGAAAATCGTGGTATAACTGAACAACTGTTTCCTTAACCCTCATAATCGTGATATTAAATGCTTTACTGTCAAGGTAGGGACCACATAGCAAGTCAATGCCCAAATAGGGGGTTATGGTGAGGCGGGATATGGAGAAATTGAGACCGAGACGAAGATGGATCGAATTCAGTCTCCATAGAGTACGCCTCTGATGGGAATATTTAGCTCCTGATGCCTTGACGTTAGGGCAAGGAGATCGTTGAGCTGCAAATGAAGAACGAAGTGAAGTTCAATGAGGAGAAACATTCCTTTTACACTAGATGCTATGTCAAGGACAAGGTATGTAGCGTAATTATGACGGTGGTAGTTGTCGGAATGTGGCAAGCAAAAACCATGGTTAATAAATTAGGTTACAAATGATACTGCATCCTAAGCCTTATAAATTGCAATGGTTGTGAATAATAGTGGTTGAGTTGAGGGTGACTAAAAACAGGTGTTAGTGGCAATTCCGCATCGGTAAATATGAACATTGAAGTTCTGTGTGATGTAAGTAACGTTGCACGCGGGCACTTGTTGTTAGGACGACCATGGCAGCTCGGATAGGCGAGTGAAAGAATGATGGCGTTCACGAATAAATATTCCATTGTACTCATCAACGACTCATAACCTTTGGAACTTTATCCCGGAACACGTTCATGAAGATGATCAAGTGAGATTACAAAAAGAGAGTGAACAAAAAAAAGAGTGAAAATGAGGAGAGAGGCCGAGGGAAAAAAAGAGAGAAAAGGCAATTATAGGATCAGGCCATTTGAGGTTAAAAACAGAGAAAAAACAAAAGAATTTTATGACAAAAGCCAAAGGAAAATAAGAGACAACGTTTTCAAATTAGCCGATGATTGTACTCTTTTACAAAGAAGAGGCATTTATTATAACACTAACGGACTTGATCTTTATTACGAGTTCTGTTTGTATATCTGTGTTGCAGGAATTTGAGGAGCTTCCCCGATGAGAGATGTCGCATGGTTTACCCCCATTGAGGGAATCGAGCATCAGATGATGTGTACCGGGGCTTCCATTCAAACAGACCAGCTTATAGGAAGCAATCCCCGAGGGCAAAAGGAGCTAAAGGCAGGTTAGTGAATTGGTTAGAAAAGGGGTTATGTTAGGGAAAACATGAAGTCATGTGCAGTTCCAGTTTGTTAGTTCCTAAAGAAGGATGGGACATGGAGACGTGCGTTAATGCTGAGCATAAAACAATAAACGGTAAAGTTATCGTCATCATATTCCTCGTGTAGTGATATGTTAGATGAATTGCATGGTTCTTGGTATTTTCTAAAATTGACTTGAAAAGTGGATATCATCAAATACGAATGAAAAAAAAGGCGATGAGTGAAAAAACTAGGGCATTTAAACTAAATATGGATTGTACGAGTGGTTAGTAATGCCCATTGGTCTAACTTATGCTCCGAGTACTTTCATGCGTTTAATGAATCATATTTGAGTGTATTTATCGGAAAATGTGTTGTTATATATTTTGATTGATATCCCATAATATAGCCAAAAAAAAAATTTAGATGATCATCTGTAAAACATTTACAGATCTTGTTTTAGATGTGCCTTAGACAAGAAAAGTTATTTGCTAATCTGAAGAAGTGTACATTTTGTACAGATAATCTTGTGTTTCTAGAGGCTTTGTTGTGAGTGCACAGGCCCTACATGTTGATGCGGAGAGATACGTGCCCATCCAAAATGGCCGGTCCCACAACCGTAGGTAATGGTGAGGAGTTTTTCATGGACTTGCTAGTTTCTATCTATTTCTTCTACCGATGGTTTGTAAAAGAATTTCAGCACATTAGTCCGCACCACTTACGGAAGGGATCTAGAAAACGTGGGTTTTAAAGTGAGGAGACGAACAAGAAAAGGCATTTCATTGTCAGCAAGGCTGACCACGCTCCTTATTATACTTTGCCCAAATTTTGCTAAAATGTTTAAAAGTGAATGTGTGCTTCAAGCATGGGTATAGGCGGGCAGTTTAAACAAATGCAAGAGGGACGACCAAATAGTTATTTCAGTGAGAAACTATTGTGCCCCTTAAACTCCGGCGACTTTGAGAAGGGTTGTATTCTTGGTTAGGGCCGTTGGAGACATGACGTCACTACCTATGCATAGAGAATTCGTGATCCACACAGATCATGAGTCCATCCTTGAAACATTTAAGGGCCAACATAACTGAACAAAAGACCTGCCCCGATAGCTGAGTTCATCAAGACATTTCGTCCGTACTTTATCCGATACAAGCAAGGTAGGAAAACGTCGTTGCCGATGCACCTTCTCGCAGGTACGTATGCTTTCAACTATTGATGCTAATTACTTGGTTTTGAGCAAATTAAAAAGGAATTATATGCAACATACGCATGATTTTTGTGCAGAATATAAAGTGAGCGAGAACCCGCCAATGGAAGGACTTTTAGGCATGATGGATTCTTGGTTTCGTGAGAACAAATTATGCGTGCCTAAATTGCTCTGTGAGATAATTGCTGGTTGGAGACTCCCATGGTGGAGTTGATGGACATGTCTTTTGTTCAGTTTATGCTGGCCTCTTTAAATGTTTCAAGGACTCATGATCTGTAAATGGATCACGAATTCTCTATGCCTAAGGTAATGACGGCCATGTCTCCACCCCTAACCAATGCATCAACTCCTTTCATAAGTCGGGTAGTTTAAGGTTGCCCCACTTAGTTTTCTCACTGAAGTAGCTATTTGTCGTCCCTCTTCTTAAACCTGCGCCGATACCCATACCCTGAAGCATCACATTCATTTCAAACATTTAGCAAAATTGGACAAAGCTAATAAGGAGCGTTGGTCAGGACCTTTGCTTTGACCATTGAAATGCCTTTTCTTGTCGTCTCCCACTTAAAAAACCACATTTTTCTTGATTACTTCCGTAAGTGGTGGCGACTAATGTGCTGAAATCTTTCACAACCCGCGGTAGAAACTGCAAGTGTCCATGAAAACTCCTCACATTACCTACGGTTGTGGGACTCGGCCATTCTTGGATGGCACGTATCTCCTCCGCATCAAACATGTAGGCCTGTGCACTCACACAAAACATAGAAACCAGATTATCTGTACAAAAGGTACACTTCTTTAGATAGCAATAACTTTTCTTGTCTAAAGCACTCTAAAACAATGTTAAATGTTGTACAGATCATCTAAGTTTTGCTATTTGAGGATATCATTCAAAATATACAACAACACAATTTTCGATAAATGCACACACATATGATTCATCAAACGCATGAAAGTACTCTGACATAGTAGACCACATGGCATTACTACCCACTCGTACAATCTCCTATTTAGTTTTGAACTGCAGTTTTTCCACTCATCGCCTTCTTTCATTCGATTGATGCTTCCCTTTTCAAGTCAAATTTAGAAAATTGCAAGACCATGGCATTCATCTAACATATCATCCTAAACGATAAATAAGGAATACGATACTTTTACCGTAGATTGTTTTATTGCTCGGCAAATCAACGCACATTCTCATGTCCCATCCTTCTTAGGAACTACAAAACTGGAACTCACAGACTCATGCTTTCCCTAACTACCTCTTTCCTACATCACGAACTCTGCCTTTGAATGCTCTTTGTCTCGTCGGGGTTTTGCTCCTATAAGCTGGTCTGTTGGCCTGGAAGCGCCGGTAGCAAATTAATCTGATGCTCGATTCCCGACTGTGGGGGGAGGTAAACCATGCGGCATCTCTCTGGAAAGACGTCCCTCAAATTGCTGAACGATATACAACAGAACTAGGTATAACATAGTCAAGTCCGTTAGTGTTAATAAATGCCTCCTTGACAAGATCAATCATCGGCTGATTTGAAAACATGCGCTCTTGATTCTTTGGCTTTTGCATAAAATTTGTTTATTTTGTTTTCTCTCTATTTTCCTCCATGGCCGATCTATAATTTGTCTTTTCTCTCTTTTTTTCCTCGGCCTCTCTCTCCTTTTCACTCTTTTTTGTTCACTCTCTTTTGTAATCTCACTTTGGCTTCCGAACTTTTTCGGTGATAAAGGTCAATGGGTTATGGGTCGTTGATTAGTACAAATGACTATTTATTCGTGAACCCTCATGCTTCACCCGCACTATCGAACTGGCCATGGTCGTCCTAACAACAAGTGCCCAGCTTGCATCGTTAGTACATCACACATAACATCATCTTCATATTTACCGATTCGGAATGCCCCCAACACCGTTTAGGTCACCCTCAACTTACCACTATTAAGTCAACCATTGCAATTTATAAGGTTTGGAGGCAATATCGTTGGCACTCCTAACTTATCACGCCAGGGTTGTGCTTGCCACTTTGTACAACTACCACCATCAAAATTCGCTACATACTTTGTCCTTGACATAGCATCTGGGTAAAAGAATGTTCTCTCGTTGAACTTCATCGTCGTTCTCATGTGCAAGCTCACGATCTCCTTTGCCACTAACCAATGCCTCAGGACCTAAATATTCCTCCTCAGAGGATCCTCTAATGGAGACATTGAATTTCAGATCATCTTCGTCATCGTCTCAATTTCTCCATTATCTCTCATCACCATAACCCGCCTATTCGGCATTGACTGCTATGTGTCCCTTTCCTTGACATTTAAATCATTTAATATCACGATTATGAGGATTAGGAGTTTCGGTTTACCATTACTTTCTTGCTGGAAGGCTCAGCTTTGGGGTTGGATATGGAGGACGTTTGGGCCTTCTCTACTTTCTTTGGATAGTTTCGATCTCCAAGATTGGATTTGCAAGTTGATGAAGGGCGTGTATTGCCCCTCCTCTTGAGCGGTTGCTCAATCTTGACAGCCTTTTGCACTATTTTTCTATCTCTACATAATGTTTGCACTCGACCACATTAGCAATCTCCTGATTTTAAGCCATTAAGAAAAATGAGTCCATGGTTGCTTCTCGGTCTTTCTTCACATTTGGCCCTAATCATGACAATCTCCATCTCGTGTAATTCTTCCCACTTCGATGCCATGCGTGAGACCTTGCATTTTTGGTACAAGGCCTGTGTAGAAATGGCTGGAACAAGCGCTTTCTCATCACGGCCTTCATGTCTTCCCACGTCGCAATTGACTTTTTCCACTCGTCTCCTGCTAATACTAACTGATCCCACCAATCATACAACAAGTCATAATTCAATCACAGGCTATTTACCTTTTGTGCTTCAGAGTAGTGTTGACAATCAACACGAGTTCCATCTTCTTTTCCTACAGGTAGGCTTCAGGATCAAAGTTTTTCCTTGAAACAACGAACCTTCCATCTTTATACACTAAAGTTATCATCCCCTTTGGTTTCTATCTCTCCTACTCGTCCTTCCTCCGACGACTACACACATTCCTCCTCCTCGCCATACTCATCCCATAGTAATTACTAACTTCTTCTCTAACTGGAGCCCCCTCTCCTACGGCTCATGGAACGGTTGTGGCTGCTCCGCGCGTGAGTTCTCAATTGATTTAAGCGTTCATAGCATTGTTCCAATTCCCCTCTCATCTCTGGTCTTATCTCCCCCACTAATGCCTCCTGTCCAAAGCGTTAGATCCTCTGGACTGGAAGAATCATTCATATTGCTTTTTATCTCTGTTTGCAGCAGTTTTCACAAAATAAAGATTCGAAAGAAACAAAACAAACAAAAAAGGACCTCACACACTCCCTTACGTGTTTCACTCGAATAATGAATTCCATCAACGCTCTGTGTTTTCAACAGTAAAATTGGCTTAAACCCTCATAGTACTTACCACTCTTGCCTCTTTTCACTGTTATTTCTCAAAAAGTTCTTATCAACACTCATCAAACAAATAATCATGAATTTCTTAGTCACGTTTCCGCACACCCGAAGAGAGATTTCTTAGGTTCACACGAACGAATCACAAAGAGACTGGAATAACAAAGTTTATTAGGACAAAATATCAAAAACGAGTTCCTCTTCAAATTTTTTTTTCTCGAAATATTCATGCATGGCATCAAGATAACTTTTTTTTCTTTTTTTTTTCTTCTCTTTTTTTTCTCTTTTTTTTTTTGGACCTTGATCAATTTACTATAAATTGATCCAAACGAAATTCAAGAATCGCAAGATAGATTAAACCTGATGTTAGAGCCTAAGCTTCTGATAACCAAATGGATAACGAACCCCGTCGTGGGTCGTTGTAACGAACCCCGTATCAAGTTCTTGTTGCTAAGCCGTTCTACGGTCAACTTTTAAGATGGAAACCGCGCAGGCCCAACCACCTATAAGAGATGTGAACCTTGGTATAAGGAGGACGCCACAAGATCAAGGATGAAATACTCGATTGATAAGTCAAGAATGAACCCACATAGAATCTGATAAGTTCAAATTTAGTTTCTCAAAAAACATAGATAAATACTCTCAAAAAACTCAATACAACTCTCCCCTCTTTCTTTACTTGAATCATGCTTATTAAGGGCTGGATATTTTGTTTCATCACCGCTCAATGGCATCCAACTTTGCTTTGTTTGAACCAAATCCCTTGAATCATCCCCACTTAATGTCATTTTGAAATTTCTTGGCACGTGCTCTTGTAATGGGGCCAATGGGTAACTTGAATTGGGATCCGCATTCCTGGATCTCGTCTTTGCCATGTCCTCATTAGAGGAATGGGACCGTTCCTACTCTTGGCACGAATAAACGACATGCATACAACTGGACTACCCGGTGAATTAATGTAAGTGCTACGCTCAATATTTCTGATTTGAGTCCTTTTGTTGTAGGTGATGAACTTGATTTGAGGACAAATTCTTTTCAAAAGAGGGGAATGATGAGTACATGCTACACGAGATCCAGGCATGCGGATCCAATTTCAAGTTTCCATTGGCCGCAATTACAAGAGCACGTGCAAATTTCAAATACATTAAAGGACTGATTCAAGGGATTTGGGCTCAAACAACAAGTGGAGCCCATTGTGATGATAATAAAATATCCATCCCTTAATAAGCATGATTCCAGGACAAGAAAGTCATAATAAATGGGAGCTGACTTCCTTAAATTGAGGATTCTTGTTGCACAACTTTGAACTGAAATTAAGGACATTATGTCTGATTGTCCCCTTTATTAAATTGAAGTTTTTCTTATGGCAGAATTTTAGGCTGAAATTTTGATAAAGTCAGTTTGACTTCCTTAAATTGAGGCCACAGTTTTCTAAGTTTAAGAATTTGCTAAGGCTGATCTTTGTGGGCCTTAGTAGTATAAATTGTACTCAGAGAAAAAGAATTTCCTTTTAAGAGGGGGTGGTGTTGTATTGAGTGAGAGTAGTTCTCTTATTTCTCTGAGAACTAATTGAAATTATCCGACTTCTCTGTGGCGTTCATTCTTGACTTACAATCGAGTATTTCACACTTGATTATGGCGTTCTCCTTTATACACGGTTCACATCTCTTGTATACGTGTTGAGTCGCTCCGTTTCAATCTAAACCTGAACGTAGAAAGGTTTAGGGCAACAATACTTGAACAGGGGTCGTTACAACGAGACGGGGTTCGTCGCGTTGTTTGGGTTTGTTTAGGATTTGGCTGTCGGGTTTGTCGAGTTTGTTGGCGTGGTCGTATCAATAACAATAACCAGATTAAACATAAAACACTAGAAAAGGAAGCGCAGAACAAGCCATAACTCCCCATAGCAGTACCAATGTGAGATAATATATTTTCAGAGAAGCGTAACAGTTACCACAAGGTGGCATAACCTTAACCCTGATGGGTGGTAAACATTCAATTACCCTATGGGAAACGAAAAGTGCTTTCAAAAAGCCAATTGAACAGTTGGTCAGATGAATCTTATAGCTGCCGCCCTAAAAACTTTCAAATTTGACTGTTTAGGGGGCCTTTTAACACTTCTTGAAACTTCCAAATCTGTAGATTAATAAACCAAAACTACTTGAAACAACTTTCGCAAAAATTGCAAGATCTAAACGCTCTCAAAAAGAAATACATAAAGCTATGTTTTTTCACACACATTAACAATCTTATGGAGATAAATTTTAGTCTCAATAATCTCCCCTTTGTCATGCTGTACATCTAACATAAAAAACTAATCCAAAATCCCTTACAGAGCACTCATATGAAGCTCCAATGTGAACCCTATCAAGCAACTCAACCCAAGTCTCCTAACCAATATCAAATATATTGACAACATAATCGTGGACAAAGCAAACTAGCAATATCGTCAAGATATCAATATCGAAAGAGAATATTCAATATTTAAGCATCATCAGATAAGCTATCTACCTAATCGAGCCTCTCCCCTTTCTGTCAACAGATGGACAAAGGGGAAAGAAGGACAATAACGAGGTAACAAACATACATGTAAATATAGACAAATAAAAAGAATTTAAGGATCTTGAATTCACAATTACCAACATAAGCCAACCCGACCTCACATGAACAAACCAAATGCGACCATTGGGCACCGTGAAGAAACTCCCTCTTACCACGACTAATACCCAAGAAGAACATAAGGAGGAACAAACAAAATCATATAAACAAACAGATGACAGACAAAACAAAAGTCTAGATAAAGATTGAAAAAGATTTTGATGAGACAAATACAGTTTCACCTTTAACCTCAAAAATATTTTTTTTTAAACTTCCAACAAATTGAGCAATTCATCTAATTGAGACAAGCATTAGAACATGAAAGTCTCTAATATAACCAACATATGAACATACACACTAGGCCCCACTTGAAATAGTAGGTTCTAATGTGCCCTTTAACCCCACAAAAATGACATGTAGGCACAAACTTTTTAAATTCATGTAAATGTGCTTTGTGTTCATGTGGAGGACAAGAGCCACGTAATTTCCAATAATTTGGTCTAATATTTCACACCACAATGATAACTAGGCTTAAACTTTAAAGAATTTACCTCACCACGCCTGGTGGTTGCCTTTCCCAAAAATGCACCTTGCTTCTTTGCCTTGATAGGTGTAGACTTTTTGTTCTTGGGCATCAAATGCACACTTGCATCGGTGGTCTTCTTGATTAATGTTTTTCCTCCATTGGCCTTGAACGGCATGAAATTGTTGCCAATGGGCTTTATTAAAGCCACTTTGCCTCTTGCCTTGGAAATTGAAGCACCACCAGTATATCTAGGTCCCCCTTTATCATTAGCCATTTTTTGAGCACTTAACACCTCATTCAATGCCTTTGTTCTTGAGAGTAGCATTAGCACAATTTAAATCATTCTCAATTTAGCTACTTTCAAATCAAACACATTCCTAGATTCTAGGCATGCACGCAATTCTTCACCAAGTTCATTATCTTTCTTTTTAAGTACATCACATGTAACAACAAGGCCATTTCATTTTCACACAAAGAAAGTTTTTCTGGTGGGGGGGCCCGGATAGGTGTTGTAAGGGGGGAGGGGAAGGATAGGAGATCCCTCCCCTTAGAGAAGATACATGAAAAGGAAGCCGCTGGCTTTTATTACAAAGACATGAGTCACAAGTATTTCGCTAGAGGATGGAGAAGAGGAAGGGTGCAAGAGGTAACAAAATGATGTAGAAATACGAGAGGATGACGGCCCAAGCCGGCTGTGCCAGTTGGTCAAAGAGCTTTCACCCAACCAAAGCATGGAAGGTGTGTCCGGAGGAGACAAGATGAGGCCACCGTACACATCATTATTATTCCGTCCGCGAATGAGAAGTCGGCCCCGTGCGAAGTCCTTCACCAAAAAATAGCAGGGAAAAATTCAATAGATGTATTATTGGATTTACAAAATTGAGAGACTGAAAGCAGATTTTTCTTGATGGAAGGAACACAGAGAACATTAGATACGGCAAAGGTTTTGGAATGAGTGGGAAGAGTGGAGTGCCAGTATGAGTTATGCACAATCCTGTGCCGTCACCTATAACAATAACATCCGAACCTTCATATGCCGAGCTGATTGAGAGGTTGTTGAGATCATCTGTGACATGATGAGATGCGGCAGAATCAAGAAGCCAATTTGTGGCCGTGGGGGAACGGGGCAGTGTAGTTGGCAGTAGGAGCTGTAGAATCAGGCGGACGCGAGGGCCGCGTTTTGCACTATGACCTTGTTGCTCACACAATGGCCAGAGCCTTTGTAACCCTGGCCTGGGCATTTTTTCTGGGGCCTGATTTGAGCCTTGATAGCCACGATTGAAGTAGACAATGGCCGATGTCCGCGGTGTTGTAGGAGGCTTGTTGTTGTTGTAAGTGCCTGAGAGTAGAAGGTCCATATCTTGGTGACGGAGACGTGATTGTGGGAGACATAGCACGCACTCCTCACGTTTTTCAACAAAAATTTTCATACTTGACAAGTTTATCGAAGATCTTCAAAGCTAATGGGGTTGTTTTTCGCGAGCACGAATCGCTGCAGTGATTTCTTTGAATTCCTCGTCACGCTCGTGAGGCCGGCCGAGGGCCTCGACGATTCGATGCGGGCGAGATGCGAGGCAAAATAGTCGAAAATGGGATCAATGGGTGCAACTAGGTGGTCTACCGTAGGGCGCCAACCAAGTCAATATCCTAGGAGGCTCACCATGATGAAAATTCATCAGATATGCCTTCTCGATGGTGGGGTTAAGAAGTCACCCACAGGTGAAGGAGGACATGGCTAACACAGATCCAGGAATGCGGATCAATCAAGTTCCCATTGCCCAATTACAGATCACGTGCCAATAATTTTCAAACTCTTAAGTGGCTGATTCAAGGATTTGGGCTCAAACATCAGTGGAGGGGGGGGCCCATGGGTTATGTGAGAAATAATATATCCCAGCCCATAATAAGCATGATTCAAGTCCAGAAAGTCAATAGACAATGGGGATCTGACTTCCTCCTTAAATTGAGGATTTCTTGTTGCACAACTTTGGGCTGAAATATGGAGTTATGTCAATGCTTGTCTATTAAAATGAAGTTGTCTTATGGCAGAATTTTTAGGCTAAATTACGGGATAAAGTTAGGTTTTGAACTCTTAAATTGAGGCCAAAGTTTTATTAGTTTAAATTTACTAGGCTGATCTTTGTGGCCTTTAGTAGTAAAAATTGTGCTCCTTTCATTTGAAGAGGGGAGTTGTATGAGTGACAGTATTTCTCTTATGTTCTTTTAGAACAAAAAAAAAAAAAAAAATAATTTGAACTTATCAGATTTTGTCTGTGGCGTTCATTCTTGACTTATCAATCGAGTATTTCAACTGCATGTGGCATCCTCAATTATACAAAGGTTCACATCTATTATAGGTGTTGGGTCGCGGTCTCTATTAAAAACCTGGAAGTAGAATGGTCTTAGCGCAACAATACTGATACGGGGTCGTACAACGACACGGGGGGTTCGTATCAACAGGGCTGGGGACAAGGGTGGTGGCAATGAGCCGTCTTGAGACTCATTAACTCTGGATCCGAGCGATTGCGTAGAGAGTGTTAAGTTTGTACCATGCCATACAGGAGGTTGTTGCTGGAAGCAACGAGTGGCATGATTGTTCTGAAACAGAGGAATGATGGAGGCCAACAGGAGCTGATATGTCGAAGCCATTAGCAGGGGTGAGCTGGGTTAGATGCTTCGTTCAAATGGATTTTGGGTTGGTTCCCGGATAAGAAGCCATCACATATCGCACGAGATCATAGCCAGTGAGAAGAGAGTTGAACTGAGCACGCCATGTTAGGTAGTTTGAGGGGTAGTTGTGTGCAGCATTGATTGCCAATGATGAAGTTGGTGCTGCAATAACAGCGGTTAGACACAACAGAGCTGAATGTGTTGAGAATTTTGCCATGGAAACAAGAGCTAGAATTCTGAATGCTCGTCGAGCGTGGCTACTCTGATACCATAAAGGATTGGTAAAAGATATTTTTACATTATATAGAGACTACAAGAGAATAAAACAACAGAATCTTCTCTAAGAAAAGGAAACAAATATTCTAAAGTTTAAGGTAACAAATCTCCTAAGTATAAGGAAGTATTAGTAGTGAGAGAGGTACAGCGGTAGATTTTATTTTGGTATAGCGGTGAATCGGTTACTCTTATAGCATGCTGTCACGAGTTGCGAGTTAAATATCGCTCTTGCTTATGACTTCTCGATAGTCATCTAGGGCCAAGGGCAAAGCATTGTGCGTGGATCGTATAGAGTCAGTGCACTAGCATGGCCTAGTGGCATTTTCATAAATGTGTGAATTGCATAATCATAATACGACAATTATGACACCTCAAATGTAGGCGTGATGGTCCCCCTGCCCAATCAAATAAGTCAAAATGGAATATATAGGGGAGTGGTGAGCTAGCTAACCATATCCTGTGCCAAAATGGACACTAAAATGGTAACCTTGGGAAACTTGGGAGTGGACTCTAGGCAACGATATGGGTTGACGTAGTCTCCCTGTGGACTTGGGAACGCCGCCAAGACATTGTAATTGTTTAGAATAAAGGGTATAATGATATTGAAGAATGGATTCTACGTATGATTAATTACTTTTTGAAAAATCATATATAGGTCAAACAAACTCATATGGTTCAAAAATATGTAACAATCATTCGTTTAATTCAAACAAAAGTTTGGTGTGAACTCGTATAAGCATGCATACAATTGAAAAAGAGATTTGGATGTGAAAAGAATTAATTGACTCGCTCGGCAATTTAAAGGAAAACTCAATCAGCATAAAAGAGTCAGAATTGTCAAATTCCAAACCGTGATATCTACAATAAAATTGATTGCTTATAATGCTAATGGAACTTGTAGAGGTACAAAAAAATTGCGTAATATCATTTTGGATTATGACAGGCTCGGTTGTTTCGAAGAAAATAGAGAACCCGCTCAAAACTGACTGAAAAACGTCCACAAAGTCGGTCCATCGGAAGTTCCTAAAACTTGACGATCGAAGTTTGAAGAGCCAAAACAAGTTGTGATCGTCCGGATCATGGAATCCTTGAAACATTTGAAGAGCAACACAAGTTGAACAAGATGCAATGCTCGACGGGTTGCGTTCACTGAGGACTTTTCCCATGTCATTCGCCCCTACAAACAAGTAAGGAAAATGTGGTTGCGGGATGCACTTTAAGCAACTATGCCTTAATCTCTTCTCTTGATGCTAAGTTTCTTGCGTTTAGAGAGCATAAGGCGCTGTATTATGAGACCATGATTTGGTGGAGATTGTATACTGCATGTGAAAAATCTGCAGAGGGTAAGTTCTATAAGTATGAGGGTTCTTGTTCAGAGGAGAATAAATTGTGTGCATAATTGTTCAATTTTATTGGCCACATATGAAACGGGATGTGAGAGAATTTTGGTAGGTGTGGTCACTGTAGGCAAGCTAATCAAGGGGTCCAGCGAAATGGTCTATTACAACCCACCTATTCCTAGTTCCCTTGGATTGAGATTTCGATGGATTTTGTATTGGGTTTACATAAGGAGTAGACGCGGAGGGAGTCGATCTTTGTAGTTGAGACGATTTCTAAAGATGATCATTTTATCTTCACTTGTCATAAAATGCTCTCATGAGCCAGATTTGGTTCTTTAAGGGAGATCGTGTGAGTTACAATGGTTAATTGGGGGCCTAGGGACCATCGTTTTTGATGGGAATGCAAGTTCTTGAGCTCTTTTTTGGAAAACATTGTGGGGGTAATCATAGGAACAAAACTATTGTTCTCTACTACTTGTCATCCCCTCAAACTGATGGAACAGACTGAAGTAGTCATAGGACTTTAATATCCATGAGAGGGCAACAAAGACTCAATATAGAAGGGAAGAACCAAGAGCAATACATCAAGCAAGCCAACAAAGGACGTCACCAAGCTGGTTTTTTGACCTGGTGATTGGTGTGGTTTACACATGAGGAAATAAAGGTTTCCGGTACAAAGAACTTTCTAAAGTGCTGCCACTGCCTGCCCGCTCGATGAGATGGTCTATTTTTTTTCAAGGTGTTCGAACGAATTCAATGATAAATGCCTACAAACTTTGATTTACCAGGGATTACAATGTTATGCTACTTTCATGTACTGGACTTGAAGTCCTTTTGTTGTAGGTTAAGATTTGAGGCAATCCTTTTTCAAAGAGGGGGAGGAATGTGAGGACATCAAGGCCTATCAAGGCTCATGATCCAGTCAATCTCCTATTGTCCGGTGACGAGAGCTCGATCTAAGAGATTCAAAGAATAGCTAACTAACTTAGTCCGGAGAGTGCTACAACAAATAAGAAGTATGTTCACTACTGAGGTGAAAAGGCTGGTATTCTCTCAAATATCGATCCGTGAGAGAACCAATCCCGTCTATATGTGCCAGGGAGATTACAATCTGATGTGGGTGTGTTTTTACTAGAAAAGAATCAAGTCAGGAAATTGTGTTTACAAAGTCCAAGAATTTCAAGATTCAGAAAGTTATGAAGATCAATTAATGATTTAACGTCTTTGTATTCTTAGATTATATTTGATTAGGATTCCTGTTTAGCTTGGAGATAAGATCAGATTTGACTTAGGTCCAAGGACACTTGATTTGGCTAGGATTTTATTTTATTAGGATAAAATTAGATTCTAATTTTTATCTTGTAGGCCTATAAAAAGGGCAGGCTATCATTTCGAAAATCAATGAATTAAGAGAGATTTCGTTTGTTCTTCTTGAGTTCTTCAAGAAACTAATCTGAACTTATCAGGAATTCCTTGGTGGCGTCTTCAATCGTACCCAATGTTCTTGCTTTGCTAAGCAACGGGTCCGGTTTGCATCAAACTTGAAAGAGTTTGGGTTTTTGTGTGTCGTTTTCGGATTTGTGTCGTGTCTCGTCCGCTTGTTTTTGCGTGGTTCGTAAATCATAAACAATAACACATATTAAACGTACACTAGAAAAGAAATGCATAACAAAGCCATAACTCCCCTAGCATTTACCAAATGTGAGCATAATATATTTTCAGAGAAGCGTAACCAGTACACAAGGTGGCATAACACTTACCCCCTGATGGGTAACATTCAATTACCCTTTGAAACGAAAGTTCTTTCAAAAGCCATATTTGTTAACAGTTTTGGTCAGATGATCTTTAATAGCTGCCCTAAAACTTTCAAATCTTTGGTAGGGGTGGGGGTGCCTTGAACTTCTTGAAACTTCCAATCCTTTTAGATTATAAACCTCAAAACTACTTGAACAACTTTCGCAAAATTGCAAGATCTAACTCTCTCAAAAAGGAAATACATAAAAACATATGTTTTTTCACAAACAATTAACAAATCTTATGGGATAATTTTAGTCTCATAATCTCCCTTTTGTCAATGCTGTAACATCTACCATGAAAAAACTACTCCTCAAAATCCTTAACAGAGCACCATATGAAGACTCCCAAATGTGAACCCTATCAAAGCAACGCAACACAATGTATCCTAACTGATACGAAAACCCCGTGTCGTTGTAACGAACCCAGTATCAGTATTATTGCCTAAGACCGTTCTTACGTTTCATGGGGGGGTGTGTGTGGGGGGTTAGATTGAAACCGCTACCCAACACCTATAAAGAGATGGAACTTGGTATAAATGAGAACGCCACAATCAAGGGTGAAATACTCGTTGTACTTCAAGAATGAACGCCACTGAAGAATCTGATAATTTCAAATAGTTCTCAAACCACATAAGATAAATACTCTCACCAATACACCTCCCCTCTCAATAGTAGAAGCACATTTATACTACTAAGGCCACAAAGATCAGCCTTAGTAAATTCGTAAACTAAGAAAACTTTGGCCTCATTTAAGGAATCAAACCTAACCTTTAATCCCTTATTTCAGCCTAAAAATTCTGGCCATCAGACACCTTCAATTTAATAAAGACAAGCATGACATTAACTCCATAATTTTCAGCCCAAAGTTGTGCACAAGAATCCTCAATTTAAGGAAGTCAAGCTTCCCCATTTGTCTCTTGACTTTCTTGCTTGAATCATGCTTATTATGGGCTGGATTTTTGTTCATCACCATCAATGGCCTCCACTTGCTTGTTTGAGCCCAAATCCCTTGAATCATCCCACTTATGCATTTTGAATTTCTTGCACGTGCTCTTGTAATTGGGGCCAATGGGAACTTTGAATTGGATCTGCATTCCTGGTCTCGGTGTTAGCCATTCCCATCATTTCCTCTCTTCTTGAAAATGATTTTTTCCCAAATCATTCCTCACCTACAGCAAAAGGACTCAAATCAGAAATATTCAAGGTTAGCACTTACATATATTCCCCGGGTAAGTCCAGTTTGTATGCATTGTCCGTTTATATTTCGTTCCAAACTTGAACGTCCGTGCCCCCCCCCCCTCTGGGGATTAACTTTGGATTTCCGTTGAGTTGGGAACCGCTCCTTACGCATGTTGTAAACCAACCTAATCTCCATGTTCAAAAACTACCTGTTTCCGCCCTTTTATGGCTTGTTTTCGCATATTGCTCAGTTCTCTTTCAATGTTAGTTTTGCTTTCTCATGGATCTGCTTACAGTTCAGCCTTTCTTTTCCGTCCAAATTCACATGCTCAGTCAAAGTAATGGTAGATAATCCAAAGGAGTTAAAGGATTAAAACCCTAACATCTCAAATGGTGAATTAGTAGCAGAATGAACGAACGATTATAAGCAAATTCAACATACGGCAACAATCTTCCCATGGGGTGGGGGGGGGTTTTAATATTTTTCTTATAATTGCCCGCACAAAGTTAGATGAGTCTTTTTTACTACTTCTGTTTGACCATCGGTTTTGAGGATTGGGGAACAAGTAGTTAAAACAACAACTTGGTTCCTAATTTGCCCCATAAAGTCTTCCAGACTAAACTCAAAAATT
>CM018916.1:14473463-14475963 GCA_009663005.1 Actinidia chinensis
TCTGGAGTGAAGTAGTTCATAACGCATGTTACCTGATCAACAAATCACCATTTGCTCTGTTGAAGTTCATGGTCCAAAGAAGGTGTGGTTTGGCAAGAATGCCTCTTACTCTCACTTGAAAGTGTTTGGGTGCACGTATCCAAGAAGCTCGATATCAAGTCCACTCAGTGCATCTTCATTAGCTATGGAGATGAAAATTTTGAAGACAGGCTATGAGATCTAGAGATGAAGAAGGTCGTCAAAAGTAGGGACATCGTGTTCCAAGGAAACTAGATGTTCAGAGACATTGAAAATTCCATAAAGTGCAGTGATTCGAGCTCCAATGCTCCAAATATTGTCTCAAACCCTACACCTTCACAAATTGCCACAAATACTGAGAAGTTGCAAGATGAAGAGGTTATATAGGGTATTGAGCAATGGGAGTCGCAACCCCCTCCACCAGAAGCTGTAAGACCATTATGTCAATCAGATGGTGAAGTTCCTCCTTCGCCTGATGCTAGTGGACCAAGGATGTCGAGAAGTGGGCGAACTCGGACTCAATCGAGTATATATATGAGTTCAAATTATCTTCTACTCACTGATGAGGAGGAGCCAAAGAACTCCAAGGAAGCCAAAGCTCATATGGAGAAGAAGAAATGGCTGTAAGCAATGCAAACAAAGATAAGCTCTTTGTAGAAGAACAAACCCTATGAGTTGGTGAAGCTTCCGAAGGGAAATAAAGCATTGAGGAACAAGTGGGTGTTCAAGATGAAAAGAGATGGCAACGAGAAGCTAGCTAAGTACAAAGCCTGATTGGTTGTCAAAGGATTCGAGCAAAAGAAGGGGATCAACTTTTATAAAATCTTATTACCGGTAGTGAATATGACCTCAATTCGAGTGATACTTGGACTAGTAGCTATCATGAACCTAGAGCTTGAGCAGATGGATATGAAGATTGATTTCCTCCATGGAGATCTAGAGGAAGAAATCTATATGGACTAGCTTGAAAATTTTGAGGTTCTTAGGAAGGAGCACTCAGTTTACAAACTGAAGAAAAGTTTCTACAGGCTTCAGCAGGCACTGAAACAATGGTACAAGAAGTTTAACTCCTTCATGGTAAGTCAGGAGTACAAGAGAACTGAAGCAGACCAATGCGTTTATGTTCGAAGATTCTCGGATGACAATTTTGTCCTCCCCATTCTCTACGTGGATGATATGTTCATCGTTGGCAAGATGGTGCTATGATTAACAAGTTGAAGAAGAAGTTGTCAAAATTCTTTGACATGAAGACCTTGGCCCAGCTAAGCAAATTATGGGCATGAAGATTGTTCGTGAGAGGAAAGCCAAGAAGTTGAGGTTGTCATAAGAGAACTATGTTGAACGAGTAATCAAACGATTCAACATGGAGAATGCTAAGTCAGCCTGTACTCTACGGGCTAACCATGTCCTTCTTCAATGAAGGAAATGGAAGAGATGGAAGCAGTCTCATTCTCACCTACAGTTGGCAGTTTGGTGTACGTTATAGTTCGTACCATGCTAGACATTGCTCACGCTGTAGGCATTGTGAGCAAGGTTTTTTCAAATCCAGGGAAAGACCATTGGGAAGCTGTCAAATGGATTCTCAAGTACCTAAAGGGTACGTCGAACATGTGCTTGTGTGCTTGGGGGAGCTGAACTAGTTTTGGAAGGTTATACGAATTCCGATATGGCAAGTGATCTTGATGGAAGAAAATCTACATCAAGATTCCTATTTACCTTTGTTGGAGGACCCATATCTTGGCAATCCAAGTTGTAAAAATATGTTATTTTATCTACAACTGAAGATGAGTATATTGTTGCAGCGGAAGCTAGGAAGGAAATGTTGTGGGTGAAGCGATTTCTCCAAAAATTGGGTATCAAGCATAATGAGCATAAGGTGTATTGTGATAGTCAGAGTGCTATGGACTTGAGCAAGAAATCCATGTATCATTCCCCACGAAGCATATCGACATTTGCTATCACTGGACTTGAGCAACAGTTGTTGAAACTTGTGAAGATCCACACCAATGAGAATCTAAAAAACATGTTGACGAAGGCAGTTACTCGTGAGAAACTCGGGCTATGTCAGGACATAGCTTAGATTGATGTCAACTGAAGAATGTCGGGAAGCATTCTCCTTCAATAGGTACAGAAGGGGAGAATTGTTGGGCCGATCCATACCCAATTGACTTACACAGAATGTTCATGTGGGAGTGTAACTCTCGAGTTAATTAGAACTTTTGAGAAAATTATAACTCTTGAAGTGTTGTGAACTCTTGAGTTAATTTTTTGGTTAGGATAAATTTTCCTATATAGGATAGAACAACAATTCAATGTCCTATTAAATGTCTACCTCTCTTTCCCTTAATTTATAAAAGAGAGGGTAGAGTTATGAGACTGATATGTCGAAATGAGAGGTTGAGAGAGTAGTGAGAAGTAGAGTAGCCGAGAGACTCCTCCTTCTTGTAATCTTTATTTTCTCTATAGTGCATTACTTTTCTTC
>CM018916.1:14483463-14485963 GCA_009663005.1 Actinidia chinensis
TTGGCTCTGGACTAACAATTTTAGGTGAGAACTCAACCACGAAATCAGCCAAAACTTGTCCTTTTATTTTTTTTCTCGACAAAAATTTTATATCTGATTGTCCGAGCTCAATGGTCCATTTGGAGAGCTAGACAGACAAATCTGCTTTGGATAAAATATTTTTGAACAAAAACTCTGTACATACAGCGATGAGATGTGTTTGAAAATAATGCATGAGTTTTCATGAAGTTAAAATCAGGGCCAACACAAGTTTTCCAACGATATGTATCTTGTTTGTTAATCCGTAAACGTCTTACTAATAAAGTAGATCGGGTGTTGCTCTCCTTCTACCTCTCTCAGAAGTACTGAGCTAACGGCATTTTCGGATATAATGAGGTAGACGTAGAGTAATTTTCCCTCGTCTGGAGTGGAAAGTAGTGGTGGTTAAGTCAAATATTTCTTAAACTGTTAGAGTGCGAGCTCGCATTCCTCATTCTATAAAAACTTCGTATTTTTATGAAAAAATTGAAAGAAAGATCTACATTTGTCAGAGGATTGATTGATGAAGCGGTTAAGTGTTGTTACCATTTTGGTCAGTTTTGAACTTCCTTCACAGTCCTTAGGCTGACGAGGTCATTGATTGTCACAATTTGCACTGAATTAGCCTCGATCCCTCATCTGTTACCAAGTGTCCTATGAATTTTTTCGAGCTCACCCTGAAGGCAAATTTCGTTGCGTTCAATCTCAATTTGTGTTTTTTGATATTTCAAATACCTCGGCTAGGTCCCTCACATGGTTTGGCTTGTTTTTGCTTTTAACCTCCATATCATTGGTGTGGCTCAAATATTTTGGCGATCATCATCTGATATGTGACTCCAGCATTTTTCAACCCCAAAGGCATAACCTTGTAGCAGAATATGCCGCGGGGGGTGATTAAGATAGTTTTCTCTTAATTAGGTTCCTGTATTGCTAGTTGATGGTAACCCAGGTATACATCAAAGGAGCTAATTTGGGCATGACCCGAAGTAGAATCTACTAATTGGTCAATTTTTGACAAAGAAAAGCAGTATTTTGGACAAGCTCAATTGAGGCTTATGAAGTCAACACAGACTCTCCATTTATCAGTTTTTTTCTTTACCACGACTGTATTGGATAGCCAACTTAGGTAAAGAACCTCCGTTATTGCATTCTCGTCTTTTAACTTTTCCACCTCTTCTATCACATCGTCCATGTGCTCAGTTGCGAACCTTCTTCCTCGTTATTTTACTAGTCAAACCTCGAGGAGGAGGATCAACTAGTGTGTGATGAAATTGGGTTCTATCCCGGGTATCTCGTAGGGTGTCTATACAAAGACCTCGATATTAGCCGTAAGGAACTGGATGAGCTCGGTCCTCTCTTATTCCTCACGGTTTGCACCAATGAGAAAGAAATGGTTTGAGCTTGGCTCATCTAGTTCATAGCGTATTAGGTCCTCCACGACATTAGCCTTGGGGTCTCTCCCGACATCCTCTAGGACTTCGTACTCTTCTTCGATCAATTGCACTTCCTTTATAGCCGCCTTAGTGGAGATCGTAGCGTAGTAACATTATTTAATTGCCACTTGATCTCCATAAAGGGTTTCTTCACCTTAGGGGGTGGAAAATTTGATAACTTGGTACAATGTAAAAGTCACTCCCTTCATCATGTGCAATCAATCTCGGCTAGTGATCGCATTATACAGGGAAGGTATATCGACCATAATGAACTCTGTCACTAATTCTTAGGAATCAGATCGAATTTTGAGAGATATGGTTCCTAAGGGCTAATGAGACTTAGCATTAAATCCGACCAAAGGGGCTCAGGCAATTTTTAAGTATGCTTGTGAGAGTTTAAATTATTTGAATAAGTCATAATACATCACCTTGACAGAGTTTTCAGTATCCACTAGGATCCTTTTCCCTTCATAATTGTTGATCCTGAGCTGGATGACCAAGGGATCCGCATGGGGGTGTTGGACCTTTTCCAGGTCAACTTTGGAAAACGTGATGTTTTCCAATGCAGACACTATTTGTCTTGGCTTCTTAGCCATTGATTGGACTAAGAGGACTCATTTATTTGTCTAATGATACTAATCTCCCCCCGAATTCTATTATCAAGATTCGGGTGATTTGGGCCCTTTATCAGGTGAATAGTCCATAGCGGAAGGTTTTTCTTTAAGGAGTTTCTTCGTTACTTCGGTCGAACCTAGGGTTGGGTTTGAACTCGACTTCTTCTGCTCGAGTCTTTTCTTGGTCGACAATCTTTTTCATGTGTCCTTCTTGGATGAGCTAGTCAAGAAAAAGTTTCAAAGCTCAAAAATTCTCAATTTTCTGTCCCTTCTCCTCGTGAAAGGAACACTTCTATCATTGATTGCGCCTTTCAAGGTTCCCTCCCATGGAGTCGGGTTTCTTGAAGTACAGTTTATCTTAAATTAGGACAATGAACTTAAGGATTGGCTCCTTGAAAACCACATTAATCCCCTACCTCAACCGGCTCTGGTAAT
>CM018916.1:14690963-14695963 GCA_009663005.1 Actinidia chinensis
GACCACTAATTGGGGGAGGGGTTAAAAAATATAAAATGATAATAAAAAATTAATTTCTATTTCTATTTTATACTTTTTAATATATTTTTTATATATATTTATATATTTTTAAATACATTTTTATTTTCTTAACCACCACGTAACGAGGGGTGATAAACATTTTCCAATGTTAAAAAGCCCTAATCAAATGAGGGTGACCCGGGGTTAAATCCTCAAGTTGTTTGACATATTATAGAAGGTTTCCACCTCTGGTGCTGTTTCAGAACTTAAGTCCACTAACATGATATTATTTCGCCCACTGGATACTGATATGACATTTCGCAATTTATTTCGTTATCTGAGCTGGAGTTTTATGTGGCTGTGAGGAAAGCTTTCGGGAATCAAAAAGCAGGCCATTTGATTGGTGGACAGATATGCTTAGAAGTTGAGCCACGTGGGAAATAAGACTTTTTCATTTGTTTTCTAGTCTAAACGTTTAGACGATTTATACCGTTGATATTTTCCAGACTCTATTAAAAAAATTAATATAGTAAAAATTATATTAATTCGATACAAATTATTGTATCCGATTACTTAGATATTACTAAATAATTTATCAAATTGTCAAACTAACTAAATATAATAACATCTAGATAAACATAATTATATCCCAAACACACATCTGCAAAATAGGAATAATAATTTATAGTTAAGTTAAACTTTAGCTCTGATGGTGGAGACACAGAGAAGTTTTAATTTTCTAAACTTTAATGATTTAATCACTCCACAAACTCAAAATAGAACCCAAAATATTTAAATTACACTGTGCAGATTAGCTGTCCAAAATTTAGCAGAGAAGTCGCATCCTTGTTTTATCATTTTTTTTTAAATCCATATTCCCATGCTCAATAATGAATTAATTTGTAATGCAGTTTAATAAACTCCCCTCATAATTTGTCTATTCATTTTTACTATTTTGAACATCTTAAAAAATCATCTATATTTTTTAATTTATATATAATCTTTAATAATTTTAAAACTTTTTGTATACAAGAACTGATTGAAATCTTTTAATTTGTATAAAAAAAATTCAAAAAAAAAATCATAAAAACATATTATTCATCAATCGATTAAAAGACATGAATACCAAAAGCAAAAAATTATATCAATTTGGGTCCCATTCCAAAAATATGTAATCAGATAGAAAGCAAATCACACGCAAAACCACCGAGCAAGAGTTTAAAAAATACTTTGGATTATATATATTGTCCACATTCACTGAACTAGCTGTTGACACCACCCCAAAAAAATTCATGTGGGATAGATGTGGACTTATGGATGGAAATACCCCAAGTTGATATATATTCTCAGGATGTATATGGGATGTTTCTTTCAACTTTTTAAAAGTAAATTTTACATTACGAGAATCTGTATCATCTTATTTGATACAGTTTTTGAGTCTGAGCAAAAAAAAATTAAGATTATTTAAAATTTTATTATGAGGATTTACTAATCTGCTAGTTTGATACTGTTAAATCTGCTTTTAAAAATTAACTTTTATTAATTTAAAAGTTTTAATAGACACCCATATAATATTCTCTCAATCTTATTTTATATATCCTTTACAGGAGTTTCTACTTTTTAAAAGACACAAGAATTAACACATTTCAAATCAAAATTCAAAGGCCCCTTCTTCCATATTTTTTTATAGTTAATTGTAAGATATAGTTTCAGAAAACGTACAAACTTAAATCTAATATAATTAAAAACATGAAAAAACAAAATGAATGGACGGGTACTATTCGCTCATCTTGAGTTTGTTGATTAATCAAATTGATTCACTAATTTTAATCACATGAAAACAAATACGATGAAAACTTGTGACTATAATTATCTTAACAATCAAGATTTTTATATCATAAACTACACAAAAATAACAATGAACGCTTTAGATAGTGGAGGTAAATCAGTTATAGGCCTCACATACTGTACTTGACCATCAGTCCACATAATAGACCGGAGAGAATCCAATCCCATTTTCTAATACTTTTGTAAATATAAATCTTGTGTAATTTGCATAATCAACAGACTACACAAAATGGATAAATATATCAATATGATTATATAGAGTGACCATTGTATCTTTAGCAGTGAGAGTGGATGGAAAAGATGATTTAAAAAGCTTAAAAAATTCATAATAAAATATGTTGCCTTGCAAAATGAGATCATTTTTATTTATTTATTTTTTCGTCCGTAGATAAAATAGAATTGTACAAATCTTTTATCAAGCATTAGATTGATAAACTACGGACCTTGGAACTTGCTCTTCTATAACTATGGCATAATTGATATAGACTACAAAGCCTTTCACTTGTTTTTTTTTAAATTTGTATAGTAATTATTCTCATGCCCAATAAAGAAGTGACATGTGGTATATTTTAATAATATATTTTCCCATCAATTTGGGTTCCCTCCCAAAAATAGGTCTCTCAGGCAAATCCACCGAGCAAGAGCTTTTTAATCCGATTTTGGTTTACAGTCCAAATTCAGGAAACTCTAAGAGTTGGTACTGTTGAGATAAAAATTTGAGAAGAGCAGTTAATAATCACAATTGTTTAAAAATTGATTTGGGCACTTGTGCAAGAGAGCAAACGTTACTAGTTGAGGTGAAGTCGCTCAAAACCTCTCCGGCGTAGCGATCAGATCTTAAGAGAGAATGTATAATCTTGAATGCCGAAAGCTATAGACAAAAGCACAAATTGATTTTAGCGGCTTTTATAGGTGGAGGCTCTCTCAATAAAATGACGAGATCGTGGTGCGATTATAGGATAATTGTGGGAGGAGATCGTAAAGTAATTGGTGGAGATTATGGCCGAAAAGGGTAGATGGAGATCGTGTATATCTCGGCTATGAAAAGATGGCGACAGAACAGTCAAACGATAGTAATTGGTGATGTGAACTACTGTGTAGTGTCTATTGGCGATGGGTAACCGAGTGACGATCGCAAGCAATGAAGGACAACTTGATTATCTCGGAATGAACCATTTTTCCTAATGAAACTGCTAATTTAAGTATGTAAAAATCTATCCCTTATCAGGTATCACCCAATACCCATGACTTACATTTTCACTCACAAAGCTACTTGACAATGGATGTGAAATTATGGATATATATACCATTTGTATACACATAGGTAGATGTATAATTAACTTGATTGTAATTGTTATCCGCTTACTATTATGATTTGTGAGTTTTAGGCACGATAATTAATTTTAAAATTAAAAATAATTTGATAAAGTTGTCCACTTACTATCTTTTCCAACGTTTTTTGAAAGCATAGTTTGATGAGGACTTGGAATATTGTCATTCATGGAACTTAGAGGTTGGTACCACCCGGGTTACAATTTCACTTCATAATGCCATGTGGCAATAGATTTAGAATTTAGAATATATATATATACACGCACACGCACACTACCCCTACCCCATGTGGGTACACACATAGGCAGATCTATCTATCTATCTATCTACGCACACGCACACTACCCCTACCCCATGTGGGTACACACATAGGCAGATCTAGATGGATTACAATATAAGATTGTGATTTGATGTGAATGCAAGTCCTATTCTCTTAATTGCAATTGTTGGTAGTGAGTTTTAGTCATTATAATTAGCCTTAAAAAGCTAAATAATTGAATGATATGGCCCATTTTCTATCTTTTCTGAAATTTTATTTTCATATAGAGAGCCTCTTGTACATTTCCTAGTAAGAATTGATCGCCAAGCATAAGAATAAAGAATGAAGTAGACAAGTGCAAAAAGTTCATCTCTCCATATGTCTACTAGCTAAAGATTTGTTTATTTGATGCCCTAGCTTTTTACTCTCTTTGTAAATCTCTCCATAAATCCTCGATTCAAACATGGCTAATAACATAATGCCAAGTCACCCAAAAATCGACAAGAAACCGTAACAAATCAGTTTGGTCATCATACAAGGAGAAATGGCCAGAAGACAAGGCCTTAAGTTTGTTATTTCTCACTGAGACCAGAAACAAAGGACTCTTGATGGTCACGATGACTTTCTTTTTCATAAATGATAATGGAGAGTTTTCCCCTTATAACTTCTGTTAAAAACTAACAAATTGTGGTCACACCTGCCACTAGCAATGGAAAGACTACAACTACTGAACAATAACCACAGAAAATGAGAATTTTTGAGAAAAATGCAAGTTGGATGCGGGTAAGCATCGGCTCTTCTGTCATGAGGAAACTTTTTACTTGGTGTAGAGAACATCTTCCCATGGGTGACGGTATAGGGGCTGTTTCAATCTCTTCTGGTCGAATGTGTGCCTGAAATGTCACCGAAACAATAAACCAGTCAGAGAACTATCTCACATAGATACTGCGAAACGCAGACATCTCTCTCTCTCTCTCTCTCTCTCTCTCTCTCTCTCTCTCTCATGCACCAACAAATCCAGAGTTCTAGTCGCAGAGAATTTGTGTTAGACACAATGAACATGCAGTCAATAATAAGATAGAGTTTCGGAGTGTGTTTGTTTGTTCTATGTTGTTGCCTATGCTTTCGGGTTGTGAGAGTTCTTTTATTTGGGTAGGTCTAGGCTTTGCTAAGTGCTGCCTCTTTATTGAGGCTATTTTCATCCATGCATTTTTTACCTTAAAGGTCTTTGTGCTGAGCTCTATTGTATATCCTATACAAAAACAAGACAAAACGAAAGAGTTTTTCCTTTTTTAATCTCTCTTTCCTTTTCTTGAGGTGATCTTGAAAAGCAAGTCAACTTACCCAATCAAACCGATGGAGCGCGCCAACACAAAGAGCCCATTAAGATAACCAATCCCAACAATCTCATCAATCTCTGGCTTGGTGAACATACCGCTGCCGGCAAGGAGATCCAAGAATAGGGACCCAATTGCACCATCTACATTGAGGACCAGGTTATTTGCCTTGGAGAGAGTGTAGGTTTCAACCTGAACAGCATATTCCATGTACTTGACAGCAG
>CM018916.1:14700963-14703463 GCA_009663005.1 Actinidia chinensis
ATTAAAAATGAAAACCATTCAACAGCAGTGAGAGTAAATTTTTAATGCTTGTATTAAGTCAAATATTCTCATGGACAAAAATGCAGAAAGTTATACTCACCGCAAAGGAAGTCAAAATCAAGCATCCGTTGGATGGGCAGTTGTTTGTAATTGTAGAATAATGCTTGAGTAGTCCGGGAGAAAAGTTGTCCAGAAGCCATTGTATGACTTATAGAGACCTGTGTCGAGGTAAAATGTTGACATATTACTTGGTCACATAGCAAATAATGGTGAAAGATACAAAATACAATAGCACAAAAGCACAAAGTATCAGAATTTCGACAAAATGATCCATTGGAACAACAGATAAAGTTGGTGGTTACTGTAAACAACCCATTGCACACAGAAACTGACACAACGGAGTACTCCAAAATTTCAAAGTTTTTACCACGAAGGAAGCGCTACATAAATTTTTAACTTTTCCCTGTACCACATACTTGATAATTTGGTTGTCACTAACTAGCAAATGAAGCATTCACTAAAGAAATCATTTGAGATAATTCCAAGACAAGGACATGAATATACAATATTCATAAGACTGGATACATGAGCGAGTATGTTTTGAAATCATTGCCGAAGTTTAATTGTAACAATTCCTAAATATAGAACCAGTACAGATAAAGAACAACAATTTGATGCAACAAACGGAAAGGAGAGAGAGAGAGAGAGAGAGAATCTCACTCAGTAATCATAAAATACTGTTTAGCTCGTGATTCATCCTTTGTTTTTTCTATAGGAATCTATTTTTCTTGAGTGATCTTTTTCTATCTTTTGATCAGAATTTGCATTCTTTTCAGTTCATCTTGATGAAAAAAACAATGCTTATTTGTTGCCTATTTTTTCCCCCTCCAAATATGACTCTTTTTTTTGTACTTTGAATGGAAAACATTCAAAATTTTGATAGATGGAAACAGTTCACTACAAAAGAAATGGAAAACACACACACTAGGTAAACTAGAAGATCTACAGCGTCATCTAATTCAAAGAAAAGAAATAAACAATTGCAAAATGATCATTCCAAATATGAATTACTCATTTACTCTAACATGTGCACCTGAAAGTAATCACGCACCGGATCTTGTGTTCGATTAAAACAAAATGTACTTAAAATTAGGCACCAATTCCCAAGTGCAATGCACTTTCTTCAAGTCACAGTTAAAGACAGATCTGACCCTAAATCTAACTGAAACTTGAAAATCGACAACAAATCAAAGCATATCGACTCGAAGATATCGAATTAGCCAAACAGAGATCCAAAAACACAAAGGCCAGATCTCAGATTCATGAATTACGGATTCTCATATCTATATCTATATCTATGTATTTACCTACCTCTGTGTGCGTGGAAGATGAGCTCGTGAATTCCAACGAGCCAGGCGAGATACAAATGCGGTTCTATATATAGGAAGGGTAGAGAGAGGGGCAGTGTTATATATAGAGAGAAACGAACTGTGTAGAAATAGGGCGGGAGTGAAACCGAAGCACGTGGAAGATGGTAGTTAGCTAACGAAATTTGGAGTGAGAGAGAGAGAGGGTTGGTTTGGTGGATCGGAAGGTGGGCTTGACCATGAAAATATGGTGCAATGCTAAGTCACAAATGCGACGCGGAAGCAAGAGCAAGAGCGGGAGGGAGAGAGTATATTTTATATTTTTTTATCTATTAATATAGGTAGATGTTTATAATATTAAATATTTAATAAATTATTTATATAAGTTTTATGACATATATAATTATTTTAAATATGATATGTTTCTAGTATTTGTATCAATGTTAGTCTATCTGGAAGGCTTGGGGTTCAATTCTTAGATGCTTCTTATTTGGATTTTTGATAATAAAACTCCAGTTTGGATATGTGGAATGGCTAAATAAATTGTTCGTCCACTGAGAGACATAAATGCTTTTTATTTGGATTTTTGAAACTTATTTTAAGAGTTTTTTTTAAAGAAAAATCATTTCTCATAAATAATGAAGAAATATTTTCATAGTTACACTCACCCACATATTTTATTTAGTTAAATCACTCATACTTGTATACGTAATATATAGGTTATTCAATTTATAACTAAATTAATTTTAGATTGGATGTCTTTATAATTTCTAACGTGGTATCATAATCGGGTCTTAGATGGTCTTGTGAATCAAATTTTTGTCCGAGATTATCGGGTCTTTGTATTAGAGTCGGGGTGGATCAAGTCTTTGCCTAATACTATTTCTTTTGAGATAGACGGATGAGTCTCTATACAATCTTTGTGTCACCTTTAATTATAATCAATTAGTTTTAGGCTAGATGTCTGCATAATTTTTAATATTCATATTACTCAAAATCAAGTATTGTCATATTATCAGATGTAATTTTTTATCACATTACTCAAAATCACATATTTAGTCTTATTCTCACAAACATTACAATATGCATGGACCCACGCTTATACACAAACCTACACATACATTTTTGGATAT
>CM018916.1:14790963-14793463 GCA_009663005.1 Actinidia chinensis
AAAGACTCCGGCTCCTTTTGTAATGCTTAAAAGTCAAGGTTTTTTTTAAATTCTCTATCAAAAAAGTCCAGATTTTTTTATTTTTTTTGCTTTTTTGCTTTTACTTTAGCTAAAAATAAATAAAAAAATAAAAGCAAAAAAATAAAAAAATCAACTCTAACTATTTTTTTTTTTTTATAATCTTAAAAAAAGCCAACTGAAAAGTTTGTATCAAAAGGAGCCTCAATAACGACACTTTTTGACACTACTACTTAAATAAGTCCCCATAGTAATTTTCCCTTCATTTCCACTAGGGCTGTGCAAATATCCGCCAATCCGACCGACCCGATCCGACTCAACCCGAACCCGATCAAACCCGCTCACTCTACGGATGAATAACGGGTGGAATTTAACTAACCCGAACACATTTGGTTCGGGTGTCGGGCCATTAAATCATCCAATCCGACCTCCCAACCCGACAAAATATTACACTAAAATCAATAATTTTTATCCAACCCGAACCTAACCCGCCCAAATTTCACCCAATCCGATCCGATCCGACCGTTTCTTGGATCGGATTCGGGCCCAAAATTTTTCAATCCGATCATTTCGGTTCGGGTGTCGGGTAGCCCCCAAACCCGACCGACCGACCCGTGAACAACCCTAATTTCCACTCACTCTCTCTCTCTTTCTCTCTCTCTCTCTCCTAATTTTCTTTTCCTAAAAACCAGAATATTGACATTAATTGCTGTTCTGCAACGGCAAAAGGATCGTCCATGATGATCAAAATCAGTTCGGTAGAGAACGCTTATGGAGACGTTTGGGATCACATGGGGAAATCAAATCTCGTACAGATCTTTATTTCGTACGATGATTTTGGTATTTATTTCGTTCAGTTTGTTTATGACGAGGGTGGAAAATTGGTGCTGTCTGAGCGCCCTGCCGGTACTAAGCTTGGAAGCAAATTCCACACGGTGAGTCGCTTTCTTCAATAGTACTGCTACGCTTCCAAAATGAGATTAAATTCTTGCTCCAAATTTTAGAATTAGAAAAACTTGGTAAAATTAATAAATGGTCCTTGTAGTTTAATTAAAGTTTAATTTTTAGTTTTATAGTTTGAATTTAAACAGTAAGAATCCTGTAGTTTTAATTTGATTTTAATGTAGCCCATCTTTCAATATCCGTTAAAAATTTGGATGAAAAGTGAGTACGTAGGCTCACATGACCATTTTTTGAGGATAATTTTACTATTATTAGTCCCTATAGTTTCGCCAAAGTTATACTTTGGTCTCTAAAAAAGGCAACTTGAAATATCACATGTTTCCTTTCCATCTGAATTGTTAACCGATATTGACAGATGAACTACGTTAAAACCAAATTAAAACTATAAGATTCTAGGTGATATTAAACTTATAGTGTTCAAAGAAAAAATTTAGTCAAACTACAAGGACTAATAGTGAAATTTACCCTATAAAGATAGTAAGTTTCAACTCCCAAGAAAAAGAGTAAATTTAGGGATTTTTACGCTCCCCAAATCTAAATTTAGATCAAATAGTTCGCTAAAAATAAAAGTTTTCAAAAAGCAAAGCAATTAATTCACTAATTTGCTAGAGCGAGTATTGAGTACAATATTTTTTGCAACAATCTGTGGGCAAGATTATCTTTTCATTTCATCTAATCATTGAATGTGGTTTTTCTTTGGTAAATTTCATTGATCTCCCTTGAGGTTTCTGATAATTACAAAAATCTTATAATTTCTAGAATAACTCTTGACTTTTCTTATTGTGAAACTATTATCAAGATATTTTTTTTTTAAAATAACAAGATTGTTCTTATTTTTAAGACTTTCACATTTTTTTGATCAACACATTAATTAAAATCAATAGGCATTTTATTATTTATAAAAACACTATTTATTTGTAGGCTATCCATTTTTATTTTTTATCAATAAGTATTTTATTTTTAAAAACAATCTAAATATTTTCCTTAGATAGTTAAATAAATAAGGTTTTTTCGAGAAAAACTAGAATATTTATTAATTTTAATTTGTGTGTTGAGAAAAATATGAAAACTCTAAAAATAAGGACAATCTTGTTATTTTTGCAAAAAAAATAGCCCGAGAGAAAAGTTGATTTTAGTTTCAAAAGTAATGAATATTAATATTATTTTAAAAATTATAAGAGATATAAGTGTATTTGTTAGAAACCAAATTGTTGAATTTACCCTTTTTTTAAAAAAATAAAAACAAATTAAGCTAAATTACAAAGAGGAGTTTTTAACATCACTGGCCGGGACTTATTGCTATAGCAGTGGCGGCGGAGACGGGTATATAATTACCTCTCTCTCTTTTGGTACGAACCGGGTCAGCCACGGCCCATTTGAAAGCCCAAGCCGGGATGACCAGAAGTTCGACTTTCAGTTGGGCTAGGACCGGCCCCAGTGGCGGCTCCAGAAATTTTTGCTAATGGTGTCATGTGCATTCTATATTTTTTTATGGGTTCAACTTTATTTAAAACATATA
>CM018916.1:14955963-14958463 GCA_009663005.1 Actinidia chinensis
TAATTCACACATCCCTTTAGCCATTCTACGAAACTCAGCTTCGGCGCTAGATAGTGCAACTACCTTTTGTTTCTTGCTCCTCCAAGTAACCAAGTTCCCTCCAACAAAGGTGAAGTAGCCTGAGGTGGATTTCCGATCCATGATGTTCCTTGCCCAATTTGCATCTGTATACCCTTCTATTTTTAGGTGATTGTTCTTTAAGAACATGAGCCCCTTTCCAAGGGAGGACTTCAGATATCTTAAAATCTGTATGACGACACTCATATGATCTTACTTGGACAGTGCATAAATTGGTTTACAACACTTACTGCATACGCAATGTCATGCCGCGTGTGAGAAAGATAAATAAGCTTGCTTACTAGTCTTTGGTACGTCCCTTTGTCTGTTGGTACTTGGTTGGGATATTCCCCAAGTTTGTGATTTGGAATTATTGGAGTATATGCAGGCTTACAATCTAGCAATCCAACCTCTGTTAAAAGGTCTAGAATATATTTTCTCTGAGATAGGAATATCCCTTGCTTTGATCTAGCGACTTCAATTCTCAGAAAGTATTTGAGTCCTCATAGATTCTTCATTTCAAACTCAGATGCCAACTGCTCTTGAAGTCTCGCTATTTCCTCTGAATCATCTCCGGTGATGATCATATCATCTACATAGACTATCAAAGCAGTCATCTTGCTCTGTCGATGTTTTAGAAACAAAGTATGGTCGGAGTTGCTTTGTTTGAAGCCATATTTCTTCATTGCCAAGCTGAATCGTCCAAACCAAGCTCGAGGCGATTGTTTTAGTCCATATAGAGCTCGCTGCAGTCTACATACTACCTTCGTCTTTGGAGATGCCGTATAGCCTAGTGGGACATCCATATAGACTTTCTCCTCTAGATTATCGTGGAGAAAGGCGTTCTTCACATCTAATTGGTGCAAAGGCCAATCGAGGTTTGCTGCAAGAGATAATAAAACTCTCACAGTATTCAACTTGGCCACCGGAGAGAAGGTTTCTTGATAATCTACTCCATATGTTTGTGTATAGCCTTTTGTTACAAGTCTCACCTTGTATAGTTCTACAGATCCATCTGCCTTGTGTTTGATGGAGAATACCCATTTGCACCCTACTGTCTTCTTCCCTTTGGGTAATAGTACTAAATTCCAGGTTTTATTCTTTATCAGTGCCTCTATTTCTTCTTGTATAGCTTGAGTCCACTTCGGGTCCATCAAGGCTTCCTGAACATTGGTAGGGACATGGCATGCAGAAAGTGTGTGTGCGAATTTCTTGAGACATTCAGGTAACCTTTTAGCAAAATATAGTTAGCGATTGGATATCGCGTTGTCCGTTCCTTGATATCTGGTGAGTATTTGATTGGTGGCTTGACTCGATTATGCCTGAAAGGTAAGATGTATACCCAGTAGATATATCCATATTATTAGATGGCATAGTACTGGGGAAGTTTACCTCAGGAGTATTCTCAGGAGGTGGGTCTGGTATTGATGAGTGGGGAACTTCAGTTTCAGTTTCAGGTGCAGGACTTTCTGCTTTTGGGAATGCATCCTCTTCTGCGAGCACTGATGGCACTGGTGCTGATGGCCCTTCTAATTCTTCACTTATTTGGACTTTTTCTTCTCGAGTGTTTGCCCAGTCTAGTTGGGTCCAATTTAGATCTTCACCTTGAGTCTCCCCCTGAAGAGATGAGTTGGAGATCGGGGAGGAGTAAAATGTATCTGATTCCAGAAATGTTACATCCATGGTCACATAGCTTCGTTTGGTGGCAGGGTCATAACACCAGTAGCCTTTTTGATGAAGGCCATATCCTAAGAAAAGACAACGAACGACACGTGGACCAAGTTTGGTGCACTGGTCCTTGTGAAGATGGACAAAGGCCACGTAACCAAAGATCTTGGGAGGGATCTGTAGTATGTGGGTAGAGTGACAAATGTGGACAAATCTTGAAGCGGGGTTTTAAAATTCAAGACTCGGGATGGCATCCGATTGATTAAGTATACGGCGGTGGCAACGGCATCACCCCAATGTCGTTGAGGCACATGAGCTTCAAGTAGGAGTGCACGTGCAGTGTCAAGGATGTGTCGGTTTTTACGCTCAGCAACTCCATTTTTCTGAGGAGTTCGTGGACATGAGGTCTCATGAAGGAGACCATGTTGCTGAAAGTATGATTGAAATTTTCTGTATTTCCCGCCATTGTTAGAACGAAGAATTTGAATCTTTCCTGAAAATTAAGTTTGAACCATGGCATGGAAGGCTTGAAACACGCTTAGTATTTCATCCTTATGTCACAATAGATAGAGCCAGGTCATTTGTGTGCAATTATCCACAAAAGTAACAAACCATCGCATGCCAGAGATAGTAGTAATTGGTGATGGACCCCATACATCGGAATGGATTAAAGTGAAAAGAATAGTACATTTCTTCTGGCTCACCGAAAATGGAACTCGGTGACTTTTAGCTAATATGCAGGTGTCACACTTTAAGTCCTCGGTTTGCAATTGTG
>CM018916.1:14978463-14980963 GCA_009663005.1 Actinidia chinensis
CACATTGTACAACGTCTTGTCAAGGCCGTTCAGAATACAGTTCTTGCATAGGAAGTTCCCGTGCTTCCATGCTTGCACCGCTACCAAGGTCGTAGGATCTTACTCTGCTTCCGGTAGCATATGGACCTCCTCTTGCAAATATTTTGCAAGCCCTAGAGTCGTCAAGTAAAACAACATTTTCTGCTACTAGTACTTGAAATCTAGACCACTGAACTTTTCAGGTCTCTCCTCGTGTCTAGTCATAGTAGGCGGCACTACAGGTGCGTACGTCTCACACCAATCTGAGTCTCACTGGTGTTTGTCGGGATCTGTTGTGTGTTAGTAGCAACCTAATCACAACCACATTTTTATTTAGATTAGCCATTTTTCAGAAGTATTTGAAATCTATAAAAAGGACCAAATCGTGTAAGTTTCACAATGTATTTGGTAATTATAAAATCCCAAAATATTAAAAAAGTGTAATTTCTGAAAAAAATTGTGATCATCATTTTCAAAATTCAGAGATCAATCAGTAGTTTCTAAAAAATTATGTATGAGAACTGTAATAATAGAAATTGATTCAAATTGTAATTTTAGAAAAATCTGACGTCAATCTATAATTATCAAAAATATGTGCTAAAAATCAGTAATTGTCCAAAATTTTGGTTCAAAATGTAATTACTACTGATTTAAATGAAATGCAGTAACTTTTTTTTAATTCAAATCCAAGACAATTTTACAAAAAAAAAAAACTTAAACTTCAAATTTTCAAAATATGAAACAGAAAAACAACATTTAAATGCAGTTAATTTTTGGTTTAGTGCATTTAAATGCTGTAATCTGAAATTAGTTTAACAACTGTAATCTGCATTTAATAGTTTCTGCAATCTATTAAACAATAAAATTCTGAAATTAATTTATGGAAAAAATTTTGAATTTGTGATTAAAAAAAATGAAGTAATCACATAAAACTCTTGGGTAAAAACTATATTCTTGGATAAAACTAAATTTAAATTTACAGCAGTTTCAGTTTCAGTTTAAATTTCAAATGTCTTTTAATATGTTTTGAATCAGTATTTAAAAATTTTAAATACAGAAACTGCTGGAAAAATTTTAAAATCTAAAAATTTTTAATTTCTTGAAAAACTAAGAACTGAAACAAAATAAAATAGTGCTATTTATTTTTCATATATAAACTGATAAACTCACAATCACTTAACAAAAATTCAGCACAGTAACAATCTAAAACAATAGTTGTACAAAATTTATTTTTTTTAAATTCAGAATACAGTTTCTGTAAACTTGAAAAAAAATCCTAAAACTTAAATATGTTTTTAAAACAGTTCTGTAAAAATGTAGCTCTTATAAAGCTGAAACCTAATTATTTAAAAATCTGTTTTCACCAAACAAATTCTTAAACCAGGGAAACAAAATAAAACCGAAATCCAGAATAGTTTCATGCAAATTGTTTCTACAATGATAGCTTCTGGATTTTTTTTCAAAAATTGATAATATAAAACAGAATTTTGAACAAAAATGTTTCGAGCAGTTTTAAAGCAAACCAACAGTAAAATAATTGTCTAATTGTAATATGTAAAAAGAAAACATTCTGTTTTGATGGTATGTTTCTATAAATCAAAAACTAATTTTGTTTTGTTCTCCGGATCGAATCATTAAGACTGTTAAATCTCGTGTTTCACATAATCTCCTTAAGACTGATTCGTCCATCACCGGTGTGTTGAGTCACTGTCTTCCAAGATAAAACAATAAATTCCGGATAGTGTTAACACCTCACTAACTGACTCGTCGAACTCATAGTGTTTGTAATCTCTCTTTATGGAGAAGATAAAAAGCTAAATTAAAAATGTGGTGATAAAAAGCATATGAGAGAATGGTTTTATATAGGAGTGGGAGCCTTATCATTCATTGTAGGGAACTGATATCAAAATGTGGTGATAATGGTTGTGTAACGGCAACTATTAATTTGCAGTCATTATTCTCATAATATTGTGATAATGGTTGTGTAACCACAACCTAGGGGTCAGCAATGGGCTGGGTTGGGCCGGCCCAACCTTTTTTTTGCTGAGTCGGGTCGAGCTCGGGCAAGGCTTGATAGTTTTTGACTGGTCAATGGGCTGGGTCGGGCTCGTCCATGAGCCAAAAAGATGAGGCCCAAGTCTTGTCCATGGGCCTTCATGAGCCTGGACCTACAGGCTTTTAAATAATTTTTTTAAATATATTTTATTATAAATTAGAAGATGAAAAATATCAAAGATGAAAAAATCAATGCATAATTACATGAAATTATCCATATATATTAATTCTTTACATATAAAATATAAAATATTATTAAAAAAATTAATGTTTTCGAGGTGGGTCACGGGTCAGGGCATCATGCTGAGTCACGGCTGGGCCTTGGGTCAATCTACGAGCTTCAAAATTAGACCCAGCCCATACTATCCTAGGCTTGGACTCTCTGAGCCAGGGACCGCGGATTTTTTGATGACCCTTACTGCAATCA
>CM018916.1:15103463-15110963 GCA_009663005.1 Actinidia chinensis
GGGGACCAGAGTTCACTATTAGAGAAAACCGATACCAACTCAGATTTCCTCTCTCAAACGAAAAGAGAGAAGAAATAACAAAATAAACTAAACTACAGCTTCTAATCTCATACTCCTAATATGAGACTTGTAGTCTCTTTTAATCAGGCAAAGTGATAGAATTCAATCCAACAAGGACTTTGAATATCTAATCACAAAAATGTTAAGTCAATCCAACACAAGAGTTTAAACCATCCCAGATTGAAAGTTTGAAGCCAATCCACAATCTCCACCTTGGCGAAACTTCTCCCACAGTATATTAACGCCCAGCCATGCGGCTTTGGCCCATGGCGCAGGAAAGATATTGATCAGTCCAATCATGTTGAACTGAGTCCCCAGAAACAACCTTTGTCATCATATCAGCAGATTGTCCGCAATACTGATCTTCTCAATGCAATATATCTCCTTCCTTCAGAATTTCATCGGAACAAAATGGAATCGGACTCATGTGCTTGGTACGATCATGATGAACAAATTCCTTTCCGCTAAAACAATAGCACTTTTACTGTCACACAAAACTGTAATATGCCCCTGAGAAGTCCCCAGTCATTGATCAACATGTAAACACATAGCTTCTTTAAAAGCTTCTGTCATTGGCCATGGAACTCTGCTTCCATCTAGACAAAGGCAACTGTAGACTGAAGAGTAGAACGCCAACTAACTGGTCCACCAGCCATAGTAAAACATATCAGTCGGTCGATCGGCGTTTGTCAGATCACCCGCATAATCAGATCAACATAACACTGAATACTGACTTTGGCTTGTCGTTCCTCTGAAATTTCAACCAACATCGACTGTACCATATATACCTCAGAATCCATTCACAGCCGGCCAGTGAATCTTTCCCCTGGGTCATGCATATAACTTGCTGACCATCTAAAGCATGTGAAATAATCCGGTCTTGTACAACATACATACATCAGAGCACCAACAGCATAGCTAAGGACCACTTGCATATGCTTTTCGCTCATCATCTGTGGCAAGTATACTAAAATTATCAGAAGCACTCAATTGAAGTGAGAGGCCAACGGCGTACAACAGGTTTTAGCTGAACTTCTATCCAATTTCTTAGAACTTTCTTCGCAAATACTGAGTCTGAGTCAATCAAAAGCGTACCTTTCACTCTGTCCCCTCTTACTCTCCATTTCCAGAACTTTTCTTGCTTCACCAGATCCTTCATTTCAAATTCCTAACTGATTGAGCTTTCAATCTGTCATCTCCACCTTGCTCTTGATGCGATCAGCATATCATCCAGAAAAAACCAAAAAAAAAAGAAAAAAAAAAAAACATATAAGAGCAAATAAATCATGGAACCGTCATGAGTTTTGGGCGAAATACAGCCAATGATCAACTGACTCCTTGTGTATTTGTGTTCTCACCAGAAAACTGATCAAAATCGCTTATACCACTGTCGAGGAGACTGCTTAAGCCATATAAAGACTTTCTTAACCGACATGCCAAATGTCTTTGCCAGGAACGTTTGAACCCATTGGCTGAGCCATGTATATCTCCAATCCAATCACCATGTGGAAAGCGGTTTTTGACGTCGAGTTGAGCCACTCAAGATCAACTGAGCAACAAAGCTAATAAAATACGAATAGACGAATGCTTAACACAGAGAACATACTCATTTATAGTCTACCCTTTCTTTCTGAGCGTAGCCTTTCGCCACCAATCTAGCTGTGAATCTGATTCCTGGCGTATCTTCCTTCTTGGGCAAATACCATTTGCACGATTGCTTTCTTTCCTTTAAGCAACTGTACCAACTCTCAAGTCTGTTTTGTGAGCGACTTCATTTCTTCATCCACAGCCTTCTCCTTTCAGATTATTCCAGTACTTTTGATGGCATCCTTGTAAGTACACGGAACCCCTCAATCACATGGAATTGCATAGCCACATATCGTATTCGAGCAGGTCCCGAATCACTCTCTGTTGTCCTACTATTCGCGATAGAATCTGCTGATGGTGAATTTGAGCCTCTTTTCAATCTGGGTAGTATCAACATCATCGGATTCTTGTCAGGAATATCACATCTCGATCCGTCTTATGGGCACTACTTGACTCTCAGCTCCACCTGCATGAGTCAATGTCGGACTCAGATTCTCTTCTCAGAATGTACATCCTAGACTCGTCAAAGTACATCTCTGCTCAGAAACTTCTTCAACTCGGGACACCAAAAGTGCTGTATGCCTTTGTCCAGAAATAAACCCAAGAATATGGCTTTCTTGGCTCTAGATCCAACTTGGATTCAGTCACATGAAAATATGCAGACAGTCCAAATACGTGTAAAATAATCATAATCTGAAACAGGTTTACCCAGACCATACCTCCATTGGTATTTTTCCACCACTCCCAACTGGCAGGTAATCTGGTTGCGAATAGGGCATAGCTTCACTGCCTCTGCCCCAAATGCTTGCTCCATCCATGTGAGACACCATGCATCGACTTCGTCCCCATAGTACTGTTCATGCTTTCTGCTCCCCGGTTTCTGCTGAGGCGTACGCAACTGTGAAGTTGTCTGACATCCACTTCCTCCTGGCATATCTTGAGAATGGATCATATCGTATTCGCCTCCATTATCAGATCGGAGTTTCTGGATTTTCCTACCTGCTGATTCTCCACCATTTTGCTTCCAACTCAGAAAGGTATCAAGAACTTCATCTTTATGTTTCCTATGTCGACCAAAACTCGTCTGGAGACATCGTCGATAAATGTAACAACCCAATGTCTACCTCGCCAAAGAAGAAGTCCGGTTAGGTCCCAAACGTCAGTGTGAACATAATCCAGAATGCCTTCATCTGATGATTGCAGTGCCAACTTTATCCCTAGTCTGCGTGGCCTAACACAGCAATGCTCACAAAATCTTTGTCCAGTCTTAGCTCCCTTTCTGAACTCCTTGTCGTACCAAAGTTTTTGCAAAGCTTTTCTCACCGGATGCCCAATCGCATATGCATACTTTGGAAGTATCTGATCCATTCTGAAACTTTTGGAAACGGCAACTCTTCCCTGTGCAGTACTCCCATCGAGAAGTATAATTTCCCTTTCGTGTGCCCTTCAAGAAACCATCGCCACCTCGACAACTTTCAGACATACCTCTTTCCATAGTGACTTATAACCTTTTGAGTCTAAGGTTACCGAGAGATAAGAGTTTTTCTTCAATCCAGTACTACCGAACATCAGGCAAAACTCTGATAGTTCCATCGAACATCTTCAGTCGGATCGTGCCTATCCTCTGTTTTGGTCAGGCATTGTCATTACCCATCAGAACAACCCCACCGTCGAACTCCTCAAGACTCGAAAACAATCTCGTAGGACTCATGTGATAGGAACATCCCCGAATCCAGAATCCACTTCGTCAGATTGCTTAGTGGATGAGGAAACTGTCAAAACTGTCATCCAAATCTTCATCTTTATTTTTGTTCTGTTCCTACATTTGTTTTTGTTCCTTCTTTCTTTGATCGAACAATTAGCTTCCATGCCTTTCTGATGACAATAGGCACACTCACTTTTGCAAGCTGTCGCCTATCATATGATTTTTCTCTAATTTTGAGCGAGATTCCACCTCCCTTTAGCATTTCGTGGCGGTTTCTCGTCCTCCCCTGGCTGTAATGCATCTGAACTCGATTCCCTGTGAGATACGCTCTTTCTTTCGTACCTCTTATTCATCAAGGCATTGACACATCATTAAATTTATTTCATCTTTACCGTCACAGCACGGTAGGTTTCAAATGCCATAAGTTTCAGGCAAGGAATATTAATAACAAAAGAGCCTTATCTTCATCATACATTTCCAACATCCAGATTTGCAGATCAGCCAGAAATTTTATTGAAACTATTCAGATGCTCTTCATGACGTACCTTGCTTGTATTGGAAGCGGAAGAGTTTCTTTTTCAGAGTAGAGCCGGTTCTCAACACTCTTGGTCATGGTACTTATTCTCGAGTTTGTCCATACTCCCTTTGCTGAGTTTCTCTTTCATAATCAAATACTTCTGGTCTTTGGCAAGACAAAGTCTGATAGTAACCGCAAGCTTGGCGATTTAAGTTTCGCCAATCCGTCTCTGATTGTCCCTCTACTTAGCGTCTAGAGTAATATCCAAATCCTGTTGAAATGAGGAACATCCAAAACTTCCATGGCCAACATGCCGAGTTATTTTGTCCCATCAAATTTTTCCACTTCAAATTTGGCATTAGACATCGTAGTCCTATGCCTAGAGTTACCGGAACTGCTAGAGTTTTGGTTCTTCTGGCCATCAAAACAATTTGAACTCCACCCAAACCGATTATATGGAATTAAATATTCAAATTTCTGACTCACACGGATGAGTCCGGAATAGCATAAAACCTTTAAAGAGGCTAAACTGAAACAATTAAAACTCTGGGGCCAATTTATCAAAATCAAAAAACTGGGGACCAATTGGAATTTCCAGAAATTTGCAGGGCCAAATTTGTAATTTGTTAATTCCAGGGGACACACTGTAATTTCAGACACTTCAAGTGATCAAATTGTAATTTTCAGAAAGTTCAGGGACCAAACGTTAATTTCTCCCAAACTTTCAGGGGCCCAAATGTAACTAACCAAAACTTCGGGCCCAAACTGTAATTAGGCCAGAAAATTCAGGGGGCTGGGAACTATAATTACCGGGTCAAGTCAACGGTCGAAGTCACCGTGATAAAACTAAAAACTAGACTGGGCGCACCTGATGCAGGCTGACTGGGCTGTACTGGCGATGACTTGGATGATGACGCCAGGCTTACGCAATCTGGCTAACCAGCAAACAAAATTCGCGTCGTGCAGGCGCGTGCTTGTTTTGTGGAAGGTGGGCTGACCGCCTGAAAACAATCGGCGGGAGAGAGCGTGGGAGGTCCGATTGAGATTTTTGGCTTAGGAGCTTCGTATCAACGAACCGAACATGTGATGTGATCATAAACGATTTGAGCACTTTACAGAGGTTCCGAATTCGACCTGGCCTATGATACCAATTGTTGTGCTGTAAATCGATCCACACAAGTCACACACAATAAGATAACTCGCGCACACTAACACAATGATTTACGAAGATTCGGCAAGAGTGCATACGCCCTCGGGTGACAGAGTTTCACTATTATGGAGGAAAATCGATCAATCTCAGATTTCCTCTCTCAAACAGAAAAGAAAGAAGAAAATAAACCAAATAAACTAACTACGCTTCTAATCTCATACTCCTAGATCTGGACTTGTAGTCTCTTTTAAGGCAAGTGATAGAATTCAATCAACCAAGGACTTTGGAAATTCTAATCCAAAAAGAAGTGAAGACATCAAACACAAGAGTTTGAAACCAATCCAAGATTGAAGAGTTTGAAGCCAATCAACAGGTTATTCGTTTTCAAGGGATAGATCAATGTCTTAGAGTAGGGAAATCATGGGGTATCTCCATTAAATAACAACCCGCCCAAACTCACCGGTCAACTCCTGGTAAACGAAAAAGAGAAAGGAAAGGAAAATGTTATTCTTCCAAACAAATGATACAGAAAAATCTATCAGAATGATATGGCATTCAGTTGGCAAATAGACTCTTTCTCTCTCTCTCCCAAAAGCTCAGCTCATTTACTCATTTCTCTCTCTTATTCACTCCCAAACTTTGTCTCTCTCTTATTTATTCAAACATTCTATCTCTCATTTACACTTCTCTTTTATACTTCGAAGAATCTAAAAGATTAAAGTGACACCCTTTATACTTTAAGCGTTCAAGAGAAAAACTCAAATGAAAACGAAAAATTAGTTTCCTTCGCCGAAATAAAACTAGCCAAAATTAGTTTTTAAAATTACAGTGACATATTATACTTTTTAGTTTGAGTTTTTTTTTTGACAATTTTGTTTTCCCTTTCAGAACAAATTTAAAGGTTTTTAGGTTTTTCTTGATGCGAAAATTGAAAAATAAAAAGTTATTTAAATTTATAAAAAAATACTAAAATAAAAAATTACTAACATAATTTTTTCGTAATGAATTTTGTTTTTTCAGATGAATTTTGTTATATTTTTTAACTTTTCTCATCAAAAAAATATATAAAATATAAAAAAATGATCAAATAATTAAACAAAAAAATTTGTAACCACTTGATTTTTTAATTGAATCAGATTTTGTGACTTGCATTTGTAACCATTTCCATGGGTTATTTGTTTTCAAGGGATAGATCAATAACTTAAGCTACGTTTGGCACCATCTTTTTTTAGTTTTTTATTTTTATTTTTTTGCTTAAAATAAGTAAAAAAAGTCAATTAGAGTTAGTTTTTTTATTTTTTGCTTTTTATTTTTTTGCTTAGTTTTAGCTAAAATAAAATCACAAAAGCAAAAAAACTAAAAAAATTTAACCTCTTTAATAACAAGTTTAAAAAAAGTTTGGTTCTTAAGTATTACAAAACAGAGCCTTAAGAGTTTGGGAAATCGTGGGGTATCTCCATTAAATAACAACCCGCCCAAACTCACCGGTCAACTCCTGGTAAACGAAAAAGAGAAATGACTCATCCGAATCTCACGTTTTTATTCAGTCACTATGAAAGGTGATGGTGAGTTAAGTCTAATAAATGAGCTAAATTACAGTAATTAGGGGTGCACACGGGTCAGTTCGGGTCGGATATGAAGACCCAGAATCGATCCGACCATTCCGTCTCTAATTTTGGGGGGGGGGGGGACCCGGAACCAAACCGCGAACCGAACCAACCGAAGCGCTAGGGTCAGGTCCGGTTGGTTCTCGGTTCTCGAGGTCGGTTCGGTCGGAATTTTGATTCTTCCTTAAAATTAATATAATATAGTAATAATCAAGTGTCGCGAGTGCAATGTATGTCTATACGGTCGGTCTAGACTAGGGTCTCGGGTTGGGTTCGGTTTCCCGGTTTGTTCTCGATGTTCTCGGTTTGGGTCTTGGTTCGGGTCTCGGCGTTGGGTCGGTTCGGGTCGGTTCTCGGTAAAAAAAACTCATGGACCCGAGAAACCGACCCTAAACCGACGAGTCTCATTTTTCAGACCCATGAACCGACCCAAAGCATGGTAGAATCGACCAAAAACCGACCCAATGACATGGGTCGGGTCGGTTCTAGGGTCGGGCGGGTATTTTGTGCATCCCTAACAGTAATCGTCTCGGTAAAAACTCAATTGAGATCTATTTGTTTGATAAATAATATAGATTTGAATATATTTTTAAAACTTGAGTTTTAAAATTAAGTTTGACTAACTCGATGAACGTCTAATGTTAAAAAAATCCTTAATCGAGTTTGACTCGTAATTAATTCAATTAAAACTCGTTGAGATTAATTATTTTTAATAATATATTAAGTTCAATATATTTTTAGAACTTAAAAAAAACAGAAGAATCTACTATTCCTTGTTCCGTACGTTTATAGTCCCTCTATCAAAACAACCGGATGCTATCTTGGACTACATTGGCTCTCTCTTGTCAACACACTAGCAATTGACCGTGTCCGG
>CM018916.1:15135329-15137829 GCA_009663005.1 Actinidia chinensis
TTTTTAGTTGATTTTGTTTTGACTTTTTTATTTTTAGTGAATTTTTTAATTTTTAATATAAAAATTTTCAATAACTCACATTAGTGAACCGAATTGAACCAAACTTAATCGTGAATATTAGTAAACCAAACTGAACCGTAAATAACTGATAGTTCACGATTCGGTTCAGTTAAAGTCCAATGTTCGGATCGAAAAACCAATTGTAAGCTAATCGTTCGTGTGTGTTTTAAAGGGGGGATAAATTTTAGAGAGGGATAAACTTTTGGAGGGGATACCTTTTCAATTTTGTTGGCACTACTTTTTCAATGGGTGGATCCGGGTGGGGCTCCGGCCGCCACTACTAGCCGCGCCCCACCATCTCCCCTATTTCGCTCTTCCACCCATATCTTTTGTTTCTCTCTCTATCCTCTCTCCATACACCTCCTCCCTTTTGTTTCTCTTTCTCTCTTTTTTTTCTCTCCCTCCCCCCCTTATCCCCCCGGCTCCCTTTTAGTTCGGGTCTAGGCCACCCAAAAATTATCCGCCTTTATCCACCTCTGGGGAAAAATTATCATCCGGGGGCATAAATTATCCCACGCCTCTTTATTTTATCCTCCAGCAACGACGTGGGGAAAAAATTATCCGGCGGGAAAAAAGTTATCCCCCACCTTATCCACCAGCTAAACGGCCCTTATGGTTTATCTTTATAGCTTTTTGAGGGTGGATTGTGAAAGGCAAAGGTGCTTTTGATTCACTTGGGAATGGTTATGGAGGAGTAAAGTTGGGTGCTTGCTGCTTTTCTTTTGTGGGTTTCACACGTTATTGTATTGGGCAACTAATGAATGAGGTTTGACTGATAAAAGAACAATTTCTTTCCTTTTTTCTTATTTCCCTTTGCCTAGGGAAGACATGGACTGGACCACTGGCCAAGTACACTATGAGATATTTTCATAGGGTTAAAAAGATTTTCATAGGGGTTCTTTAATCTTACCCACCGAATTATACAAAAAATTAACCAAAGTACTGTCATTTTTAATTATTTTTATTTTTACTATGGTATAAGCTAGTGTCAGGTGATCGGATCACGTTGGACTTGCGGTTTATTTTGATATTGACATTTGTAATCCATTTTTTTTTTTAAAAAAGTCTACCAAAAGAGCACGAAAAAGTATAGTGCCTTCAACATGGAATAACGTAGAATTTTAACTTGGAAGAATCAATTATATATCAAAAACATCTTGGGTAGCGAATTTATACAATTTTAAATTTTTCAGACAAATACTATTATAATAATAGGATTTTTTTCAAAACTTTGAAATAGCAATCAACTCTAGCCGCCCTCCCTCAGTCCGTCCTTGTCCTTGAGGGTACTAATGACCCCAATCCTAAGCAAATTAGCGACAGATGAGACTAGAACCAGATTAATCCAAAGTTAAATATTTGATAATTGTAAAATCCAGAAAGAAACAAAAACAGAAACAGAAAAATAACTATAAAAATATCAAATTTGATCTAATATTTAAAAAAATAGCTGTGGATTGTGCTTAGGGCACAATGGTCCAAAGTAGGAAGCGGCGGTAGCAGATGCCAAGGGTAATTATGGGAGGACAATATGTGTAGTATTTATTTCGGCTGATCCTAGCACTTGGAACGTGAGTGTGTCAGGCAGTCACTCTCCACAATTGGTTGAGAGGAGGGGGGTGGGGAGAGTTAACCCGTCCTTGGCCTTGAGGGCTCGTTTGGCTGACGGATAGGCATGAGAGATAAGTTTTAGAGGGAAGATAATTTTTGGAAGGGAATAATTTTTATTTTTGTTGTGGATATTTTTTAAAACAGGTGAATCAAAGTGGAGGATAATAAGCAAGAAAATATATATAAAGAAACAAAATATAAAATTTTAGATATTAAAATATATTTTTTATTTCCTATATAGATAAAAATAAAAATTATACATTTTTGGTTTTTCTTTTATTTTTTTTTATCCCCCACCTCTTGATCCCCCCGATAAAGCTTTTAATTAGGGTTTAGACCCGGTGCCAAAATTATCCGCCTCTATCCACCTACTTGGGGTATAAATTAAAATCCGCCTCCAATATCGTCAGTCAAATACCGGAAAAAAATTATCCGAAAAGAAAAGTTATCCCCTCTAAATCCGCCAGCTAAACATGCCATGAGGGTAAGAACAGTTGTGGATTGTACTAAAGAGCACAATGGTCCAAAGTAGGAAGCGGCAGTAGCATATGCCAAGGGTATTATGTGAGGACAATATATGTAGTATTTATTTCGGCGGATCCTAGCACTTGGAACGTGATAGTGTCAGGCAGTCACTCCATAATTGGTAGAGAGCGAGAGAGGGAGGGAGAGTTTTTGGAATTAATATTATATTTTTTGGTACGATTAGTTGGGTTAGCTTATTAAATTAAATGGGTTGAGATTCATTTTGATCAAATTAATAAATGGGTTAAATTGGATCTTAATTTTTGTGAGTGAATTTGGATTGATTCATGGATTTGGATCAAAA
>CM018916.1:15160329-15162829 GCA_009663005.1 Actinidia chinensis
TGTCTCTTTTTTAATTATTTTTTTTATAATTGTAACTTTTGTTTATTTTTTAATGTAGATTTTTTATAATGTCATTTATTTATACAAATTAAAAATTATAAAATTTTCCGAACTGAAATTCCCCTCAACATCTTGAAGGAGTGTATTTAAAGGAGGGTGTGGGTTGATGGGGTAATTTAAAAGAGTGAAAAAAGTTCTAACATGTGTCAAGGGTTTGGAGGTAATTTTACAAAGAGATGGGAATTTTTCGATATGTGTCCAAGAATTGGTGAAAAATTTAAACGAAGGCGGAAGGTTCTGACTGTTATTCAAAAATTACACAAAAACACTTTGATAAAAAAATAAATAAACAAACTGATTAAAAAAAAACAAACCTACTAACCAAACTAATAAAAGAAAAAAAATAAAATTACATAAAAAAAGGGGGTTAACTGAAGGAAAAAAAAACGCAGCTAAAAAAAAGGTGTTAACTGAAAAGAACCAAAAAAGAGCTGAAAAAGAAAACAATAAAAAAACTAAATACAAAACAATAAAGAAATAAATAACAAAAAACATACATAAATACCAAATAAACTACAATCATACTAAAACTATCTCCTTAAAATCATTCATCCACCAATATAAAACCAACCAATTACCATCCGCCACCCCAACACTCTCCAAATAAAAACCAAACACCCCTAAAACCTCTCCCTCCTCCCTCCCCCCTACCCCCCCCGCTTCCTTTGGTTTGGACGGGCGGCGGGTTGGTCCCCGTCTTTCTGTGGTGCGGGTCTCGCCCCCCGTCCAGTGCGCGGGCCCCCGCGGGGCCCGGGCGCCGGGGCGCTGTCAGGGGCGGGTCCCGTCGCATTTCCTAGTAAAAAATAGGAACAATGTGCTTATATATTTATCGACGGAGTTTTTAGCCTTCCAATATTGTTACAGAGTCAATTGTATTTATAATTGAAAACGTTTGTCAAAGCTCTCAAAAATATAAACAAATAATATTACTACTAGTATATAGTTTTAATTATAAAAAACATTTTTAAGTAGTGACAGAGTCACTCACATAGGGGCAAATAGAGGTCAATACCCACTGAAAAAAAATATATACTATTTTTTTTATTATAATTTATCATAAACTCAATTTTGATTTTATAAAAATTAGTAATATGTCCTAAATTTATAAATTTTATAATTTTTACCCCACTGAACATTTATTCTTGTTCCGCCCCTGCATTAAAGGTAAATCCTCTCTCCCCTCCCCTGTATTATGGCGCTGCTTTTATGTTAGATTGTGGCAATTGGAAGTAGGGTATTAGAATTGGGGCCAAAGAAGAAGCTTGGGAGCTTAATGAAAGAAATGAAAGAAAGAAGGGGTTTTAAACAAAAAAAAAGGGGCAAATTCTAATAAATAAAAAAAAACTACAAAGGAAGCGTCAACTTGCAACAAATAGATCTGGCTTGTACGCAAGATGAGGCCATACTGTTCAAACTTATTGATGGGTGATCGCCTCGGAAAGTGTGAACATCGGAATCGTCACCCTGACCCCGCCCAACCATATCCATATACGGAAATATTATTCCACGTGTTCGACGCATGAGGTGGTTAGAAGTCAGCCACTCATATTACAACACGTGGCATTAGAGGAGTGGTTGAAAAAAAATGAGGGAAGTAGAAAGAAAAAGAAAGGAAAACATTGAAGTTGATTTGATGGCTAAGATATTAGCTCATTTTTTTAAAATTAATAATTGGTAGCCGATAAGAGGGAATAGGGAAAATGAATGCTATATTTTGTAGCAGTGACATTTGAATTCAGACATCGCGTCTGGAAAGGAAGTATCTCAACTACATTTGAATTCAGACATCGCATCTGGAAAGGAAGTATCTCAGCTATTCGGCTAATCCTTTGTTCATGGGTCGAGTTTTTTCAGATTTAGGTCGGGTTGAGTCAATCCGACATATAACTTTTAATCTGGAAATGCCACCTGAATCCGACCCGAAATTGATCGGGCTGTCAGGTGGACCCGTAATGTTTGGTCGGGTTGGGGCCTTAAGTACATATTTAATTAATTATTTATTTATTTACATTCACCAAGTACAGAGCAAATATAGCATCAGGCAATAGGGGACAAAAAAAAAAAGAACCCATTTGTATCTCATCCAACAATTTACGAAGGGACTGCAAAAACAAAAGATAATAAAAATCATGTTATCTTGCATACTGCTTCACAAACAAGAAGAATTTTATGTCCATTTAAAAAATAGAATAATCACATGCCTTAACTTCTCATAGATACATGCATTTGTCCCGGGAATAAATTTTTCTCTTCATTTTCTTATTACAACCAGACCCCAAAGGCCCAGATGAAGTCTCTCTTCATTTTCTTTACTGCAACCAGCCCCCAGATGAAGTCGGCGGAGGAAGAAGAGGGAGGGGAGTGAGAAATAAGGGAATTAGAGTTTGAGAATTTTTTTTATAGCTGGGGTTATTCGGGTCGAGTCAGGTTACCCGATTCA
>CM018916.1:15182829-15185329 GCA_009663005.1 Actinidia chinensis
GGAATGTGTTTAGTTGTTAGAATAACATCTTGTGGATATTTGGCTCCCATGGAAACCTAGAAAATTGCATGTTTAGGCGAATAATAACGTAGCCTTAATAACGCGTGCCACGTGTTTGATAAAATGCTTGTGAGAACACCGGATTAATTGTGGAATAATGAACTTACGTATTTATGGGATTAATTCGATTTTGTGTTAGTTGTTTGGTAGAAAACTATGCCATATTTAACTTGTTAGGACATTAGAGACTTTTGCATGATTCAGTAGTTATCTAATTTATTGAAGTTGAATGTAGAGATATTGTGAACTTTAATTGTTATCGTTCATTTTATATATATTATGCTTTGCGCATTTGATTACTGGTTATGACATTGAGCATGACCATATCTGATTACACTATAAAAGTATAATCATAAACATTTAATTCGCACTCTGTATTAACGTTAATTTTCTCATTTTAGTTAGATATTTTATTTTGATATGTTTTATGTGTGTTTTGTAGAAAATAAGATATCGGAACCAATAAGTGTCACAGATACAAAGTTTGAGAACTTGGCAATCAAATTAAGTTTGAGCCGGTCATCCCAAAAATTCAAACCGGTTCATCAAGATAGAAAGTTCAATGAGCAAGTTGAACCGGTTCAATCACCAAATTGAACTGTTCAAATCGAACAAAGGTTGCCAAAAAAACTTTGAACCGGTTTCACTCAAAAATCTGACCGGTTCAAATCGAGCAAGTCGGTTGTGAACAGCAAAGTCACCAAATCTGCCAAAATATCATAGCATTACGGGGAGGCTATCACTTATACAAAAGTGATCAACTTTTTGGGTTTTCAATAAAAGGGGCGCTACTTTTTTTGAATAATGATGAAGTCATCATGACCATGTGGTTCTCAAAATGTCGCTCCCTTTTTATTTATTAAAAAAAGGCCAACCCTCCTTTCTCTCTCTCACTCACCGTCTCCTTCCCCCTCTCCCATAATATATAATATATACATGTATAAAATATCTAGATACTTCCTCTCTCTGGACTCTCCGGCACACTCTCTCTCTCCCTCTCTCCGCCCTAATTGTCCTAAAAGGAGGGATAGGGGGGATTTTCTAAGTGTGAGGTTGTTTTAGTCTTAGTGAATTTTGAGTATGGAGATTAGAGAGTTCATGGGAGTTGGTTTTCTAAGTTTTTGAGTTTTAGTTAATTGTAGTTTTTTGATTTAGCTTATACACTTTGCCTTTTGGGAGTTAATTAGTTTAGATTAAGCTTAAGTTTCAAGTTCTATATATTGGGATTCAATCTCTTCTATTAACTTTGTAAGTTTCTTTATTTTTAATTTTAAAATTTTCATTTATGCCATGCCATTTTAATTTTTCTTTTATTTTAATTTTCATAGATAAAGATGAGTACGAGTCTTTTGGAATTAGTTCAATGTGAAAATTACGCAAGAAATCCCAAGGGTTTTAATGGAGGCATCTCATTACTTATTATTAATTTTTTCTATATTTTTAATTCTTAGTATTTCATGTGGATATCTTAGAATACTTAGTATTGACTAAATTTGGGGATTTTAATTACCCAAGTCGATGTCACTTTATGACTCTTCACTAGAAATTCTCTACAATTACTAAGAATTCATTCACACAATTGATGCAAGATGCCTTAGAACCCTTAGGTTCTTGATTATATTTGGGCTAATCCATGTCACAAAACGCCAATTTGGTATTGACCCATAGCCCAATCATGGTATTAACCTTTGATTCCTCCATTGATCATATATCTAATTTCAATTGCTTGAGAATTATTGGTTTTCAAAGTTAAATCATCCAATCAAACACTCTTAAGTGTTGTGTTTTGAATTTGATTATAGACCTCATTGAATCTTGGGATGAATGAATGATTGGATCAATTGAACCCAATTTGCCCTTTAATTACTTTAAATCTAAGTTTTAATTTGTTTTACTTTAATGCCTATTTTGTTAATTACTTTTTATTTTCATTGCATATTTTTAGTAATTTATTAAACACCCATTAAAAATTCAAGATTTTCGATTTCCTTTATTTTTTCTTTATTTAGGTTTAATTAAACATAGCTTCTAGTCGACCCAAGTTAGCAAGTGAGTTAGTGTTCAAGAGCCTATATTGGCTAGGTCTCTTGGAGAGAATGATACCGGATTACCGGTTTAATACTTCATCGCGACCCACGTACTCGTGCGGGGTAACTCCAATTGTAGAGCACCTTGGAGGGCGAACCAATATCATTATCCTCATTGTGGCTTTATTTAACGTTTCATGATATTGGTTGGATACATTGATGGACGGTAACTCCTCTAGGGAGGGCAATATTTTAGAGGCGCGAGACTTTCATGCGCCTCGCGCCTGCGGACGTTGGTGAGGCACAACCCACTTTTATGAAGGCGGCGCCTTGTGCACTTCACGGCCTCATGTAATCTCACATTTGCCCGTCGTAGAAAAACTCATTATGATCTCGTTAGCGTCACACGAAAT
>CM018916.1:15195329-15197829 GCA_009663005.1 Actinidia chinensis
AAGTTTGTGGGTGCTTGCTAAACCTTTACACACTAGAACTCTTCTAGTCTTCAAGAGTCTTCTACTCTTGGATCTCTTACAATCACTCAATGTAATTTTCTCAATGTGTTACAATAATGAAGTAACTTAAAACTCACCAACTCTAGATATGAAAAATGAATACAAACAATGAAACTCTCTTTTTCTAGAGTAATATAACTCTATTTGTTTTTTATCTTAATCAAAAACTCACAATAAATGCTCAACGATTGAAGTATTGAATGCTAGCAAGAATACAAGTTTAGAACACTTCAGTGCTACCTAACAACCTCAAGGATTGATTTTATAAGTTTCAAGTACAATTTTGAATATTGAAGCATTAAATGCACTGATTTAGCCATTCTGATTTAACCTCAGCCATTGAATCTGTGATTTGGACGTACCAAAATGAAGATTCAAACTTCGGTCGTGAACTTCGGTTGACTGAAGTTAAACTTCGGTCGTGAATAGCTTGAATTTCCAATGGCTTATTCTGTTGCTCTGTTTTGCATATTCTGAATTTCGGTCGTGCCAAATTTGACTTTCGGTCGACTGATCTTTAAGTTCGGTCGTCAATGGCTTTGATTTCCAGAGACCTATTTGATATTTTGTTTTGTCTTTAGACTTCGGTTGTGCCTCTTTGAATTCGGTTATGCTTGAATTTCGGTCGTGCATCTTTAAACTTCGGTCGACCGAAGTTTATGTTCGATCGTCATTGAACTATTTTTCTAGAAAGCATACCTGTTTAAATTTTTTTTTTTTGCATTCTTAACATCCAACTGTGCCTTTGTGACTTCGGTTCCAAAACTTTGGTCGTGCTCATTTAACTTTCGGTCGACCGAAGTTAAACTTCGGTCGTCCCTGAACTAAATTTCCATAGCGCACTTGACTTGTTCTTCATACTTCGGCTGTCAAGTTCGGTCGACCGAACTTTTAACAGTGAATTATTTTTCTTGTTGCAATTAAACAGTTCATGTTGTCAAATTGTCATTTTGAGTTTAAGTATTGAATTAATACTTCTAACATTTTTGTATTCTCAATAAAAGTTAAGTTTTGACTTTGTTTTAAGTAATTGTAATCATCAAAATTAAAAACTTTATTTCAACAATGAGATCAACTCAAAATAGACTTAATAACATACTCAAGCTCAATTTGACTAAAAATTATTTGAAATCGGCTCGATTGGTAAACAATCCAAACTTGTAGATATTTGAAAGTAGTTTCAAACAAATTTGAGCAATAATCAACTACTTGGTTGAACTCACTCGTCTCATTGTTAACCATACTCTCTTGCTTTCAAATAAGCAAGTTACTTGAGTTCGTTTCATCGATAAAAGTTAATTCAAATAGTGAATCTAATATTAACCGTCCAACTTTTAATATATTTTAAAGCCTAGCTTATTAGACTTCTGAGCATTAATTTGACTTGCGATGGGTTTGGAAGCTTTTCCTTATGCAAGAAACCAGCTACTTGAGCTCGGTTTGAAAAACAAACCAAACTTAATACATTTTTGAACATTGTAAATTTTCAAAATCAAGTTTAAAACATTTACAACTCATGCGCTGTCTTGTGTGCAGCCTTCTAGATATCCTCTCCTCCTCTCTCTCTCTCTCTCTCTCTCTCTCTCTCTCTCTCAATCCCTTGTCCTGTTCCTATGCTTTCCCAATCAAGATCTCGTAATGTCATTCTGCTCAGCACCACCATGCACGCCTGCTTTCTAGGGCTAAACCTACAAGGCAACCCTAGTGTAACCCCTAAGGGCCCGTTTGGCTGGAGGATATGGGAGGGGGATAACGTTTAGAGGGAGGATAAATTTTAAGGGGGATAAGTTTTGGAGGGGGATAAGCTTTAACTTTGTTTGGATACTTTTTTTAGAATGGGTGGATAAGGGTGTGAGATCTGAGTAAATATATATAGAGAAACAAAATGTAAAATATTTTGATATTAAAAATATATATTTTATTTTTTTCTATATATAAGATAAAAAAATTAGCATTTTGTTTCTCTTTATATATTTTTTTTTCTTATCCCTCACCCCCTTATCCCCCGGATAACTTTTAATTAGAGTCTAGACCACCTAAAAATTATCCGCCTCTATCCACCTGCTGGGGGAAAAGTTATCCCCTCCTAATTCACCAGTCAAACATGCCCTAAGTTCCAGTGGCATGTGCATGTGCATATACATATGCTTCTCTTCGTTCTAATCATGAGGAATTTGATTTGTATAGGGTCCAAGTTGCTTCAGCTAGGCTAAAATCTTTAGACTTAATTATCCGAAGTCAGAAGCTTTTTTTGGCACTACTTACACACAGGGGCGGAGCCAAGATATTAGTCCAATTGGGTCAAAATCATAAAATTATTATAGGATGATAATGTAATTTTTTTTTCAGTGGGATCAAAATAGTTTATTTTTTTCTATTAGGGTGATAGTGTAATTTTTTTTGTGAACTTATAGTGTAATTTTTTTTTTAAGTAGAGTCA
>CM018916.1:15242829-15245329 GCA_009663005.1 Actinidia chinensis
ATATAAGGATTATGAATATAAGCACTCATAATAAATATGAGGTATTAATTATTTTATATAGTCAGTATAAAAATAATTATTTCAACACGGTTCTGTTCAATACACATAAAATATACTAGTGCAAAAAGTTGGAATTACACTGTTTCTCATTAGTCAAGACATACCTATTAAAATCTTGCACTACAGTCCTACTGATGGTGTGTCCAATTACATCTAAGATTGTAAACGATAAACTTATATTTTATAAGAATCAATGATCTGATCTTTTGTGTGTAAGTCATACTCTATAACAACCAAATTATTTATTTTATAGAATAAGAGATACACATGCACAATCATTAAATAAATAATGAATGCAAACATTGCTTACACAGATTCTCATTAAAATAGAATAACTAATTTATAAATAAATAATAAAGTCATTAAATAAAGCATATCTTTTAGTATCAATCCCTCACGTAAGAGACTCGCAGTTTAAACAAAAGGGGAAAGTAGGAGGCATTGGGCTTCAATCCTTCATTTCCATCGAAGTGGGATTAAAATGAAGGAGATGAGTTCATTCCCACAGATGAGGGATTAAATCGAATGTCATATAGGAGAGAGTAATAATAACTTTATGCTACATGACCCTATACTACGCTTGCAATACTACACTTTGATATATATTTAATAATATGTTACTCAATTATGACATAACAGTTCAATTCTGATTCAACTATAAACGTGTTTTAAAAAACGAATCGGACCATCCAGTTCCCAATTCACCAAATAGTGTATTAAAAATGGATTGGACTGGACGGGCACGCAATTTAATCGTTAAATTGACATTCTTAAATTGGACGGTTCGCAAAACCTTTTGATTGCAAACTTCAATCCTTCTTTCCTCCGATGTGAGATTAAAATGAAGGAGAGACCCACGATTTAAACAAAAATGTTGAAATGGGAGGCGTTAAAATAGGAAGCCTTTGGGCTTCAATCCTTCATTTCCATTGATGCTATTGATGCGTGACTAAAATGAAGGAAATGAGTTCATGCCATGTAAGAGAGAGAAATGATAACTTTATGCAACATGACATATACTGCATTTGCAATACTACACGTTATATATACCACATATATATATATATATATAATATATATATATATATATATATTATATATATATATATATAGTACACAATTATGACATCACAGTTCGATTCTAGTTCAATCATAATCGTGTTTTAAAAATCGTATCAAACAGGCACGATATTTAATAGTTAATCGACATTTTTAAACTGGGTGGTTTACAAACTTTTAGACTGCAAGTTTTAATCATTCCTTCCCATAGATGTGGGATTAAAATAAAAAAAGAGGTTCACAATTTAAACGAAATGGTGAATTATGAGTTATTAGATAGGAGGCCTTAGGGCTTCAATATTTCGTCTCACCAATATGAGATTAAAATGAATGAGAGACTTATGTTTTAAACAAAATGTTGAACTGAGAAGTATTAAATAGGATGCCTTAGGTTTTCAATATTTCATTCCCATCAACGTGGAATTAAAAATGAAGGAGAAGGGTTCATGCCATGTAGAAGATAGAAATGATAGCTTTATGCCACACGACATTATTCCAATGTTTGCTGGCCAGTTGAATTGTAAACCGACCCTTATTATGGGCACACAACCAATCACATAGTTTAATCGTTAAATCAGTATTCTTAAATCGGACGGTTTACAAAATCTTTTGACTGCAAGCTTCAATCCCTCCTTCCCATGTTGGGGGGATTAAAATGAATGAGAGATTCACATTTAAAAAAAAATTGAAATGAGAGACATTGATAAGAGGCATTCTGACTTCAACCATTCATTTCCACCGATGTGAGATTAAAATAAAGGAGACACTCACATTTTAAACAAAATGGCAAACTAAGAGACATTAAATAAGAGGCCTTGGGGCTTCAATCCTTTATTCCTACTATTGTGAGATTTAAATGAATGAGGAGTTCATACCCATGTAAGAGCGAGAAATGATAATTTTATGCAATATGATATTAAACTACATTTGCTTAGTTTGTATCATATATATATCTGTATATTATTGAAATGTCCACATCGCCCAATTCTGTCCCCTTTGTACTTTGTATAAGGTTCATGTTTTACTCTCCTTAACACTTTGATTTTAAAGAGAAAGATGGTTTGTGCCTGACAAATGTTATCAGAGCAAGGTTGGCCCCTGTTGTCTAGCATTCCGAGTATTCGGCTGCTGTGGTCCATGGTGTGTGTTGAAATATCCCACATTACCTAGTTCTGGTCCCTATGTGTCATCTCTTAGGCTCATGTTCCCCTTTTCTTAATATTTGAGTTTTAAGGAGAAAGATGAGTTGAGCCTGACAAGTGGAATCAGAGCAAGATTAAGCCTGTTGTCTAGCGTGCCGAGTGTCTAACTACTGTGGTCAAGAGGGGGTTGAAATATTTTACATCGCCCAGTTCTGGCCTCTATGTGCTGCCTATAAGGC
>CM018916.1:15680329-15682829 GCA_009663005.1 Actinidia chinensis
GGCTTCAAACTTCTAGTTGGATTTGGATTTAAAGTCCCTGTTGGATTTGAATTCAAATGCCTAGTAGGATTTGAATTCAAACTCCTAGCCTATATATACAGCTCTTATGGCAGTGTATTTTGGGTGGAAAAATATAGTGCTAGGCAGAGAGAGTGAGTGAGGTGGTGGCCACCACCAGACCACCAGTGAGAGAGTGAGATATGTGTACTATGTAAATCTTTTTCTAGTATATTGAATCTACTGCACCACCCGAGGACGTAAACAAGTTGCCAAACCTAAAAAATCATTGTGTTTGTGTGTGTGTGTGTTTATGTGTGCATGCGTGATTGGTGTGAATCAATTTTGGGTACACCAATTGGTATTAGAGCCATGGTTCAATTTCGGACTTCTGAAAAAGTGTTCTAAATCAATTTCTGATCGCACTACCTTGTTCGTCTCCTCGAGACGAAGTCCTTGAAATCAACATAGTCAAAATTAGACGCCGTACGCACCTTCATACGCCACTTGATTTTTGGTGTGTCAGACTTGTGCCACGTGCCTGCACGCGTCGTCTATCTTCCCTCGAGCATGAGGACCAACCCTACGCAAGTCCATGCGGCCACACGCGCCACTTGTCTATCCGCGAATAATCCCACACTATACTTGCCAACGCGCATGTTCAACTCACGCTCTGTTAATATCTACGTCATCATGACTTCATTGCTTCGTCAACAAAACTAGTTAGCGCCCTGCAATCGTCATGTCAATGCCATGCAACGACTTGTCAGTGCTAAGTAAATAACCCTTTAGTGCTCTATTAGCGACCACATTAGTGACACGTGAGCAACACAGTCAGCGCCACATCGGACACTCTGTTAGCATTCGTTTAGTGACCGATCAATGTCTTGTCAGCATCTAGTCAGTGCTTAGTCAACATCCAGTCTAGGCCCAGTCAGTGCTATGTCACCATCCTAGTCAGCGTCTTTTCAGGATCTAGTCAGCGCATCATCATCAGCCTAATCAGCGCATCAGTTCTGTCATACCCACTCCGGTAGGACCTGGCCTGCACACATTAATTTGGCACATCACAACCTGTTCACTTTATATAACATATAAAAAAAACAAACAAACTACCACGTGCTATAATATCAACTCAGTACACAACTGACATTCCAATTGATATTCTTCCATACTACAATTATACTTTAAAAGTACAGTATGTGCAATCCTCCAAAACTAACTAATTTATTGAAATTAAACCATAACCAAAACAAGTCCAATATATAATTTACAAAAGTATAACTATATATACGCAACTCTCAAATATTAAACCACTACCCATTAACATCACGAATGATATTGTAGTGGACTGACATCTATATCTAGCAAAAATCTATAAGCAAAAAGGTAATAGGAGAGTGTAATATAGAATCATAATAGTAAGAAAACTTGGTACACAAGTTTAGATGGATCGATTCATTTAAAATAACTAGCTTTATCAAATAAGTTATACAAAATGATAACTATTAACTTTTTCTATCATAAAACAAATCCCGTATTTGTAAATAATTTCTCCAAACATCATGAGAATAAATCTCATGCAAGCACAAAAAATAGTTTCTATATGACAATCTTCTTTTCCATAAATAAATAACTTATAATTTTACCAAATGTACCAAAGGGGTTGTTTAACCTTACGACTCGGGAGTTCTGACGGTACCATTACTTTAGTCACGAACTCACATATAGTGGTTGTAATGAGGTTCATTCTTTATCACCAATGGTAGGTCCAATAAGTTAGATTAGTAATCAATCACAATGTTAAGCAACAATTAAGCTTACTAGGCAAACAACAACCAAGTTTGCCATAGTCAGGATAAGCACAATAACCAAGCTTAGCGGGTAAGCACACAACCAAGCTTGCCAACGATGGCACAAGAGGTATAAAAATAATATTAAATAACCAAACATATTTGATCCATCAATCAAAATCAAATCAAAAATATCTACTGATAAGTATTATACCACTTGAATTATTTTCAAATAAACACTGAAAAGAATCATTTTAAATTATTATGAAACTATACGCTCTCACCTTAACAAAGTCAGAAATTTTGTTACACAAGCTAATCTTTTATTTGGCGGCATACTTGACACGCAATTTTCGTTACTCTCACCTAAAATATGAATTATGGAACATCTAATCATATTTTATTTTCTACTATAACAAAAATACAAATGAAATGCAAGAACATGCAATATGCAAATTTAACTATGTTGCGATTCTCTATATTTATGAGCGCCAAAATATTTTCGATAATTCATAATATTTCATACACATAAAGTATACATATAAATATACGATATATTAAAATTTTAGAATTTTTGAATCTCGGTAACTATTTTTAAAATCTAAAATTCAGAAAGACGAATTAGCACCGAAAATCAAAGATAACAGCTCGGTCTTTCATTTTTATAACTTCCTCAAATCTAATTTGACTCCAAAAGTTTTACATAACAC
>CM018916.1:15710329-15712829 GCA_009663005.1 Actinidia chinensis
ATTCTTTTTATATCTTGAAATACACAATCAATCTGCTTACCCTATGAAAAGTATCTATCATGTCCCATCATATGGAGCAACCAAACATGACTAATTAATTTTCTCGTGTTTGTTCTTTTATAGAATTGCATGTTCTGCCAAAATCTTAAAACTAAAATTGATTACACAGTGGGTATTTTATTCCCTACATATCTTTGCCTTTGCATGAAATCTGTGGAGATGTCCGCCTTAAAATACTTGTGTTGTATTACATATAATCCTTAAAAGGGCTCGTTTGGCTGAAGGATATAAGAGAGGATAACTTTTAACTTTATTTGGATATTTTTTAGAATGAGTGGATAAGAGTGGGGATAAATAAAATATAAATTATTTAAATATTAAAAAAATATATTTTATTTCCTATATATATATAACAAAAAGGAGATTCATTGACCCCCCCCTGAGTTTGCTTTTAAATAATACACAAAGTACCCCTGACTTTGAAAAATTACGATGAACCTCTCCCTGAGGTTTGAAAAATTATCCTGACAAACCCCATTGAAACCACTTTTCTCCTTGCTCCCCTTATGAATGACTAAATCCATCCCCCTCTCTCTCTACCATCCTCTCTCCCCCCCTCCTCTCTCTCTTTTGCACCCTTTTTTTTATTTTTATTTTTATTTTTTAGTATAATTTTTTTTTAATACCCTTTAATTCATATTTTTAATAAAAATAAATTCTCTTTTTGTTACTTTTTCTTAATTTTTTTCTTTTTTTACCCGTTTTATTTTTATTTTTATTTTTTTGATTATTTTTTTTCTTTAATACCCTTTGATTAATTTTATTTACAAAAAATAAATTCTCTTTTTGTTATTTTTGTTATTTTTTTTCTTTTTATCGTTATTTTTTTTTTATTTTTTACTTTTTATTATTATTATTTTTAATACCCTTTTAGTAATTTTTTTAGACAAAAAATGAATCACCTTTTTGTTAATTTTAAAAATTTTTTTGTACAACTTTTATTCTATTTATTTTATTTTAATTTTTTTTATACCCTTTAATTTATTGTATTATTTTTAATTACTACCCTTTGGTTCTTTTTTTTTTAATACCATTTTAGGAGATATTATTTGTAAACCCTTTCAATATAATCGAAAGGATAGTACAAGAAAAAAATCAAATGGTATTAAAAAAAGAAAAAAAGAATCAAAGGGTAGTAAATGAAAAAAAAAGAAAACTGTACAAAAAGAAAAAAAACTAACAAAAAAATTTTATTTTTTGTTAACAAAAATGATCAAATGGTATTAAAACGAAATAATAATAATAATAAAACTAAAAAAATAAAAGAAGTTAAAAAATAAAAAAATAACAAACGTAACAAAAATGTGATTTATTTTTTGTTAAAAAATTCATCCAATTGGTATTAAAGAACTAATAATAATCCTCCCCTCCCCGCCGCGTCCCCCCGCACCCCTTGCCCACCACCCTCACCCCCCCCGCCCTTTATTTTTGGTTACAAACAGACATTACTCCACGGCTCTTCCCACCCCCTCATCCTCCCCATACTCCCTCCCCTCCCTCCCCGCGTCCCCCCCCCCTCCCCCCCCCTCCCCCCACCGCATTATTTTTTCTTCCCCCCTCTGCCTTTCCCGGGTCTTCCCCCCACTTCTCCTACCCCGTCCCCACCCCCTCCCCCTCCCCCCCGGGTGCAAAAAGAGACTCGAGCTGAGAGGGGGAGAGAGCGAGTGGTGGCATGGATGAGAGAGAGAGACGGCGGCTTTTTAGTCCTTCCTCTGCGACACTGGAGAAAAGGGTGTCAAGGGGTGTCAGATAATTCCTTCAAACCTCATGTCACTGTAATTTTTTAAACGTCAGGGGTACCTTGTGTATTAAATGCAAACCTCAGGGAAGATCAGTGGTAATTCTCCCGAAAAAAAATTATACCTTTTGTTTCTCTTTATATATATTTTTTTATCCCCCCACCCCCCGGTAACTTTTACTTTAGGGTCCTAGGCGCAACCAAAAATTATCCGCCTCTATCCACCCTGCTGGGGATACATTTATCCATGGACATAAATTCCGCCTCCATATCTCTGCCAGCCCAAAACATCGAGGGAAAAAATTATCCGGCTGGCAAAGTTTCATACCCCCTCCAAATCCGCCAGCCAAACATGCCATAAGATTTTTGCTTTATATTGACGTTTAATTAATATGGAGGCCCAAAAATTGTTAGTCGAGTAAATCTTAGAGAAACCGGCAATCTATGAACACAAAATTAGGTCATTACTAGCCGAGCTATCCGAGGCTTAGGAATAATTTATATTTTGGATTTAGAAATGTTTCAAGGGTACAAAATTTTTGTATTTTTTAATTTGGTGTTTTTGACAATTTCTAGAGGACTTTTTTTTTCAATAGTGATAGGTACACACTCACTTTTTGGTGTATACAAGACACACTCATTTTTGCCCTCTCACAAAATAAGTGGGACCCGCCCTAATTATAGTTTTCACACTTTTCTAAA
>CM018916.1:15740329-15742829 GCA_009663005.1 Actinidia chinensis
TAAATGGTAGATATTAAAATAGGGTAAACTGCATTTTGCCTCCTCAAAGTATTAAGTGATTTTTACTTTTGCCCCATTAACTAATAGTTTTCTTACTTTGCACCCTCACCTATATAAATCATTACAATCAAACCCACTCAATAACTCCATCCATTTTTTTAATGGAAGACACCTACATGGCGCTCCAGGCCCAAACCCGTTTTCTCAAACCCTAACCCACCCACTTCCGAACCCATTTAATCCTAACCCCTTAACCCCCTCTTAAAAAAGAACCAATTTACCCTAACCCTAAAATAAAAAATACCCTAACCCTTCCCCCACTTCACCCTAACCCTCCCCATTCTTCACCGACACCACCACCACTGTCAACGCACCCACACCTGCACTGGCATCAACCGACTCCATTATGAACACACGCAGAGACAGATTTGGACCAGATTGCCTTCCTCCATCACCATCCAATCGAATCACCACCACCATACCACCCTCGAACACATACACAACAACCACATAGAGAGAAGGACGTGGTGGGGTAGGTTGCCCGCTGCCATCGAATCCAGTCGTTAACTTGGTTCTATTTGTGCCATGTTCGCTATGAATTTATGGTTGGGTGCTTGTTTAATGGCAGATGATATTGTTAGTGGTGGTGGAGTGTTGGATTGTTGGATGGTGGGGGTGGTAAGAAGTGTTTGGTTTTTCGTTGGGTCTCCTCTTTTTTGCGGTGGCGGGCTTCAATTGGGGGCAATGGTAGTGGTGGCTGGTTGGTGGAGGGAAGATGGGGTGGTTAGTATTGGTGGTAATGGTGGATGGGGATGGGGTTTGATGAAAATTGAGTTGGGCCCTTGTGATGTTGGATTTGGGTTGGGTTGGTTTTGAATCTAGTTCTTGGCTTATTTTGGTCTGTATAATGGTACCTACAATGTAGACCGTGGGCGCCTAATCCGTAAAATGTAGATATGAGTGGGTTGATTGCCACGATTTTATATATGTGAGGGATAAAGTGAAAAAAATATTAATTAAGAGCAACGACTCCATTATGACCACGCAGAGACAGATTTGGACCAGATTGCCTTCCTCCATCACCATCCAATCGAATCACCACCACCACTACCACCATCGAACACATGCACAACAACCACATAGAGAGAAAGACGTGGTGGGGTAGGGTTGCCGCTGCATCGAATCCAGTCGTTACTTGGTTCTATTTGTGCACATGTTCACTATGAATTGATGGTTGTGGTGCTTGGTTTAATAGCAGATGATATTGGTAGTGGTGGTGGAGTGTTGGATTTGGTTGGATGGTGGTGGTGGTAGAGAGTGTTGGTTTTTCGTTGGGTCTCTCTTTTTGCGATGGCGTGGTTCAATGGGGGGCAAATGGTAGTGGTGGCTGGTTGGTGGAGGGAAGATGGGGTGGTAGTATTGGTGGTAATGGTGGATGGGGATGGGGGTTGAGGAAAATTGAGTTGGGCCCTTGGGATTGTTGGATTTGGGTTGGGTTGGTTTTGAATCTAGGTCTTGGCTATTTTGTCTTGTATAAATGGTACCTACAATGTAGACGTGGCGCCTAATCCGTTAAAATGGAGATAATGAGTGGGCTTGATTGCAACGATTTATATAGGTGAGGGTATAAAGTGAAAAAAATATTAATTAAAAGAGCAAATGAGAATCACTAAATACTTTGAGAGGACAAAGTGCAATTTACCTATTAAAATATTATCTTTATATCTGAATATCTCAAATTTATCTATAGAAAATAGATTTGGATAAGCTTAACAGATAGATATTCAATTAGTCTTATCTCTATCTCTATTGATTTATAAATATGATGTATACATGTAACCAATTTGAGTTGAGTAAAATAGTGTTATTAATCTCTCTCGTGAACGTAAATTATACACCATATTATTTCCTCTCGTTTGATCTTCTCTCTCATATTTTATATTTCTATATTTATAAACCAGTAGAGGTCGAAATCGTTGGATGTCTATCTTTCAAGTCTACCCAACTCAACTAATCTCTAAAGATAAAGATAATATTTTAAATCTCTTATGCTCATATTTTTGTTTATCAATTTTAAAAGTTCCAAAGTTTTAAGCAGCATGCATTTAATATATTTATTTTCAAATTAAAAGATAGTGATTTTTAATATTATCGTTTCTATATCCATACTTTCAAAAATATTTATGACTATTTGAGAGGAATAGTTAAAAAAAATTAACAACACACATGCTTAGCTCGTATACCTTTTCTTGGTTTCATTCCATATTTTTGTTGTGTTTTCGTATTTCTACACTAATAAAAGTAATATTTGATGGGTATTTTGTTCTAAAATGAAAGTTTCATATTCATAAAACAATTTCAATTTTATAATAGTATTAGCTACGAATATATTCAAATTATATAAGTTCATCACCTTAAGATTGAAATTATTATTCTATTTTATGTTTATATTACGAATTCTCTATTTTGTATATACATTCACCTCTTCAAAATAAAATCA
>CM018916.1:15747829-15750329 GCA_009663005.1 Actinidia chinensis
CATGGCCGACAAATCCTCTTACATTGCTATGAGATGATGGAAAATACTATGGGTACCTCAATGTTGCACCCCATATGCACCCCACCATGAGGTGGAGTATTGAGATTGGTTGAAAAAAGTGGGTGGACCCCACACCCAGCCAATCTTCTTTTGATAACACCTGTTATAAGGGTGAACCCACGTATATAAATGGGTTGGGTCATGACAGGTGTATCTTTTAGAAAAATAAAGGTTGAACTTATAACAGGTACGTCAATTGAGCCATAAGGCAGTGGAAGTGGCTACAACCAGTCAGCATCAACAAGATCCTAACTACGACACAGATAAAGTGAGATTGACCGTCGGAGCTGTTTTCAGGAAATAGCTCTTTGACGATTAAGTTATATGGCCAAAAAACGTGAATGGAGAAAAGGAGAGAGAGAGAGAGTATATGCCTCTTATGGCTCAATTCACGTACCTTTTTAAAAAAATAAAGGTTGCATTTATATGGAATAGCTTAGCGCGTGCCTTGACGCGCCAACTGTCATGTCAGTAAATAGACTGTAGCTCGGCACTTGTTCGAACGCTTCGACTACTGTGTTAGTGAGTAGGCCGTTGACCCAGCCATACTTCTAGGATTTGACTGGTAGCTTGTCATCATGTTATCGACGTCTCAATCCGAACATGAGGGCTATCAAAAGAAGATTTGTCATGCAAGTTACCTTATGTCCCTTGTTATTCTTCGGGATCACCACCGACCGTTGTCCCTCGTCCAAACTTCAGCGTGATTATCCTACCAAGCTTATTAAATAGTGACAATTCGGAGGTGATGGTAGCCTTAATTCATATGTGCCTATGTTTAGTAATGTCTCAACCAAGCTCTGGTGGAAGAGACCCCCGAGCTTGCTACATAGCGATATCTTAGTGACGATGCCTGCCTTAGCAAGGTCAGAATCCGTATTTATATATTTGTTCCCTTACACTTTTGTTCAAGAGAGGTTTTGTCTCACTAGAGATATTTTTGATCAATTTAGTTCAACAGAACACAAGATGTTGCCTTAACCTCCCACATGGGGTACCAAACCAAAGAGGAATGAGTGCTTACATGTCCCCATGTTGTTAAAGGCCCATTAATGCCAATTTGACCACTAACCAAATCCTTGTCTAAATTCATCTATTGTTGTCAGAACCTTTTCACATCCAAACAAATTAAGAGTGTGTTGAAGTGAAGGCTTAGCCCAGTGGTAAGAGCAAGCCTTACCAAAACTTCGGTCTTGAGTTCAAACTTCACCCCCAAGCCCCGGGCATATAGCGCGGTGACAAAAGACGAAATTCGGGATGCGAGCTAATACTCGGAGGTCATGTTTTCGATTCCTGCCTGCCACGTTGCATAACCGCGTTTACATCCTGAGGTGTGAAGGGCTAGCTGCTCAGGAAGGCAGAGATTAGTCTGGATCTGTAATAATACTGACTTGGGATACTCTGTATTTAATCAAAAAAAAAAAAATTAAGAGTGTATTTGGAACTTAGGAAAATAAATGGGAAAGAATGGTTTGGTTCAGTTTCCAAATCAATTTTATAAAAAAAAATTCAAAAATTATTTTAGAAATTCATACATTATTCATTTTTTACCGTAAATAATTTTTCAGAATTTGAAGATATTTTTAAATTATTTCTCAAAAATGCATTTTTTTAAAAAAATTCAAAAAATAAATTTTGAATTATCTAAAACTTATTCTGAAAAAATGCATTTTTGAATTATCTAAAACTAATTCTGAAAACTAAACAAAACATAATGGTTCCTAGTTTTGTAGACAAAGCAAGTAAATGTTTTCCAAAGCAATTAATTACTTTCTTTACTTTTTCTTCCTTTCTTTATCTTTCCACAAGTTTCAAATATAGACTAAGTACCGAGTAAATGTTTTCACACTCTCATTTTCTCAAACTGCACTCTATTTTTTTTTATTATATGTAAAACTATTTTTGCTCAAAAATGTTTGAACTAGATTAAATTTTTTAAGTTTACAACATAAAGAAAAAAATTTATGCGCAACCAATTATTCAATGACACATCATCGAAGAAGCTAGAGTGGATAAGGTTTGACTTTCTAATTATAATTATTAGAATATTAAAGTTTAATGATTGTCACTGCATACACTGCACGTGGCACGTACGTTACTACCACGATCCATAATCACTAGATAAATACTTGTTTTCGAGGTGTAATTATTGTGAGTGAAGTTTTTCAAAGTAATTTTTAGATAAAAAATTTATTTTTTGATTTGTCAATTAAAGGAATTATAAATAAATAAATTACAATAAAACTACTAAAATTTAAATTATTCCATTATAAAATGTAAAGTAATTTAAACTACATTAATTTAGATTTTAGTATTTTTTATTTTTTTACCTTTTCAATATCAAAAAAATTAATGTAAAAGTAAAAAAATTGTGACCTAAAGATTAAAAAAGAATTACTAAAGAAAACAATTATCCAAGATATTTTATTATAGTTGCTTT
>CM018916.1:15817829-15820329 GCA_009663005.1 Actinidia chinensis
CTTAAAGGATGAGATGTAAAATATATTATTTTTTTATTTATTCCCATGGTTGGCTACATTTAGCAAGCGAAAATGGAATCTTGTAAAATGCCTAGCCTTTTTAAAGAACTTGTTGGAGCTAGAAAAAGTAAGTTGGGCTAGTTAAAATAACTAACATGCTTTTAATTTGGCTATACTGTTGTAGATGCTCTAAGTGTCACAACAATTAACAAAATCTTAATCCACATTTTGTATTCTGACGCGAAAGTATAATTATGTTCACCCAGTTTAGATGTGAATGAATATTATTTACCAATTCACTTATATTATTGGTTATTGTAATATAATGAAACTCACCGAAGACGGCTCAAGGACTAGGTCATCAAGGCCACCGCCTAGGGCCTCCCAAATTAAGGGGCCTCAATTTTTTTTTAATAGATATGGATATACATATATATATATATATATATGTATATATGTATGTACACACACATATTGTAGTCACTGTTGTTAAAACTTCTATTATAAAAAAGCTTCTCGTAAAAAGACAATTTTCTCAAATTCTAATATAGACTTGTCAAACACAATGAATGTTTTTAGCTTTTGAAATATTTCTTTACTAAACATAACTTCTTAACTTAATAACTTAAACAAAAATTATTTTTTCTCAGCAGACAGTTTTATTCTCTGAACACTCTTTTTAATTTTTTTTAATTTTCAAGAACACAATAGTGAAAAATAAAACTCTAATTTCACTACATCACATCTAATTTTTTTTATTATTATCTATTGCATTATTTACAAATTTAAATTGATGAATCCTATTTAAGATCGATTATGTCGAAAGATTACATGGATTAGCCATATTATCAAATTGAAAAAAAAATGTTAAAAAAGATGAATTACAAGAGCTTAATTAATAATTTTGCAACTCAAAAAGCAAGAAAGTGTAATTTAAAAAAAATAAAAATTTAATATTAAATATCAAGAGACATTTTTCAAGATTTTGTTTTAGGACTCCAAAAGTGTTGGTCGAGCTTTGAAACTCACTAACAGCAATAACTCCAATAAGCACAACCAATCATAAAAGTGGATAATCTTCATCTATCTTTTAACTTGGATGAACATAATTGCTCTCAAAGTGTGATGACTAATGGTGTAATTTTAACCTATACGACTCATCTTGATCCATTTCTTTTCAAGCTTGGTCGGACCTGTTCTAAGCCAATTGAGTTCCGCCACAAAATTGGGCGTCGGGTGAGCCGGTCCATTCAGGCTATTGGTGTGAGCTTAGCTTCGAGCTGGGATTTGGATTTGGGTTTGACCTAAGTTTTTATTTTTTTTATTTTTTCCCTTTCTTAATTTGTAGTTGTTGGGTTTTATTATTTTTTTCTTCATATTCCGGACTCTCGGAGCGGACTTCGGACTGGTTTATTGGGCGGAATTTGAGGTAGGCTTCTGGGCAAGCTATCGAGTATGACTACTTTTAGCCTAGGTTCGGACTAAGATTTGAATTTAAAATCCAAGGTCCAGACCTGTCCATTACAAATGGATAAGCTCGAGCTAGATTAAATTTGGGCTCGAATCATATGCGGGCTCGAGACGAGCTCCAGGCCAGTGGGTCTAGTTTACACCCCTAGTCCTAGGGGTGACATCAGGAAATTAACCTCAGCCAGAGAAAAAAGAATCACATATTCACATGGGAAAATGCTATAGATACCCCTTTTAAGTATCCCAAATACACACCTAAGAGAGAGAGGGACATAAGAGGAGTGACCCCACCCCCCAAATGTGTGGAGCCCACCCTAAGTGTGTAGGGCACACTCCTCTTGTGTCTCTCTCTCCTTGGTGTGCATTTGGAGTACCTAAAACGGGGTATCCATAGCACTACCCATTCACACGTGGATTCTAGCCTGAAGCTTATCCACATTTCGCACTCATTCCCATCTGGCCACTAGGGTTTTCTAAGGTTTGTATTGGGACAAAGGTTTCGTCGTACTATAAATCCATGGTCGGCGATCTACAACAGTCGCAGAATCTTTAGAGGGGTCAGTAGTGTTTTGAGTTAATTACATTTTTCACCACTGTACTTTTACTAAATTTTGTTTCAATTCTTTATTTTTATTGTATTTATCAATACTTTTATACTTTAGATCAACTGTCAATGTGATCTGTTTGTTAATATTCTATTTAATTAAAGGCTATGTGGCCTATTTTGGTCAATTAATTGAATGGCTCTTGAACAGAAGGATCACATTGATATTAAAAATAAAAAGGTTACAAAATAAATTTTCAGAAGTGATGGTTACAAAAAATATTATTAAAAATAAAAGGGTGAGAAATGTAATTTGTCCTATATGTTTGATGACGTGCGGAAATGCAAAAGGATGTGGCTCGGATGTTGGTAATGAGTCAGCAAAGGTTCATCGCCACGTATTTAACCGACAGCCCACGTTCTATCGGGACCCCACCACCTCCATCATTTAAGTCTCCCAATTTTTACTTTTTTTTAAAAAATAAA
>CM018916.1:15847829-15850329 GCA_009663005.1 Actinidia chinensis
GTTATGTAGAAAAACCGATTAGGTGTAACATTTGGTTCCAGTACTGGATATGTTTCTTCACTACTTATGCCTGTTTAAGTGAAAATACTGGATGAATATTTTTTCACACTTTTATGGTTTTATTATGTCTTTCCCTTTTCTTTATCTTTGTTTTCATACTTCTCTCTCCCTCTCTCTGTTCTTTTATTTTTGTTTTATAATGTAAATTAACTAAGCAAAATTTGTTTTAAGGTTCCTTTTATGTTCAATCACTCTTACTTGCTTCTGTGTTAGAAAGTCTTCTAGTTATGCTCTATGCTGCCTAGTTACTTATAAAACAAATACTATATGCTCCCTAGTTGAAAATCAGTTGTGTACTGCTTCAAGTGTCTTAATTACCTTGGTTTATTTTAGTATGAAGTTATATGATGCTGCAGTTTGTCTAGTCCTTCATAATGTTACTTCTTTGATTGATGAATACCGATTTGGTTAACATACTTAAGAAAAGTCTAGATGCGCATGCTATGCGTTAAGTCACTGTTTGAATTGTTTCGACATTTGAATGATTCGACAATAAAGTTCGTAACTATACATTTCCCCTTTTAATACCTTTCATTCATCCCTATCTAATTGTTGTCAAGTTGTTATACGCTATTTCTTAAATTGCTTTGTGGGTAATTGCACCAAAAGTTTTGCAAATTTAATTATGTCAAAGACCATCTACAAATGTTAGTCTGGATGTTTACGGGGTAGGGAATGGGTCACTTCCTCAGTAGAACTATTTTTTGGCTTTTAAATACTTTTTGTGGAAGGAATTCTTCAACAGATGAAATCTTTATGCACTAAACATCTGATAGACAAACATTCTGTGTATGCTTAAGAAGGCCCAAGGACTTGTTCAATCTTAACTTTCTTTATAAGCCATATCTTAATTATCTAAGCTAAATATTCGATTTATTTTTCTTGTTGCTGAAAAAAATGTGCCTCGAGTTTCGGTCTTTTGATTTTAAAATATTTGCTGAGTTTCCTAATCAGCAATTATAGCTTGTTTTTACTCATTGTTTTTTCCCCACTTTTCCTTTGGTCTTTAAGATTTCTGTAGCTACCTACATCTTTATTCTTTGGTGGTCTTCCACTCCTATTTTTAGCTTACATAAAGGTTCTAATGTTCTAATTATGAACACAGCTGCTGTATGTGGAGCAATTTTCAATGGCTATTTACTTATTTGCAAACAATGGAGGGCCGAACCCACAAATAACCTGCGTAGAAAATAGCCTTCACCTTGCTACACATTAATTTTAGTATCTATAGTGGGGGATATCTATTTCCTTTACTACTCTATTTAATAAACTAATTCGAAATCCTTCCTACACTCAGATATCTGATGCTGTAGTTGTTGCATGGATTCTAAATGCCATGTTAGTTATACTTGCATTGGATCATTATTCATTTTGGAAGGATGACAGGTGAGATGAAATTTCAACTTGCATCTGCTTATAAGCTGTGTGGTTATCCCCAGAGAAAGAGGAGAACAAAAATATGGTATATGAATTTGTTCATTATCAGACTATATGAATTTACTGAAGATACCTTATTTGATATGCCGTGTTTTCCCAACAATTTTCGTGTTATTGCCTCATCTCGACTCTTTCAAAGGACGTAACTATTGTGGAAAGGGCTCCAATAAAGTCACGAGTCCTGGAAAAGCCACAATATACTATCCGTGTCCCAATGAATCAGAACCTGATTATTACCTGGACCAAGTACTGCCAAACCTCCTTGAGACGTGTAAGAGAGCTATTTAACTCAATATGTAGTTTTTTGTTTTTCATATATGCCAATTCACTTGTTTTTTTGAAATCAAACTCGTATGTCTTGACCTATTGGGAAATGATAGTTCCTTGGTTCAAGGAACTGTAATATAGCATTTTTTGTTCGCGTACCTTTAGTCGACTTGAGATCCCTGTAATAACTGTCATTGTTTCCCTGATGGTGACAGTCAGACACCATAATATATTGTGCGGTCATGCAGTTGACTAAATTTTGATTAAAGACGTCTAATAACCTCGATGAAGAGCTGCAGAACTTCTTGCGTTTTGGTCAATTATCATGCTTTAAGATGACAAAACTTACCGGGATCTTAAGTCAGAAGCTTGTGTCAAGAAGCGGAAGATGCGAATTTTTCATGCAGTTTCACTTGAGGTTTTGTCGTTTCCTAATTGAAAAAATCTGACAAAAACGTCATATTTGCTGGGTATCTTCACTTCATTGATGTTGGATTGGCAGATTAGAACAATCATATGGAGTGTCTTCCAATATACAAACATCTGGAAACTTGTATCTATCATGTTTTATATTCTTCCAGTTTGAAATATCATACTTAAAATTTAATACAAGGAATACGACTGCTACACTACAACACCAAACCAATTCAACTGCCTAAGTGGGTACTTATGAGAATTTTATTGTTTTTGTCTTTTTGGCATCTGGTTATATGATCTTTGCTTATAAAATATGGAG
>CM018916.1:15875329-15877829 GCA_009663005.1 Actinidia chinensis
AAGTATTTCAATTATTTTTTAGTTTTAGAAACTTGAGTGGGTAACACGTGTCTGTCGGTCAGCCAAAAATATATCGTAACGATTTTTTTTTTTGAAACTGCATTTATTAAGTTGCTGTACCAGAATCATAAGAACGAATCGGTGCAATGCTTATGTCTTTAGAGGTTCCAAAAGACATGGCACAGTTCCTGTCTTTTAAATGTGTAAGATTTGACATTTTACGACAAATGATTTCAAAGTTGCTAATAAGCAACTGCAAACTACCTTACTATGACACAGCTGATGAAATGGAGATGTCGCACCTTTCTGTACCTACCTCCCTTCTGCCCCATCAGATTGGTGCCTTTTTTGTTCCCAAAGCATCGATTTCCCGCGCTGTCATTCCCTTCAGTTCTGCCCATCCTGCCTCTGATTTTCTCTCTCGACTCTCAATTGAACCTGACAATGGTTGTTGTGCCCTCTTTATTGTTGACATGTGGCCACCATCTCAACCAGGCCGAGCTACTGTCCTTCAACTCCTGGGATCATATAGATGTGGCATGCTGACCCCCTTGCCAATGTCTGGAACCATCAATAAAGAACATCTTTTGAACTTGGTTTTTAGCCCGCCTAGATTGTCCTGCATTGGGCATATGGATAATAATTGGGATCAACCCCACCATTATCTTTTGGACGCAGGTTGAGTGAGCAAACCTACGCATTGCTTCTTTTTGTTCAAAGATAGACCTTAAATGTCCCAAATCACACCCACACAAATTTGAACCCATCGCCAGCACAGCTTGGATTGAATGACCTCCATCCCGCTTGAAGATTGTGCAGACAGGCCTTAGGACAGCTTTGCATGAAGTAATCTGTCAAGACATTAAGTTTGTCAAAGAGAATAATTATCCTTTTTGGTTGATCTTCGCATCACTAAATCGTTTTTGATTATTTTGTACGGATATATTGTTCCTCTGTGTTGGCAAGGATCTTCTCTTTTTTAATTCGTTGAGTATGCATGGGTCTAGACCTAGTTATTTTTGACAGTTTAGTATAAATGGGTCTAGTTTGCTGTGCAGTAAATTAATTTAAAAGCAACAGTTCCTAGTAATCTCCGATTAAGGCATAATTAGATACTTACCAAAAGAAAAAAAAAAAAAAAAAAAAATTTAAAAAGCCTTTGAATCCCTTATAAAATACATTCTTTTGATTTCAACCGCTTCAAAATGAATTCAAATCCATTTCTTTCTTTTCTTCAGAAGATATGTTCTTTTGATCCTTATAAAATACATCCTTTTAATTGCATTCACAGTGGTAAGGCAAACCATTTAAATTTTAAATATAAATGAGTCTATTATATAGACCCAAGTTTGAATCTCTGTGTTCCAGCTTGTCTTTGATTGATTCTAGTTGGTATCATCTTGTGACATTTTCATTCGTCTTGAGTTTTCTTATCTTGGCCACACACTACATTTCTCCATGTTATTTTTTAGATGATAAGTGAAGGCACCAAGGGTGCGACCCCTTATAACAAACATAGATAATTGTTACCATCCTAAGCTCCTATACACTTCAAAGACTCCCTAAATTCACGAAATGATCCACTATGGTCTTCAATACCAGCTATACAAAAAAGCCAAACTCACTTTCAAAACAAATGTGTCCATCTCAACGCATCTTTTCCAACCTCCAAAACAATCACATAAGAACAAACTGCCAACTGGCCCGAACACCAGCCTTCTTCCTTTTGTTGACTGGGCTACTTGCCGCCATGAGAAAAGAAGCGCCATCAGCCTTGAAGGAACCACCCCAATCCATAGCAGCCGATGAAGGAATAAGAATCTTGCTGAATCCCTGTCCCTTGTACACACAAAACGCCAACCATTGTCCGTTGCTTCAATCATTCTATATAGCCCCTCCGCAATGAAGGAACATCTCTTTCTCCCATCGTCGTTCTTCCACTACGGTACACATAATTTACAACTCAAATTTGCCGTAATTCGTCTTGGCCACAGTATGCGTCTCACCATCCCCTGGGCATGTACCCTCGTATAGCAACCCATGTCATTAAGCTCCCCATGAAAGCGATGTCCCACAATTTGGTTCCCCTGCTCTTCTAAGGCGCTGATCACTTACCCACTGCACCTCTGCTCTATCCAATGTGATCCTTGCAAGGGTTTGGAAACCTCACTCTAGTCTCCTCCCCCATCAAAGATTACGCTGAACCCAATGCTCCTTCCATTACCCTTCCCAGCCTCGTGTGAATCTGAGTTACACCAACCTTTCCTAATTGCCTTCTGAAGCCCACACATATGGCCCTATTATTTCTCCGTGTTCTTTACTTGCAATCTATCCTTGGCCCTTGGTCAATTTGATACTATCCAGGCATCCTGTCTTTCTCAGGCTCCCATGCAAGACTGGTGAACTTTGAAGTGAGAAGAGTTATGGTTGGGCAAAATTGAATTAGTTATGAGTCATAACTTTTCTTATCTAATGTATTTTGTTCTTTTGTCTAGTAAGA
>CM018916.1:15905329-15907829 GCA_009663005.1 Actinidia chinensis
AACATCGAGAAATAGCTATTACTCGTATTAGAGGCAATAACTTCGTCCAAGTTTTCTTACGCCCTCATTACCATATACCACCCACCCCATTGTGGTGACGGCAACATGTATCAATCAAAGTTAGGGGATGAGTTGAGAGTTATATAGTATAAATGAATTTGTGATCAGAAATAATCGATAGAGGACCGGATGCTCGCGAGGAGAGTTTGGAGGAGATATTGATTGAAAATTGTATTCTTATGTAATATTGAATTTACTACTACATTGATATGCTAAAAGTTATTATTTTTCTTTTGTGTCATTAAATAATTATGTTCTGTGTTTTTTTGTGAAAGTAAAAAAAAATTATAAAATTTTGATCAATTTTTTTGTAATAAATAACTCAGAAATGGTATTAAAAAAAATTAATAGATGAGAGAGAAGATGAAGGAGTGGGGGAAGAGGACCAAATTTGACAAAAATTGCCAAAACATGTCCCATCCCCACACACACCGACACGGGGGTTCGAAACAACAATTTGCGAACAAAAATTGTCACAAGGACAGTAACGATTACTTATGTGGGCCACACTTGACAAAGACAGAGTATCTTACATTGTTTCCATATGGAAAAGGCGTCTTGCTTATATACGCAGCTGGATCACTGTTGACATCCACGTGGGACGAACTAATCCAACCAAAGCCCAAGACAAAAATAGTTATAAAGATTCTTTTTTCATCTTGTGGGCTTGGAATCAATGTTTTAAAATTCGGAATCCGGGTTGTACTGGAAAAGGCATTGAGTCACAGGTCATTGGTTTAACTGTCAGGTCAACCGTTATTGAATCGTTATCGAACCGTGACATCATAAACTATTTATAATAGATAAAAATAAAAATAATTAGGGAGTTAATTGTAATAATTTTAACATTGTGAGTCAAGTGAGATATACTTAAAATTGTGAGAGTCTAAAGTGTGATTAAACCCAAAAAAAAAGTCAAACACCTCTCACTGACCAGTTCAATCCGGTTCAACTACCAGCTCTACCGCCGGGGTTGACCGAGGTTGACCGGGTTTTGACTAAAACGGGTTTTAGTGGGTAACCGGACCGTTTTTCCGACCGGTCGACAGTTCAACCGGTCGAACCGACCGATCCGATCCAATTTTTAAAACATTGCTTGGAATAACTCTTTCTCTCTCTGTTTTTTTTTTTATAACTCCTTATATGATCTCCTGAATCAATTAATTTGACAACGAATTTTGCAATTTATGAATATGTGGCTCACTTAAAAATGGAACAAGGTCATACGTATAGATTGACCCAATACAAAATTAATAGCACGAGCGTGAGAATTGAACTCTAGATCAAAGATTTTACATGACTATTGATAGCTAGTGACTATCAATCGCGCTTGATCAAAATAATTCTCTCTCTCCAATGATCCACTTATCTTATTTTATTGGTACATAGATATGTTGAATTAAGATAAAATACTAAAGTAAATAAAATGTACAATATAAAAAAAATTATTTTTTCAGTTTTATGGCACTCATTTTAAGAGATTGCAAACGCAAATTTGGAACTCTTGAAAATAGTTGTTGTTTGTTTATAATAAAATGTATTTTTACAAAGTTTGTCATCGAATATATAATTTATGCGTAAATACTTGCTAGTTTTTTTTAAAGGAAAAATATCAGAAAACTTCCTAAACTTTTAACAAAATATCTCATATACACCTGAATTTTAAAAAATTTTAATTAAATATTAAAGTTTGAATTAATTAGACTCCTAAACTCAAATTCTGTCAGAAATAATCTATATTGGCGCTCAGCTCGCCACAAGTGGCACTAACTTGAAAACCTTAATGCTTTAAAAGCCCACGATCATACCTTCTCAAACACCACACCATTTTCGATTGGATTTACAATCTAATACAACCACTTATTAAAATAATAATTAGTGTAAAATAACCCTAGTTTCACCAATTATTTTCTTTCTAAAGCATTAGCTTTTTCAAAGACTGTTTCGTTCAATTTTTAACGAAATTTGAGCTCAATAATCTAATTGATGACGAATTTTAAAATTCAGGTATTTAATTGATTTTTTTTAAAGTTCAAGTACCTTTGAGGCATTTGACCAAAAGTTAATTTATTTTTTTTTATACGTTCCCAAAATCTTAAATTTTAAAACTATCCCGAATCCTTTCAAATCTACTCTTGTTGAGTGGAGATAAAAAGTTCATTTACTTATTTGTTATAACTTGATATTTTTAGTCTAAAAGATCCATTATCAGAGAATTAATCCACTGTTTACTAACGAAACTTAATTAACGTTAAGACAAAATCTCGTATGAACTGACCTACTTATATGGAGTGTACCTTGTACGATATTGAATGATTTATGAGAGTTGAAGAATTTTTAGATTAATAAAATAAAAAGGAAAACTAAGATTAAAATTTGGACAATTGTGTGGTTGGATTAAAAAGGGCGTCTTAAAAATGTATAAATCCGTGACGAACAC
>CM018916.1:16317829-16325329 GCA_009663005.1 Actinidia chinensis
GAGTCTGCTGGGCTGCTGGAGACACCAGTGGAACTGTGGTTTTTTTTTTTTTTTTCGAGGCTGGCTGACTCTTCTTTTCTGTTGATTGGGCTTTGAGCTTGGACTGGGCAATAGAAGATTGGCCAAACCCGTAGTAGTTCAATATTGTCTTGAATAAATCAGGTGTGGGACCTTGGGTTTGGATGACTTGGATCTTTGGTTTACTCGTTTTTGAACTGGAAGAGGGACTATCCAGTTTGCTGGGAGTATCCTGGACTTGCTGCCAGTAGGGACTGCTGGAAACTCTGCTTGACCGGAGTAGGAACTTGAACTGGGAATTCTAGCCTTGACTTGGTCAATGATTCGAGGGATGTTGAAGGATCCCACCATTTAACAAAAGCTGTTGTCAGATACTAGCCGGTTAGCAATATGTATTGCCATTTGAAAATACATGGCGAATTTGGATTTGGCCATGAAAAGCAGAGGCAAGGGAAATGACTGTAATGGTCAATGACTTTAATTTGGAGTACAGAAAAATATAGTGACTTGTCAACAAGTTATTTGGAAGGGGGGGGAAAAAATTTTCAGTGAAGAGCTCCATGAAAATCCCACCATTTTAGGAACCAGGAGGGGATGAATGAATTAAATTTGTGTCAAAGAGAAGAAACCATGAATGAAAAAGACTCTTTTTGGGTGTGAAGGGACTTTAAACAGGCTTTCCATGTAATTATTAGAAACTTATATTGAATAGGTGATTGGGTAGGTCTCGGAGAATAGAGGGATGACCCCATTCATCAAGAGAGGACTATATTGGGGATATCCACGAGAGTGGCTAAATACTTTACCTAAGGGTCAACGTTTATTCAAAGAAGGTTTAAAAACAAATGACTGGGGTTTAGTAGGATATCTTTGCTAAAACGAGATTGACTATAATCGGGTGGCATTGGCGTAAAATGGCCACAAACCTTGGAGGAAAGAAGAATTTGGCAAGTTCAATGGGATCTTTAATATTTTTGTGAATTGGTCAATAAAAAAAAGATTAGTTATAATGGGCGTTTTTAAAAATAATCAGGGGACCAGTTTGGACTGTAAAGGGCTAGCAAAGAAGTCATTTGGGATTGACGGGATGCTAAGAAAACAGAGTATAAGTAGGTCGGGTATGGTGCCCAGAATCTAGAAACGGTTGACTAGTGGCTCAAGAGAGGAAGCCGGAGGACTAGGAAGGGCAAGTTGTTTAGGGGGAAGGATTTTTTATTAGAAGACAATATCATAAAGAAGTTAACAAAACTTAGTATAGATAATAATTATTAAGATAAATGACTCCTGAATTGGTATTCAGCAATTCGCTGGATTATCCACTCAATTTCTTTTTGGTAAAGCCAGGGTCGATCCATAGGTATGAATGGTTTCCCAATTATGGGAGTACAGGTATTCTCATGAGTTTAGTAAGGTGATGATTCCTGGCTTTGTTAATGGGAGCAGAAAGGCATGGGCATGGTTATGGTGATTAACCCCTGTAAAAGTTCTCGAGTCAAGAAATCTGTAATAGAGTTCTTGCTTCCTTCAGTGATATTCAATATCGAAAATCAAAAATGCTTAAAAGGATTGCCATCGGGCAAAGATTTGTTTACTAGCAATATTTTTGACATCTTTTCCTAAAATATTTAAACATTTTGCAATCAACTCTGACTAAAAATTTTTGATTTAAAATACATCTTGAAATTTTGAAACACACAAAACAATAGATTAAAATTTCTTTCTTAATTGTACTAAATTACATTGTGCTTTATTCCAAACTCCTGAATGGAACGAACAATTGTTCAGGGGAAGAAGGTGTTAGCTTCTGAAGAAGGATGCATCCATAACCAATATAAGAAGCATCGTTTGAATTAATTTTAAAATGAAATTATCAGAAGGAATACCGAGGACAAGGGTAGAGTTTTACATAAGATTTAATGAAAGCAATATAGTTTAATGATCCAAGAAATCTTTGTAACTGTGTTTTGTCTAAGAGATCTCGTCAGGGAATTATCAGCAAACTGGCTAGACTGACTTAATAGGAATAACAGTCCTTGATAAAATGTTATTATCCTAGAAAGCTATTTTAGTTTGGAATAAAACTCAATTTTGAGGCAGAAATAACTAAACCATTATACTTGACTATGTCAAAGAATATGTTCAAATGTTTCCAAGCCCCCTACTCCAACTGAGTTAGAAAAAGATAAGAACATCATCAATGTAAACTATGGTAAACTGAGTATAGGTTAAATAGTATTAATGATATTTTGGAATTCACTAGGAGCATTTTTTAATCCAAAAGGCATGACATTCCATTCGTAATGACCAAAAGGGGTAGTAAAAGCCGTTTTATATCTATCATTTGGGGAATTTGTATTTGCCAAAATCCGCTTTTTAAGGCGAATTTTGAAAAATATGATTGCATTGCTTATTCTTTTAATCAGGTCTTTTTAGTAGGGATGGGAATATCTAATCCATTCTAAGACTTCGTTTAATGTTTATAATGATGACTTCTAGGCGGGGGACTCCTCGCTCTTTTTTTTTTTTTTTTTCCCCCCAAAAATTTCAGAATTTTTGTTAACATAAAAGGCAGGACATGGACCAAGGAGAATTTACTTTTACGTATTATGTTGTTTTTTAGTAAATCATTTATTTCTGTTTTTACAAGTTTCCATAAGGTCAAGAAGTCATTTGAATAGGTATAGATTTTAGTAGGGATTTTACTTTATTGAAAGTCTTTGATATAAGGCCAAGGTTTACTATATGTTTCTTACTATGCCAAAAAAGCATAGGGAGAGAAGCAACATATATTTTCTCAAGCTTTAAATTAAACTTAATAATTTTATTTTTTAATGCTGATTACCTAATTGAGTCTCAATCCTTTTATATTTTAATTCATCTTTGAAGAAAAGTTAATTTGTTGGGTTTTTTTGGTAATGGCATTAATAGATATGGCATGATTTTGAAGTTGGTTTAATTTAATAGATTCAGGTTTAGTAAGGAACTCAGAGGTTACCGTTTTGCCAAAGGGTTTAGAAGTTAAACCTTTATTATTAGTATGAAAGGGATATAATAAGTAAATAAAAGGAATTCCTAATATTACTTTATCGGTCATGTTTTTTACTAAAATGAAAGAGGTTTTGAAGCAAACATTATCTTGACAAATGTGGACTTTTGGTAATTTATATTTTATATTCATTTTACTTCCATTTGCTGTACTTAATCTTTCTGTGGTTTTGTGATAAAATTTTGTAGGAACTAGGCCTTCCTGGATACAATTTAGGTCTGCTCCAGTGTCAATGAGAGTTATGACTTTTAGTTCATAATCTTTAATTATCAATTTAATTTCTGTATGTCATTTTTGTAAATTAATTTTATTAATAATATTTATGTTTTGAACATCTTTATCGTTTCATCAGACGAGTCTCGTTGTATTTCATTAAATTTATTATTAGTTCTTAACATTTTAATTTGTTCTTCTAAAAGCAAATCTTTTAATTTTAAAGTTTGTATTTCTGATTTGATTGAGTTGATTTTATGTTGTAAATCAGATAAGCAGGTTTCTTTTTGTTCATTCCTTTTAAATTTTTCTAAGGTATTATTAAGGCTTATAAAAGGTTTATCAGATTGTAATTTGGGATTTGTCCATAAAGATTTTAACTTACTAATGTACTGCTATTTAGGGAATCATCTTCTAATTTACTAATTAGTTCGAGTAATACATCTTCTTCTTTTTGAGATTTGGTGAGTACATTGACTGATTTACAACAAGTATTGTTACATGTTATATTGACATTGTCGTTATCAGATGATGAATAATTAGGTGAATCATGCGGACTATCAGGGCTTTCATCAGTAATATAACTGTCTATGTTGGTTCGTTGAAATATTTCAAAATTGATTTTATCTTCTTCAGAAATTTGAAGTTGGTTACATTCTGATTTAGACTAACCATTCATTTTTGTAGTGCCTGTCTACCGCATTGTGACATTAACATCTTTTTTATTCTATTTTAAGTATATTTTGGGGTAGATTTCTTCGTTGGTTTTATCATAAAATGTATTGGTTGAGATTGATTATGCGTTTTATTGTGACTATGTTTTTTGTGAGAGCGAAATCTTTAAATTTTTTATGTTTATATTTTCTAACTGGGGGGGGGGGGCAATATGGGGTCAAGCCGTATTGTTCACAAAAGTTTCTAATTCCATTAGCTTTGCGGGGTTTTTTTTAATTTTTTTTTCCCCCCTTTTTTACTTCTTGTTTCTATTTTCATATCAATGCACATTCTTAAAACCTTCTTTTTGGATAGTGCTGATTATGTCACCTAGGTTAGTTGATCATAATCAATGGTGCCTGTCGATTGACTAGGACATCTATGATTTATGGGCAAGAGGCTATGTAATCCATTGATAAATTTTTCTTTCCAAAAAGGTTTAGTACAATCTTCTCTTAGCATTAACTCTGGAGGTAAAAGACATCTTTATACCATTGAAGTAACTAAGGTGTTGGACAACTGGGTTGCTTAATTGGTCATTATTCTATAGTGTATGTCACTGGGCGTCCTATAAAATGTTTAATAATGGATAAATTAAGTGTTTATCACACGGGTTTTCATGATCCTTATTTCATCAAAAAATTAGAAAGATTATTTTTCATCTAGTTGGAATGGCATTTTTGATATTTTCTCTTGACTCCTTGAGTAGGTATCTATCCACCAAGATTTAACATTCCAGTAAAGCCGGAGGCTAATAAGTCAACTATTTCAGCTTGGGTGAAAATCTAAATAAGGCGGAGTAGCTATTTGAGACCATAGATAACTGATGTAATTTTTTATAAAATACCATTTTCACTTAGACAATCAATGTCCATTCATAAATTTTTTAGCTTCTACAGAAAACTGGTTATCAAGATTCTTTCCTCGAATTGCAGATCAGGAGGAGTAGGTTTTGAGGATACCCAATTTTGTGAAAGAGAAGTATGATGGGAGTAAATGTTGGGGGGGGGAGGGGGGGTTTTTTAATTTTTTTAAAAATAAAAAGTTTATTAAACTGGTTTTCTAATTCGGGATAAATCTCATCAGTTGAGTTATTAGGATGTAGATTGTTGATTTCATTTTGATGAATAAACTTTAAATAGAGGAACCTTCATCTTTGAGTGAGATATAGTTCAAGACGAGAGAATAAATCTTCAATTTTTTGAATATCATTTGTTGGTTTTTTAAGACCAAGTTTACTCCTATTAATAGGTAAGGAGTAGGGGTACGTCTAGGATTTATTTTAGTAGTAGAGTTTCGTTAACAATTGGTTTATTGTCAAAAAATCTTTGTTTCAAATGTTGTATAATTGTTTTCCTATAGATGTTAGATATTGGTTTGCTATAATTGTTTTGTTCAATAACTTTCTTAATTTCAGTATTATCTGTAGATAATTTGAAGGGCGTAAGCTTCAAATAGATCATTTATATTCAAAATAACAGTTCTAAGGCGGATGACTAGAAGAAACAAAGGTTTTTTAAAAAAAAAAAAAAATTCTTTTTTTTTAATTTTTTGTTTTTTTATTTTTTTTTTCCCATTTTTTTTTTTTGGGAAAAAAGGGGTTTTTTTTAGTTTTTAAAACAAAAAAAAAAATTTTTTTTTTTTTTTTTTTTTGTATTTAGTTTTTTATGATAATTGTCTAGATAGTCAAAGAAATAAATATCTTGATTTATTGCATTCTAAAGGCTCTCCCATGCGTTTATTAATTTATCTATTTTGCTTAGTCGTGTATTACCATTTAAGTTCATGCTTTGGCTTTATTGTCGGCTAGATCTATATTCTTTTAATAAAGACGATCGACATCTTGGTATGAATTTTTATGTATAGTTTATAACTGAGGATTAACAGGGGTATTAAATTCTCCATGCTCCCTGTTCATCTTTAGCATTACTATGTAGGTAAAAAACACCTTAATTTATACAATTATAAACATTTATAGGAACGGCCAGTGAATACACACAGAATACATGACCCAATTAGTAAACCTCAGTTGTCCAAACACTAGTGGACCTTCAGATGGATAAAGATGTTTTTACCTCCAGAGTAATGCTAAGAGAAGATTGTACTAAACCCTTTTGAAAAGAAAAAATTTATCCTGGATTACCTAGCCTCTTTGCCCATAAAATCAGAGATCGTCTGTAATCTATAGGCACCAATGATTATGATCAACTGTGACATAACAGCACTATCCAAAAAGAAGGTTTTAAGAATGTGCCTTGATGAAAATAAGAAAAACAAAAAGTAAAGATAAAAACAAACTAAATATGAATTAGAAACTTTTTGTGACAATACGGCTTGACCCCAATTGCCCCCGTCAGTTAGAAACATAAACAATAAAAATTTAAAAATTTCGCCAAAAAAGACAACAAAAAAAAACAAAAGAAAAAGAAAAAGGAAAAATCTAACAAAAAACAGAGCACAATAAACGATTAATCATCCCAACTAATACATTTATGATAACCAACAGAAAAAATCTACCCCAAAATATCCTTCAATATATAAAAAAGATGTTACATTTCCAATGCGGTAAGAAAGGACACTGAAAAAACAAAAATGAATGTTAGTCTAAATCAAGCAATTACAAACTTCAAATTTTCTGAAGAAGATAAAAATCAAATTTTTTGAAATATTTCAACGAACCAAACATATGACATTTATATTACTGATTAAAGCCCTGATAGTCCGCATATCACCTAATTATTCATCATCTGATACGACAATGTCAATATAACATGTAACAATAACTTGTTGTAAATCAGTCCATGTACTCACCAAATCCAAAAAGAGAAGATGTATTACTCGAACTAATTAGTAAATTTGAAGATGATTCCCTAAACAGTCATACATTAGTAGTTAAAATCTTTATGACAATCCCAAATTACAATCTGATAAACCTTTTATAGCCTTAATAAGCTTAGAAAAATTAAAAAGAATAAACAAAATAAACTTGCTTATTGATTTACCACATGAAATCAACTCACTCAAATCAGAAATACAAACTTAACATTAAAGATTTGCTTTTAGAAGAACAATCAAAATTTTACGAACTAATATAAATTTAATGAAATACAACGAGACTCGTCCTGATGAACAATACATAAGATGTCAAACAGAAATATTTTTAATACATCAATTTACAAAACTGCATACCAAAATTAAATTGATAATTAAAGATTATGAACTAAAAGTATCGCTCTCATTGACACTGGAGCAACCTAATTGTATCCGGGAAGGCCTAGTTTCCTACCAAAATTTTATCACAACACCACGAAAGATTAAGTACCGTCAAATGGCAGTGAATGAATATACAATATAATTGTACCAAAAGTCCACATTTGTCAGATAATGTTTGCTTCACAACCTCTTCATTTTAGTAAAAAACATGACCGTACAAGTAATATTAGGAATTCCTTTTATTTACTTATTCATATCCCTTTCATCTAATGATAATGGTTTAACTCTAACCCTTT
>CM018916.1:16405329-16407829 GCA_009663005.1 Actinidia chinensis
ACCAATCCATTAAGTCACAACTCTTTACTCAAACTCAATACATACACCGCTTAATTTAAAGCCAATAATTACACCCTTTATTAAGTCACACCCGTAAATGGTTTACCACCATTTATCAAGTCTCGATGGTAAAACTGGACTTGTAAAATTGTAGTTTTTCTACATTTTGGATAAGTTTAATTTGCTAAATGTATTATTTTTTTATTTTTCCCCATAAATTCCTTTATAAAATCATCATTCGAATACAAACTAAAATTGTTCATACAAAAATTCACAAGCACATGTCTCACTAATAAAATGTTTTTGGGTTGTTGAATGTGAGTTGATCTCATTTTCTTTTTACTTTTTCTTTAATTGGAATAGTTTTTGCATAATATAATTCATCAATATTTTTTTTTCACAAAACAAATTTCATGTGGACATTCAAAATCGTTCTGGCGAAAAACTAATAAAATCTACTATCATAATTTTCACGATCCTTTTTTTCTCCAAGTTAAAGTAAAATTACCCCAATACTCTTATATTTTTAAATTACTTTTATCAAATATTAATTACATATAAAAATTTCGGTAAATTCGTCTATTAAGCACAGAAACAGGAACGCAATTAGAGAAAAGAAGAATGTGAAAATCACTATCCACGATATATCATACCACATCAAAAAATACATTATGGGCGAATAAATCAAATTGAATTTTGATATTATATAGCGGCATCCCCAGTCTATTTTTCTTTAAGGCATTCATATCCCTATTTCTTTAATTGCATTTTATTTTTTTTAATTTTTATCAAGGCCAACTTACCAAAATGCCCTTTTATATAGTACAAATATTTGATTAAAAATAGATATTTTAGTAAATTCAGTTTAATAAATACAAAAAAATGAGTACAATCGAAAAAAAATGGATGTGAAAATTACTTCCTAGTTATTACAATTTTGAGAATGGGCTGATGTTCCTAAACCATTCAGGCTCAAAAGTCCGGGCCGGCCCATAAACAGCCCACATCTGAGATTTTTCACCTCCCAAGTCCAACAACACTCGACCAGGAGAGAGAGAGAGAGAGAGAGAGGGTGGTTGAAGACTCGGAAGTAGCAAGTTAGCAACCAACACCAGAAGGAAGAAGAAGAAGAAGATGAACACAGACATCACAGCATCGGCGAAGCCAGAGTACCCAGTGATAGATCGAAACCCTCCCTTCACGAAGACCGTCGCCAACTTCAACACCCTCGATTACCTCCGCCTCTCCACCATCACCGGGGTTTCCGTCACCGTCGGATACCTCTCCGGTACCCCCCTCTCTCTCTCCTCCCCCTCTCTCTATCGAGAAATCGTGAATTTGTCTAATCAATTATTTGATTGTTTCGTAGGGGTTAAGCCGAACATTAGGGGTCCGTCGATGGTGACCGGAGGATTGATCGGACTCATGGGAGGGTTTATGTACGCGTACCAGAACTCTTGTGGGAGGCTCATGGGGTTCTTCCCCAACGAAGCTGAGGTCGCTAGGTACAAGAAGTAGGGTTTATTGGTTTACATTTGGTTTAGAAGAACAAGAGAGACTACACTTGGGTATGTTGGTTTCTGTCGAGGAATTTTGTGATTTTTCAATAATTATGGGCGATGTTGTTACTAATCAGATTGTTGTTTTTGATCTGTTGGCTGTTGTGTTTGAAATTGTTCACTTTGTTTTGTGGCAATGTTGGTTGACTTACATTGGGACTCACCTGCTATGCCTACTTTGATTTCATCTTTCTGTAAAATGTCTATATGAATCGTTCTGGATTATAACTAGAATCCCTTTTTTCTGGATCCATCTCGCATCAATAACTCGATCCCTAATACCTTTAGGTAGTTTTAGGCAAGTTTCCTTTGAAGGAGATACGTGAATGCCAAGAACGGCTTGTGACACTGTCTTCCAACTCATATGATGATTCTTTCTCCATCTCGGACATTGGGTTTTTATGGGTTGCATTTGGTTTCTCAAAACAAATGGTGACATTTGGGTATTTTGATTTTTGTACGAAGTGAGGTTGCTCGTTGCCCAGTACAAGAAGTAGGGCTTATGGGTTTGCATTTGATCGAGAAGAACAAATAGAACATTTAGGTATGTTGGTTTCTGTTTGAGGAATTTTGTGATTTTTCAATAATTATGAGCGATATTGTCACTAATCAGATGTTTTTGATCTGTTGGCTGTTGTGTTCGTTGACTTACATTTGGATCCTTGGTGGTTTTATTGTTTTCACTTGCTGCATAATTTCTGCTCACTCTCAAAGACTCTTGCAATAGTATGGAAATTGGAAGATTGATTATTTGAAGCTAATGATTAAGGTTTAAGAAAAATCAAGCCTTTTATGCTTTGTATTTACACTGAATAAGGTATCTGTAAGATATTATGTTTCGGTCATTTCGTTAAGATTTTTCGTCCGTCCCCTAAATTGACGCAGTTTAGTTTGATTTCTTTTAGTTCTTGATTGCACTAGATTCAGAAGTGTTATTGGTT
>CM018916.1:16597829-16600329 GCA_009663005.1 Actinidia chinensis
CAAAATAATCGTGCTTCCTAGATTACATATCACGAATAGTTCTTGCTTCTTTTGTTTGTGAATCAAGTTTGTAGATGTTGCAAAAATCCCCCCCCTTATTCTTACTTTTAAATTTAGAACTGTATGAATTAGGTTGGTGATGCTACATCTTTTCTTCTCTTTCTTTTCTTCTTAAGAAGTGATGATAGGCTGAAATAGAAAGAAAATTTAACTTTCAGAGTATGAAGAATTAGAAACCTAAATATGTGTTTGGCAAGAAAGAACAAGTGAATATATGATTGGGATTTGACAGGAAATAGGTGCGAGTGACGCATGTGATCTTGACCAATAAAAAAAATAAAAATACAAATAAAAATAAAAAATTACAATTTAAATCTTATTTGCAGTGATATTGCGACTGTGCTCAGAAGGCCGACTTTTAGACATATTTTGTCCGAAAAAATCTCTTTTCTAGCTCCCAAAATAGTTCTCTTTTCTTTCTTCTCTTTCCTCCGGTTCTTTGAAGAACATTTCATTTACTGATACCAGTTTTTTCTTTTCAACAAAAACAACAATTTCCTTAGTTTTCCACAAAAATGGCTTTCTTCTTCTTCTCAAAAAAATATTTGAATCCTGACTGTTGTGCCTAATGTACAACCAGAATTCGGTGTTCATCATTTTAATCTCAAAAAGGTGCTCTCATGACTAATGGCTCTGTGATGCTGAATGATGCCTTGCCTACTCAGTAGCTAAAGGGAATCATTACTACTAATTACTCCACAAATGAAAAAAGTTATTGGCGAATCTGACTGAATGGTCGAGCCATTATAAGGTGACTCCATGGCAACTCATATTCAGTGTGCTTCTTTGTTTCAAATATGCCTCGACGTCTGCACGTTCGAGGGACATGAAGTTCAGCGCTAAGGACTTACGTTTTGATGTTTGCCAACGAAGGAATAGAGGTCTTCAGCAGTAGACATAAAGAACCTGAAGAAATTTGTAGATTCAGGCTAATGACCTGGGAAAAAAATAGTCAAACTGAAGATAAACACACACAAACAAACCGTCTTCGAGGAGCAACAGGAGAGTCGCGTCTCTTGCTTGAATCCATGAAAAAGGTTTTTAGATTTCTTCCAAAAACTTAAACACGGTATTTGATTCAGAATAGTAATATTATATATAACAAAATAATAAATAAATAAAATATTATGCAATAGCTGTGTCTACACCCTAACCAAATTCTCTACGACGGTGTAGAAACGATCCTCTGAAGTGGTTTTTTGTGACGATTTCAGCTCCATTAAAAATCAGTACTTAATAAATTTTAGTTTCTACATCTCCTTTTTTGAACATGATCACGATAAAGTGGTGTCTAATTTTAATATATTTTGTTCGCGAGTGAAAAATAGAATTTTTAGAAATATTTTAGTCACTAGTCTTATCACATCTAATGGTATAATAGATGATCAAACTTTAGTTTAAAATTTTCAAGTTGTTGCTTCATATAAAGAACTTGGAGCCAACCACCTGCCTGCGGCAATATAAGTCTGCTTCAGCAGTTGAGAGAGCACTGCATTTTGCTTCTTGCTAAACCAAGAAACAATGAGTGTCCTAAAAAGTTGACCACGTACCACTTGTACTCTTGCAGAATTTTGCGAATTTGCCTTCTTTTGATTTGATCTCCCGTTCATATGTCTTGAGCAGACGACTATCCATGAACCATTAGTTGAGCTCCCATATAACGTAAGGGCATACCTTTTACCCCAAAAAGTAAATCAAATAACTCTTTTTGGTACCCAAATTTTTTTGGGTTCGTTGATGGTTCAAGATTTAAGATACATTATTTTATTTGGACCCAGCCTTTATGAAGGTGTTCTAATGGTTAATAATTTTAGATTTTGATCCCTTATAGTTTTATCTGCTGAAAAGTTTCTCAAGGTATAAGCATCTATAATATGTCCATTTCTTTCACATGACTTGCCAAGTAGTGAAATGAAGCAATTTAAGCATGTGATTCTTATCACAACAAGTTTTTATAAAATATTTTTTTATTCTTAGGGCATATCCCAAAACACTTCCTTCTTGAAGATACACGTTTGTCTTCCAAGTAGCAGATCTAAGTTTTCTTTGCCATTTACAAATTTGGCTAAGGTTTTTTTGGTTTTTTTTTCAAGTCTTAATTTATTTATTTTTAGCCTATATTTTCTTCTTCTTACAACCATTGATGTGACTCGATTGGAGGTAAGATTATTGTTATTTTTGAAGTAAATTTTGATTTTTATGTTTCAAGTATCTTATCTCATTTACCAATTCAGTTTTTTTCCTTTTTCTTTTAAGAGTTATGTATTTTTAGTTATGTAGTTTTATAGTATTTTCACGTAACTCATCATAGACATCTTGAAGTTCTTCATAAGAAAGTTTAATCAATCATCAGTATTTTTAAAAGACTTAACCTCATCTCCCCCTTTGCCCATGAGGCAAAATTAGCCATCTCAATTTTCATTTTTTTTCTCCTCTTTTT
>CM018916.1:16642298-16644798 GCA_009663005.1 Actinidia chinensis
GTTATCTCTTATTTTTGTGGCAGCAGTGCAAACAGTAAAAATTTAAGACATAATCTCCACTGTTCAAAATACCAAGACTTTTTGGAACATATAGATATCTTCGTTGGTTTTTGTTGAGCGCGCAATAATAAAAATTAAAAATTAAATAATATCTAGTATTAAATACAGTCATAGACAAATTAATTGTTTAGGGGTGGGCCCGTTGGTGGTAGTAGTCAAAATAATAAAATTTTAAAAATAATTCTACTATTCAAAACAAAAAAGTAGAATTTCATTGTAGTGGGTGACGACAATAGTGAAAAACGGTAAAATTTTTAAAAAATAATTTTATTATTCAAAACAGCACACAATAGAATTCCATTATTCTGGGGAGGAGGAGGCAGCGGGGGTGGAAAACAGTGAAATTTTAAAAAGAATAATTTTACTATTCAAAATAGTAGATAGAAGAATTTTACTATTTTGGGGCAATGGAGGTGACAGTTCTGGCCATAGTAGTAGTGGTGATAATGGTGGCAACAATAAAAGTTTTGAACTTTTATTTTTTATTTAGAAAGCCAAGAGTAAAATGTCTACAAAATAAATCTCTATTAAATTAAAGGATTTTAGCTCATAAAATTTATAATTTTATTATTTTATATGCTTGAGTAAAAATTTGATAGATTAATTGTCTCAATAGTTTTAAACCACGAATCTATGCTCAAATTGTTGTACTTTTTATAAGGGATATATGATATATCCCACAACATGGGTTTAGGGTTTGGCCCGATCCCAAATATTTTAGTTGTAGCGGTTGGAATCGATCATTTTTAAAATAAAAATAAAATGGTTTTTTAATGAATTCAACTAGGTCATCCGACATGCTTCGGGTTTGGACTCTTAGGCCACAAGACCTACCCATGACAAATTGGCGGGCTTCGACCGAGCTTCCTTAGGTTGATCTCGGATAGCCTTCAAACGGGTTCTAGACTTTCGGGCCATTGTTACACCCCTTACTCCACGCATGAGATTTGTACCCAAAAATTATGCACTTATCGATTTTATTCTATTGACACATTATTTGTGATTAGTTAAAATTTTTAATCTTCTCAATTAATTAATAATATGTCAATAATTGCCAGATGCATGTAAACTCCGTATTTACACACAAGTAAAGAATTTATTCTCTTTTCTTACACATTGGAAGCAAATGCTTCCCTTTATCCACATCAGTAGTAATTGGTTAACTATAAATTTTTGGGGGCCATATGGTCCTAAATAAATTGGATCCGATAGGTGGTCTGGCCCATCTAAACTCGGGTCTCCCAACAAGTGGCCATACTTATCAAATAAAAAAATATTTTTAAATAAATTTTACACGGATAAAAAATAATAGACAACACGATACAATCTAAACATTAATTACGATTCTAAAGTATCATTTAATTAGACTGAGGAGAACTAGGAATATATGTATCGCTAGAATCTGTCAAGTAGAAGGACTCATAAGAGTTTTACTATTTTTTTACAAAAAAATCTTCTTCTTCTTAATTTTTTTTTTCTAATTTGGTCTCATTGAATCAAAATTTTAGTTCCTTCACTCGTGACAGTTTTATTCACATGATTGGATTGTCACCGGTCATAATTGGACAGGTCTAGACTAACCATTTTGAGTCTATTTTGATGATCAAAATTGTTCAAATTATAGAGCTCATAAAAAATTTAATATTATAAAAAATTATTTTAATCGGATAAAACTCAATAGTCGATCGATATTAATATTTAGAATATCAAGATAAATAAATATAATTATGTGTGCCGTATTTATTTATTAAATTATAAAATAGTAGTAAACGAGTACTGAACCGTATCTAATTAACATATTTTTTGCAATATTCATTTTTACGATAGAATCTATAATGTGACAATTCGCTAAATGAACTTATTCAAACGTGTGTTTGGGTTTCTCTAGAGATTTCGAGTTTGCAACAGCTGGTCCATGATGACTCCCCCGGATAGAATTTTGAAATATTTGTTGATAATAATGGAAGATTTGATTTTGGAAACCCTTAACATGTCCACGTCAACAAAGCCCCTCTATTTTGGATAATTACATGGAAATTGAAAAAAGACCCAAAGAATAATGACAAAATTGACCCAAAAGCCCATTTCACACCCAAGATGGATTGGAACCAGGCACACTGGTTCAAACCACTCGTTGGGCATTGCCCGACAACTTCGTCTAGGTCTAGTTTGACTTCTTTTTCTTAAAAAAAATAATAATTATCGATTTTTTCGTCTTTAGTAAAAAATTTAATGTTTAATTAAAATATATTTTTATATTTTCTCTTGATTATTTTTTTTTAAAATATAAAAATTTTCATGTAATTTGAGAAAATATTTACTAAAGATAGGAATTTAATCGACAAATTAGCTATATTTTTTTTTGTCTTTAGAGAACTTTTTTTATAAAAAAATTGAACAAAATATTATATTTTGCAGATTCTTTTTGTCAAGAGGGAAA
>CM018916.1:16939798-16944798 GCA_009663005.1 Actinidia chinensis
TGGGGATTGCTATTTATACTTTGAGTAGTTAGCTTGAATTCCAAGGCGCGAATGGCTTTGTTCCATGTGGCGCCTGGACTGCTAGAGGGGTTGCCCATGTGACCTCATGGAGTACAATTACTTCCCCTAAAGACCACAAGAGAAGGTTATGCTTTCGTGATTTCAGAAAATCGTTATCCACATCATTGAGAGACCACATGGAGAGAATATTCTCATTCAATCTTTACCCATGCATTGAAAAGGACTCACGAGTGTTGTAATGGTTCAACGACTCGAGCTAACACCTGGCGATCATCTGTATTTAGCCTTCAGACCACATCTCTTATTCTATCCCTTTTGGATTCAAGACGCAGCCTTAGGCCATATCATACTTGTGCACCAAGCCTTAGGCCCCCTTAGTCCTACCTAAAAGACTAGGGTAGTTCATCGAATTGGGTTTGTGTAAAGGAAGGAAATTCTTAGATCGCAGACCTCGCTTTTCCTCTTCGCAGGGACAGAGACCATTGCAAGGTGTTCCCACTTGACCCTGTGTTACTGGAGCGCGCACTACCCTAGCATTTTCGAGGACTGAGCAACCATTCTGTGTTGATCAGGAATAGGGATGGCAATTTGTCCCGCCCCGCCATGCTCCGCACCCCGATTGCAGTGAATTTTCGGGGATCAGGGATAAAAAAAAATCGAGGACAGTTTTGTTTTGCTCCGCCTCGATCCCCAAATTTTTCTCCAAAAATGTTAAAATTAAAAATAAAGAGTACAAAATGATAACATAATCAAAGTGAAGGGGTGCAAAGTGAAATTAACCCTATATATATTCTTGCTATTAAACTTAATACCTTAATCCCGTTTTAGAGATAGAGAGTGAGAGAGAAGGGGTCTAGGCCGAGGGTTCAATTTAGGCACCCTTCGGCGTCAGAGGTTCGATTCAGGCGCCGGAGTTCTAGACCCAGGTTGTGGAGTTCGACGGCAAGGAGATCAAGGCCCAGATCTGGAACACCGTCGGCTAAGAACGATTCCGAGCAACGAGAGTTACGCCCTCTCTCTCTTCTATTTATTTATTTTGAATTTATTTCGGGGTTTCGAATTCGGGGTGGGGATCTTCGGTCCCCGTTAGGAGCGGGGAGGGGGAGGTGGGAAACAAATTCCCCGCCGGGATCAGTGCGGGGACGGAGATACCAACCTCCGGCCGCTCCCCTCCCCCTCCCCTCCCCATTGCCATCCCTAATCAAGAACTTGTCGATTGGCTGGCCTTGAAACGACATCGTTCATTTTTAAACCCTATTTCAGGATTTAATGCAAGTGTAATGGACACACTCCTACGATGGATCCCATTTCGTGCTACTTGCATTCACCGCCACGTGTATTTTGCTTGGCTGACTCAACAATTAAGTGCCACATGTCTTCTTCTGATTGGTCCACATGTTCTTTGTAGGCAAGTGACTGTAATCGAAAGATTTAGAGGAGGGTGAAATGGAGAATATGGAGTGTATAACGAACCAATGTTGTAGAAGCCTAGGGAGTTTCATTGTAGGTGCTTCTCTCTCTCTCTCTCTCTCTCTCTCCTCCTTTTATGTATGCTTCCCCGCAAAAAGCACATGACTGGAGGTATTTCTTTATGCGTGAGCGGTTTTAAGGAAACAGGGTCAACCTCGTGTGAGTTTGAGGTGAGATTATTCAGTGTCGCAATATACCATATAATGTAATAACATGTTTATATATATATTGGGCACAACTCAGATAAAAAAATAGTAGATCCCACTATTTAAAACAATTATTCTAAAATTAGAGCACCACTAAAATTTGCTCTAACAGCATTAAGGCTCCGTTTGGTAATACTTAAAAGCCAAACTTTTTTTAAACTTGTTATCTAAAAAACCAAGTTTTATATTTTTATTTTTTATTTTTTTGGCTTTACTTTAGTTAAAAATAAATAAAAAAGCCAAAAAGCCAACCCTGGCTGAATTTTTTGCTTATAAACTTAAAAAATATCAATCGAAAAACTGGCACCAAACGGAGCCTATATAATTTCTCCAGTTTGACGGTGTCTTGGGCTGGGACTTCTATATATTTTGGTTTCTTCTGTTGTGACTTATAAACGACTTTAGGCCCAGTTTTGCATAGTTTTTGTTCAGTTTCTATTTTCCTATTTTAGGTTATGGTTTGGACCAAGATGGGCTTGCGTTTATAACTAGCCTAGACAGCCCGACCTAACCGGGCCTGTTAAAAGCCCACCTTATTTCCTGATTCTTTGTCCCAAACGCGCCTTTGTGCCTCAGATTTATTAAAAGAGATAAAATACAAAGTAAACAAGAGATTTGTACCTTTTTTTAGTTTTTATGGGTAATTAAATAAACGACATGATATTTGAATTTTACTGTAAAATTTGCTGATAATTGGACCCACTTCGTGATTTATATTGGGAATTTGATCGTTCATCTTGTCAAACGGTTGAAAGATTATTTATATTATACCAAAACAACAACAATTTTGATTGAAAAATATAATCCATGACTGAATCGTTCTACCAGAGCACCAAATATCATTTCAAAGTAGGCAGTTAATTTCTTTTAGACAAATATAATTCAATTATGTATTTATCGATATCTACTCAACTTAATTTTTTACATAGAAGATCTTTTCGTCATGCTATAGAAGATGAACAATTCGGATCAGCGGTGTAAGTTTTGGGTGGTCCATATTGAGCAACTTAAACCGTAAATTTTAAATGATCAAGGCCAACAAGTTTACCGTAAACTTTATGGTCCATATGAACAATTATATACCCCCCCCGATCTTTCATAATAAAAATGTGAAAGATTAGATAGGTCAAATGGAAGCTTGATCTAACTTCTAAATTTGGTCACGAGTCTGGGCGGGCTCATCGTGGTTGAGTCCAGCCCCTCCGCAGATGCGGGCCACGTTTGGAACCTATCGTAGAACGTCACCAATCGTACCCAACCCATGGGACCGCCCCCACCGCCAATGGTGGTGTGGACTGGGATCGGCCGATCAACTTAAATTTTTTTGAGGGGGTTTGTGTGACTTTTTGCTAGGATGACAATATATTGACACGTTAGAAAGAGGATGGAGCTAATTGAACGGCCTGCCCACAAATTTTAAATTTTTTCTTTTTTTTATCATCCCCCCCCTCCCCCCCCCCCCCCCCCCTTTATCTTCGCCCCCCCACCCCCCCCCCCTCCACCCACACACACAGCACCCAAACTCAATCGCCAAGCAAAGTAAGAGAGGGAAAGAATGATTTGTATCAGTTGAAATTACATACACAGAAACCATTCAATAGAAGCAGCCCCACTTTGCCACCCTATTATTGTAGGTGTACAAAAATGTGCCGACCTCCGTGTGAGTGCACACTGAAATTTCAACTCATCATCAAAATCATCATTCATGTATATATCCATGAACTTGTATTTAATCCTATCTCCCCATACCCACTCAAAGGTACAACACTCATTAGATGTTACAAGCAGAGACGGACTCAAGAAAGTCAGTTGGGGCGATCGTCACCTCAATTTTTTTTAAAAAATCACAATTTTATAATAAGTTTTAATTATATAAGTTCGTCACTATGAAATTAAAATTAATCTATTATTTATTTCTTAAATTACTAATTTAGTACTTTGCACGTGTATTTGCCTTCTCAAAATTTAAATTCTGAGTTCGTTCTGCCTTGCAGCTCTTGCTGAAACAGAGAGTAGCACTAGGCTTCGGGGCTAAGAAATTGTTTTATAGTGGTCCAAAGTTTTTTTTATTCACAAGAGTAATCATGAATATAATTAAGACAATTTTCATGATTATTGAGTAACACCATGTCTAAGTATTTTTCTCTAAATGATTAGTTTCATGCAACCATTATTCCTAATCTAAACATGAGGTCATGGCTAATTTTTATTTTGAATAACTCAAGTCATAGAAGAATGAAGATCATTGGTAAATGAAGGGGGAAAAAACTTTTTTTTTTAATAGTGTCAAATATACATGAAATTAGTATCTACTAATTGATGTGGCCATTTTTTGTTAGTGAAATATATAAACAATACACAACTGTGTTTCATCACTCTCTGAGTCTCTGTTTCTCGCCGCTGCATCTTCATTTTTTGTGCGATCGTTCTCTGTCGGCCGACTCCACCGATCGTTCTCCGTCGCTATCGGCGGTCGTTGAAGTATCGTTCAGTCAGTCTCTCTCTCTATTGTATTTTCTTCCTTACATAGGTATGTTCGTGTTATGTTAATTATGAATAAAGCCCATGGTGCTGAATGTTATTGAGATGGATGCTGAATGTTATTGAGATGGATGGCAATCTTGATGCCTTTTAAGACTTCTTTTTTTTTTGTCTATTGTATTGACTGTTGATTATATTCTGTGTTTGTATTGTTGTCTTTGGTATTATCTTTGGTATTGTCTTTGTATTGAGATAGAGATTAGAGATCATGTTTGGTGATGATATGCAGCAAGATCTGTTAGTTTTTTTTCCCTTTTTTATGTTAGTATGGTGTTGTCTCTTTTTTTTCCTTTTCGTGTTTGGTGTTGGACCTGGTATGCGTAGCTATGCTTAAAACAATGATTAGTTAAGGAAAAAATTGTTGGGGCGAGGCGGGGCGGGGCTTTACCCGATTAACCCGTAGCGATTAAATTAAACGGGGCGGGGCGAGACGGAAGTCCCAACCCATCACGGGTTTAGGACAGAGGTGGGAGAGGGTTTTCTTAATCGGGGCGGGGACGGGTTGGGAGAAACATGTCCCGAACCCGCCCCGTAGCCATTCCTAGGCTTTGGGGTTAAGAAATCGTTTTATAGTGGTCCAAAGTTTTTTTGATTCACAAAAGTAATCATGAATATAATTAAGACAATTTTCATGATTATTGAATAACACCATGTCTAAGTATTTTCTCTAAATGATTAGTTTCATGCAACCATTATTCCTAATCGGTCATGGCTAATTTTTATTTTGAATAACTCAAGTCATAGAAGAATGAAGATCATTGG
>CM018916.1:16949798-16952298 GCA_009663005.1 Actinidia chinensis
AAAATCTTAGAAATACTTAGGAGGCAAGTATTGTGTTGTGAACTTATGATGTGTGCGGTGTAATTTTTTATAGGTTGGCCTAGTGATTGTAGCACTTGATCCCTTATCCGTTCGAGTTTTATCGTTGTTCGCAAAGTCATTATATTTCCCCGTCCCTGTCTCTGTCTCTATCTATATCACCTCCTATCCATTGTCAAAAATAAATAAATCAATCAATCTTAGAGATGCTTAGGAGGCAAGGATTGTGATGTGCTGTTAATGTTAAGAGCCGTTGGCGAGATAATTGTTAAGTACAAAGGGCCCTCTGATGGATTTGTCTATTGTTATTATTGATATGTAGAAACAAGCAACAGCTGGACAACCCCCAACGTTCGAATTAGTAAAAATGAAAAAGGCAAAGTAAATTTATGATTTTACCCCTCAATCATTAAAACAGTAAAAAAATTAAAACTCATATAATGCATTTAAACTTCGAGTTAAGACGGGCTCGCCTACGTGCTCGTCCACATCCACCATTTGGAAGTGGATCTCACTTAAAAAAAAAAAATATAAGGTCCACCTCCCAATGGGTGGATGTGGGCGCGCCACGTAGGCGAGTCCGTGATAATACCACGGGTTTGAACCCGTCTTAATATTACTCTTTAATTACCGCATCCACGTGGGACTCTTACTAGCTAAATATTTTATTTTAGCTAATATAACTAATAAAATCTTTAAAATTGTCCCCGTTAGCCTATCTAAAACGACCAATAAGTTTTATTTTGTTACAATTTCGAGAAAAAAATAACTAAAACTATTCATTCAGTGTGGAAGTTAAGATTTTTTTTTTAATTTCCTTTCATTTTTTTTAAAAAAAATATGTAGGAGAGGAAAATGGCAACTTGAGGCTTTAATAATTTAATTTTGTTCATTTTAATTTTTATTTTTTTGCTTAGATTTTCCTTTTCAAAATAGTGGATACATAAATAACATTCATAGAATAACATGAAAATAAAGGAAAATATTGGAAAAGTTTAGTTTCCTGCCATTTTTTTTTATTACGTTATTTGATGGAAAAAAAATAAAAGTTAAGGCGACACTTGTGGGATTTCTTCTTCTTCCCTCATTTCCGCTAGTTACTTAGTTTTTTTTCTCAAAACTTAATCTCTTAAAAAATACATATTCGACTAAAACCTGAAACCTAAGGAACAACTCTCTACCCCTACTACTATCTCTACCGCCCAAGCATTTCGGGGACTTTTCTGGACTCATTTTGATGATCTAAATCATTCATATTGTAAATCTCAAAAAACTTAAATATTATAAAAAATCATGATCGGACAAATCAATCATCGATCAATATCAATTTATATCAAAATAAATAGGTATAATAAGTGTGACACACTCATTTATTAAGCTATAAAATAATATTAAACGAATACTGAATTTTGTCTGATCAACATAATTTTTTATAGTACCAATATTTACGACGTAGTCTACAATATAAACTATTTAAATTATCAAAATAAACCCAAAAAGAGACCCCAAATGCTTGACTTCGTCACGTCCTAAATAGAATTCTTTTGACACAAATATTAAAACCCCAAAGATATTATTTTATTTTAATTTACTTTTATACAAATAAATTTCTGCTCCGAAGAATCTAACCCTCCTAACTCTCTTTTCTTAATTAAAAGTCTATACACTCTGTACTTCTAATAGATTTTCGGACTCCACATTTTACTTCAAGTGATGTAAATTATATATAAATATAATTATATAAATAATAAATTTCAAGTATATATCTCAAATAAGTGGACAGATAAAAAAAGGGGAAAAAAATAGAAAGCAAGAAACTAAGCTAACCCTAATTAAATGTAGTTGAAGTCAGCCACGAAAAGTTAGATAGCAAACTGCCACCAGAAAGGTTATTTAATAAATAAGAAACAATCAATTATGGAAACAAAATCATTAAGTAATATAAAGCAAAATAATTACAATTTAATGATCATTAAATGAGATATATTTTTTATTTTTTGGAAATTATATTCTCAATCCACCCTACTTTTTTTCATTTTATTGTTAGAGGTTAAATTGAAATGTGAATATTGAATTTTAGTAATTTTATTAATGGTTCTAATATATTAATATATTTTAATTAATTTTAATAAAATGAGTAAATGTTAACATTGGTTCCTGCAGTTTAGGTAAAGTTTTACTTTGTATCCTGTATTTTTTTCTTACGAATCAGTCCTTCGGTTTCAACTGAACCAAGGCCATTTGTATGATCACTACTATATGAATAATGGATCTCAACTCGAGAGGAAGAACTACTCTTTCCGTAAGCCCTACTTGTCTTGTTTATCCTATCCTCCGACCTTTTCCTTTTCTATTTTTCGATCTTATAGAACATGTAGGAATAAAATAATAAAATATTAAGGCCTCTTTTGCATCCAGTAGGAATTGAAACAATGAATTTGCCAATTATGAGTTGGGCGCTTAACCATTCAGCCATAGATAC
>CM018916.1:16957298-16962298 GCA_009663005.1 Actinidia chinensis
GCCTTAATTGGATCGGTTAGGATTTTAGAAGGAAAAAAAAAAAAATCCACACAGGCGTTGATGCGATATAGGAATCCAAAACAGATGTCATTTGCCACTCAACAGCGACCCGACGGTTCCCCAGGGTATCCACGCCGTTCCGTAGCATTCAACCTCGCCTCTCACCCACGTTTCCGACTTGAACAGATGCCACATGTTCATAGTTGCACAGACCCGGCCACAGTAGATTGCGAGTCATGCGATGGGCCAACCTAAACCTGCTGTCCTTCCTTGGAGTAATTCCTGTTAAAAAAGAGAGGCAACCTTATTAAAAATCAAATTCTGTTTTCTTTTTTTCTTCACATGAAAAGTAAGAAAAGTGATGGTCGGACCAGAATGTCTATTCAGTAGATAGGTAGGGCAGCCAAGAATCTTTGTGCCACCGAAGCCCATGCGGAGCGAGTAATGGCCTGGTAGAGAAGATGGGGGTTTTGGGTCCTTGGGGAAGCTGAAATTCACTAAGGCAGTCAGTCAAAGATAGAATGAATCCATTTAAGTTATTTTGGGTACTCCTTTGTAACTGTTTCAACATGTTGAGTAGTGACATACACATTGGAAAAACAAGATGATATTACGGCATGGTAGTGACAGTGACAATTTTGAAATTATAACCACAATAAAGAGTTGACAATGGTAATTTTGAAATTATAACCAGAATGATGGCAGTGTGTATTAGACCTTTCATTTCATTATAAAAACACTCGTCATTGTGGTTATAATTTCGAGATTACCACTGCACATTATTCTAGTGTTATTTTTGTACGAAATTTTGTCGACTAGTATTTTCTTATATGTTGGGGTGTGTGTATTCTACTAAATAGCTAGTTATACCAACTTCCAGAATATGCACAAGTTCTGAAAAAAATGTATTTCTTCGGGAAGCCACAGAGCAGCTGATTACTGTGGTAAATGTGTTCGCATGAGCATATGCATGTAGTCAGTGCGCGCGAGCGCAAAGAGAGAGAGAGAGGCTATTAACCACCATTCAGGGGGAAAACATTTGAAAAATCTAAAAAATATATATATATAATGTTTTCATGTATTTTTCTTTAGTTTGACGGTTTACTATTGAAATACAGAATTGGCCCCCTCCTTTAAATATTTTACTGAAAAGCTCCATTAAAAATATATAGGTGCCCCCCCATTAAAACTGAAATGCTGGTCCCACTGTTAACCACCCTTAGAAGACTAACAAGAATGACTTTCCTACCTCCACTAAGCTTCGGGGATCCGGAAGTGGATTCATCCATCTGAACCAACTTGACTAACTCAATCCATTGCGCGCAATGCAAGCTCTAGAAAGATAGATTTCTCAAATGGTATATCATTGCGTTGCTATTCCAGTCGGTGGTGATTCCGGGCAAAGAATTCAAAATCCCGCCTTTAGAATCAAGTCCAATTCAATTGTAACCGGTATAAAACTCCACAATTTGATTTTTTACGATTAAAAATCTATAGGTTTTCATTTGTTACTGGGTCAAACCCTAATCTTTTTATGTGTGCATTATTTAAAAGTACGTAAAGCTTCTAAAATGCGTTGATTCTGCTTATACTGTGAATTTGTGATTGAGAAAAAAGGTGATATGTAACGGCCCTAGGCAGGACAAATTTGGGGTTCAATAACCGGTCAACTTAATAGCGGCGGCCCTTCGTCTCATTGTCTTGAGTTGTTTTTGGTCATAGGGCGGAGAGTACCAAAATGGGGCCGGGTTTGGTTGGAGCAGATCGAATCTTGGAGAAGCATCCCCAGTAATAAGAAAAGATTGCGAGTAGTGCTAATTGTTTAGCGCCCGTTTTGTGGTATAAATTTGCAAAAGTTAAATTATTGTGTCTTTAGTATTTGGGTTAATATAATTTTTTAATTTTTGGCTATTTGACAGAGAGGAAGAGATGGAAGAGAAAAGAGTTATATATATCTATATATATCGCTAATGTTAAGGCCCGTTGGAATAAATTTGGCCAAGTTTATATTATTTTGGTCTTTACTGAATTTTTTTTAAATTTAATTTTTGTAATTTTGGTTCATTTCAAGAGAAGGAATCAGAAAAAAAAAGTCTATAGATATATATATATATATATAATATATAAACCTAAATTAATCCAAATGAATTTCTAGTGGCTTTCTGTGATTTTTTTTACTTTTCTAATACGTTTACGAAAAAAGATTAACCGGAAAAGTAATTTTTTTGAATAAAAGATAAAAAAAATCAATAAAAACAAAATAATTCATCAAGATTTGCAATTTATCCCAAATGCTATACGAGTAACAATATAAATTTTTTTAAATTTATATAGTACTAGTAATTGCTTGTGCCCACAGGCACTACATAAAAATATAAAAAAAGTCCACCTCTTAGGTGTACTCATTAGAGTTTTATAATCTAAAAAACACATAAGATATGAATGTCAAATAAAAGATATATTGCATGCATGTACAAAGAGATATATTGTTACAAAATAGAGAACAAATTAGAAACTACAATAATTTTAATTTTTTTTTACTAATTTGAGAGAAATGAAGGAAAAGAAATGGTATTTTAGTTTTTTTTATGACTCCTACTAAAAAATAATTCAATGAATAAAAAATATGCCCAGATTTATTTTTTTTTGTCCATTTAATAAGAACCTATATAGGTCCCACACCTCTCAGAAGAATGAAGCGATATTTTAAATAAAAAATAATAATTTCAGGTGAAATCTCAGCCGTTTGATTAACTCAAATGGATTTCAACTGTAAATAGTGAAAAATAGTTTTGAGATTCAAAATGAGTTGTGTTTTATAATATAGATTCTAAATATGAAATGATATGGCTAAGTATGAACCTATTATTTTCAAGAAAAATATTCATGGATGGCTTTTATTTTAAATGTTGTGGTCACGTTGTTAGATGGGGTGAACATAATTTCTATTACAATTGCTACTATGAAAATGTTATGGCCACATTATTTCTAAAATAGCCACCAATCACGAGCAGGGTTGACCATCCACCTCATTAAGTAGATGAATATTGTTGCACTATTGTCCTTTTTTTGAAAAATTAAAGGTGCATTAAGTTAATTTAACTAAATGGCCCAATCACGAGGGATGAGATGATTGATGCACACTTGAAGACGGGCTAATCGGCCTAATCTAAAATTTAACTACGAGTTTTTTAATGCTTCGAATATATAATGTCATAAGATTTTAACCCGATTTTGTTGACCTTAATGTAGGATGAGAGTAATAATTAAACAAGGAAGTGTTATCAACTGCTCATCGACTGGTAGTCTCTCGAACTTTGCCACACTTGCGATTGTGCGTATATTATCTATCTAATCTTCTGTAGTGTAGTTCTAATTAATGGGTATTTGTGCTTTCATCACACCCCCATAAGCACAGTAAAGAGTCATAGACGATGCTGATGGCCTCCAATGAAGTTTTTTTTGACTGTCGTTAGGGATGGCAACGGGGCGGGTTCGGCCTCCCCTACCCCGCCCTCGTTTTGTACACAAAAAACCCGCCCCTGCCCCGTTTAATAATTTTTTTAATTATATATATAATTTTTTATATAATTATTGGTATATATAAATAAGGATATTATGGTATATTTTTTTAAAAAATATGAATAATTTTAATTTTTTATATATAATCAAGTAATCGGGGCGGATTTAGGGTGGATGAGGCTAAACCCGCCCCCGCCCCGATTATTAATCGGCTTTTAATTTTTCTTCCAACCCCGTCCTAAATGGGACGGGGCCCAAGGTATCGATTTTTCTGATCAAATTGCCATCCGAGCCTATCGTGGCATGAGAGAGAGAGTAAAGTCCAAAACGGAAAGGTATGTTAATATGCACGAAAACAGTTCATGGTAACGAGTAAGCTTTGTGACACACCCCATGTCCCTATACCCATCTTGACCCTCAAGGGTTTATGATCCGGGCGTACCTGCAAGCGAGGGGCGCGCGTGCAGGTTGCAGTGACGCCAAACGGCGGTCGTGGCGCGCGTTCAGACCAAAACGACGTCGTTTTACTCCCAAAAAATTTGTCCAAAATGACGTCGTTTGGATCTATACATTTTTGGGGAAAACGATGTCGTTTTGGGGAGAGTACACGCCAAAACGACGTCGTTTCGGGCCTCCCCGCCGGGTTGCAGGGAGAACCCTCCCCGCAGTATCCCCAAATCCGCTTTTTATCGCATACAAAAAGTGTATTTTTGAACGATACCTCGTAGACGTGGAATGATTACAATGGTAACAGGATGATGCGGGTACAATGGTGGGTCGAGTCAAGTCGGGTACGGGTCAAATCACTAATTTTGGGTATGATACGGTGAGGAGCATGGTTATGAATAGTAATATAAATAATTTTTAAATAAATTTAAAATTTTAATATATTACATTCATTTATAAAAAAAAATCCAAGCATGACACAATAGATACACGAATAGGTCCAGTGAGTGGACCGTGCTAGGCCTATATTTTTTTTTTATCAAATTGATACGATTAGACAAACCACGATACAATAAGAAACACACGGTAAGCATAAAAATAAATGGATTGAACTAGCACATACTGGTAGTCTGGTACCATGGGATGAGCCACACTAGGATAAACTGGTTAATGTGTTAATTGATCCCACTGGAAAAAATTGCACTACTATCTAGAATATAATTTATTAAAAATATAATTTGAAACCAATAAAAAATTAAAATTATTACATAAATATTAATATGGTAATCCCGCCTGAAGATAAGTGCTGATAAGTTTTAATCTCATAAACAAAATACTAATTATATAAAATGTGATAAATTCTAGAATGTAAGTCTAATAAATATAAATTCTGATGAAGTTAATCCTACTAAATTTAACAAATTTCAGCTTACCCAGAACCACAACCTTTTGGCCTCGTTTGATAAATGTGGATAGAAATGGTTTAGGCTATAATGAGTGAGATTAGGATTGGGATTGATAATGAGATGAGA
>CM018916.1:16974798-16977298 GCA_009663005.1 Actinidia chinensis
TATATATAAAAATTCGAAAGTGCATTAAAAAAAAAAAAGAGTAAAAGGGGTATTAAAAAAAATCAATGGGGTATAAAAACAGAATAAAATGTTTGAATGACAAAATTGTTAATTTGAGAATAATGAGGATAAAAATTAAAAATAAAAAAAGATCACACGAGGGGTTGGAGATGTCAGATGTGGAGAAAAACGCTTTCTTATATTAGTTTTAGATTAGATTTAGTTAGTTTTCTTAAAAATTAACTGAAAATTACCTTATTTGTGATTGTTTTTTATTTTTTATTTTTTATTTATTTTTCTGCATAAAAAATGACTCAAATAATAAAAAATATTTTTTATTTTTTTACGTAATTGCCTGTGGGCATGAATAATTACCAGTAGTCATATACGTTCGGAATCTGGTTTCTATTGCATTTTCTTTCCGAGAGCCTTTAATCACACCTCCCCTGACACACACCCTGGTGGGTCCCATTCCTTTTTTTCATGTTTAATTACCAAGTTAACCCCCCCCCTCTTCTCTCCCTCTCTCTCTCTCTTTCTTTTCAGGCGGGCCCCATTCCTTTGCATCATTACGCACCAAACCCCCAACAACCCCCATCCCGCCACTTTGTCAACCCCCATCCCTTTCATTTTCATTTTTTTTTTTGTCTTTCAAACCCCCACCCCCACCCCTCCACCCGCACTTTGTCACTCCCCCACCCCCACCCCAACTCGCCATTTGTCACTTTCCAGGACACTTTCAGCCCCACCCCCACCCCTCCACCCGCAGCTATACTACTTTTTTTTTTTAATTTTATTATTTTCGAACCTAATTTCTATATTACCGCAAATCAGAAGTTAGTCCTCCAACACCTTCTTTACTACTTCAATTGCTCATATTAGTCCCAATTTTTTTTTCGAATTCATAGTTAGAGCACTATGGATGACTCAATCTAATAGTTGGACAACTGAGAGTGATATTCCAAATGTAGAAAATGTCCTCCCGTCTAAGTCATGACTATACACCTGAATTTACCACTGATTAGGCAAGTATTTGTTATTCTTTTTATGCATACTATTATTTATTATTATACTATCAATTTAATTTAATTATTATCTAATAACGTTGTATGATGCATATTTTTTTTATTAACTGACAGATTTTTCAAGGTAGAGACGAAATGTTTAAATTGTGGTGCGCAGTGTGTGTTCGACAAAATGGCATGGTGGTGGTTTCAAAGGTCTGCTAACTTTATAAAGGCGGCAAACCTCCAAAATGCATTCTTGGTTGTGAAGAGGAGGAAGTATGAACCTCCACGGTCTCATTCTGAAGGGCACCCTACAAAGAAATACGGAACAAAAAAATGTGATTGCCCATTTGAGCTGCGAGTTCTAGCAATCCCCCCTCCAGATGGGGTCATGTGGTTTTACACTTGGTGCAGTGCGATTTCATAACCATGAATCGCAAATATCCTTGACGTCCGAGTACCCATCTAGGCTCAAACCAGTGGAGAAACATTTGTGTTGAGATGGCTGGGAGTACAAAACCTCGTGAATTCTCATGTCCTCAAGAAAAGACTCCTGCAATACCACGGGGATTCAGAGCATTTACAACAACATATCGCCAGACAAACAGTTGTCCCAACGTGGTGGCCTAAATCCTACGCAGCATGCCTTGGACAAATTAATTAGCAAAGATACCTTCCATGCGTTCATGACAAATCCACCAGCGATCGAACGAAATTACAGATATTGTTTGGGTTCACCTAAAGCTTGGATATATTTATTAACTTCGCTACTGTGCTGATCAATTGAATCGCAACGTACAAAACAATGAGTATCGCATACCGTTGTTGGGGTTGTAGGTATCACATCGACAATGCCAAACATACTCAGAACTCACTTATGTCGCATATCTTGCTAATGAGACTCTTGATCGACTAACATGGGCCCTAGGTACGTTGAAAACTTGATGGTTGAAAAGGGAAGCATTGATTGTCCATCAGTGCTTGTTATCAGATAGGATTTGACGCTTTATAAGGCATCGAAACATGTTTTTCCCAACTGCACGTCACCATCTTTTGTATCTGGTCACATAAACCAAGACGTTTGGAAGTATTGCAGCCCATTCTTGTTCAGAGATGCCACGATTTTTGGCATAAGGCACTTCGCTAATCCTTCATCTACCACCAGAGGTCGTACCAACCAAGTGCCACATCCTGGTAGAAGAGTTTAATCTATCCGCTGCGCAACTAAATACCTATTGGGAGAACTGGTTACCGACGTCCGTACAAAGAGCGGTTCGTGGATGCGTGGTTAGATACTTGCAGACTGCAATGCACTTGGGAAGCAATTCCCATCAAAGGTACTTATTAATTAACATCATCTCACAATATTTCATTTCCCAAAATCAATTTTGTAACGTTCTTGTTTAATGTGGTTTATGTTGCTATTACAGAGCAGAGTCTGCCCATGCCAGGCTAAGTTGTATCTAAGGGGATACCGATGTCCCTCGTTAGAT
>CM018916.1:17012298-17014798 GCA_009663005.1 Actinidia chinensis
ATGGTGGTCAAGGGTGAATCCAGAAATTTTTGTCAGTGGGCAAAACTTATATAGAACCATATACAAAATTATTTCTAATTAAATTAAAAATAAAAAGTTGAATATTTCATTGATAAGTGGGGGCAAATTATATTATTTTTTAATTAAAAAAGATAAATGCATAAAAAAAAATTAATGATTTTTTAGAACTCAATGGGGATAGCTGCCCCTATTCGTCCTTTTTTCGTTCCGCCCTCGATGGTGGTTGAATATTTTATCCGAAGATGTATTTCTTTAACAGTGTAAATGTGTGTTTTCCAAGGCTAACTATTAACTTTCCTACTAACCACCCAAAACCTTCTCATATTTCTCTCTCTAGTACTAGTCTTCCACTCTAAAAAACCGAATACCCAAAACTGAATATATTTTTTTTGCGAGTGCCTTTTTCAATTTGTAATTCTATCAAACCCAAATTTTATTTCTTAAAAGATGCATCTGCATCTAGATTGGAAACATTTATAAATAGAAACTACAAGGTTAAAATAAGAAAACAAAAGGGTAAACTTGAAAAAATATTTTTATGGAGAAACAGATTTATCCTTAACAACCAAACTTATTTTAACACAATTTACGGTGTTTTTGAATTAATGTAACTTTTTTTTTTGATTTACGATATTTTTTATATCAATAATGCTATAAACACACCTACCGATCACACGTCTATGTGGCAAGCATTCATTGGCCTATACGAAGATTTGGATGTGTGGTCGGTAAGAGTGATTGTAATTTTTATAAATATGTCGAGAAACAGAAATTTTTTATATAAAAAATAGGGGGAAGCAGTATCTTTTTCCCCGTCATACGAAGATTTGGATGCGTCGGTAAGAGTGATTGTATTTTTTATAAATATGTCGAGAAACGGAAATTTTTTATATAAAAAATGGGGGGAAGCAGTATCTTTTTCCCAATTTAAAATTAAAAAAAAGGTGACCGTTCGATGAGACCAGCCCATTGGGCGTTACAGAGCCTGGGAAGCACCGACCCGTAGTCCTTCCACCGTAGAGAGCGGGAGGTTTTCGCTGCTCTGTGAAGCCAGCCTGACGCATTGCCCTCCGCTCTAGGAACCACGAGGCCCAAACTTTCGAATGGATCGCATGGCCCAACTCTCCACTTGGAGCGGGCGGGCCAGAATTAGCAACCAAAGGCCCAACCTTCTGGGCTCAGCCCATGTCCAGTCACCCTGATGCCCCCACTTGGGTTACAGGCTTGCGCTACCAAGCCCAGCGATAAGTCTCCCACTTTCATGTCTTTATAAATTATTGAATCTTCTCTAAATCTACCGATGTGGGACTGCGCTTTCTCTCAGGACCCTGATCAAGCTGCTGCTGCTGCTAAGCCCTTTCCAAACGGAAGTTAGTCGTGCTAAACGTAAACATCTCAGCCATTAAACCAAGAACATGACCGAATTCAGTCATTCATAACTGCTTGTTTCCCAAAATATTGCAACGCTTACTATCAGAAACAACTGCATCGGACACAACGGAGCCCACAACTTTGATTGTACAAGAAGATGCAGTATATAACTACTTCCCAAACTCAACAGAATTGAAAGAGCCCACAACATAGAAACTGGTCGTTTTACTACGTAACTTCATCCAAAGACAAGCTATGTCCCAATTCCACCCGAGCTCGCTCTACCTAACTTGATTCACGGGTTTTCATCATGTCCCTTCAAGCCCAAATAGCTTGTGTTTGAGCGTTGTCCGGACAATTTTGTCGCCTGCAATGCAAAACCAATACGCTTATCAAGAACTTGTAATCACAAATATTCCAACATAAAGAAAAAATAGCGAAATCCTCTCGTCTTTTCTTATTTACTGGGTAGATGGAAAGCTTTACCAAACCAGCATATAAAAAAGATGGAACCGTTCGATGTGACCAGCTCATTGGGTGTTAAAGGGTCTGAGAAGCACCGGTCCGTAATCCTTCCACCGCAGAGAGCGGGAGGTTTTCGCTGCTCTGTGAAACCAGCCTCACGCATTGCCCTCCGCTCTAGGAACCACAAGGCCTAAGCTTTCGAATGGGTCATATGCCTCAACTCTCCACTTGGAACGGGCGGACCAGCAATTTGCTAACCCAGACCCAGCCTTCTGAGCTCGGCCCACGTCCAGTCACCTTGGTGCCCCCACTTGGGTCACAGGCTTGCGCCACCAAGCCCGGCATTATGTCTTCCACTTTCACGTCTTTATAAATTATTGAATCTTCTACTAATCTACCGATGTGGGAGAGAGAGAACTGAATTTTCTTCTGTCCTTCTCTCTCCTCTCACATCCACTTTTCTCTCTCTCTGACCCTGATCAAGCCCGTTTCAAAATTCTAATCAATCTCTCAGAAAATTCAAGCGTTTTTTTCCTTCTCTGCTTCGCTGTATAACGTACCCATCAACGAATGTACAATCTGGTTATAAGAGAGAATGTACTGAAAAAGTGTAAGGAGGGAAAAATGAAAAGACAGAGTTTGG
>CM018916.1:17053324-17075824 GCA_009663005.1 Actinidia chinensis
TCCTGTCGGTGGTTTCCTCCCAGGAAAAGCGCGAGCCATTGTGACGAATAGTATCTGCCTTTTGCAAGTGATATCTTCAATGGTGTAATTTTGTTGCCAACATTCCACCAACGAGTCTTCCGAAACAAGTACATGGCCGGTACCTCTGAGCGTAAGAGCAATTGGAAGCAAAAGACGAAGAGGAGAAAGAAGAAGAAGGATTCATTTGTGAAAATTTGTAAGCCATTTGAGTTACTACTCTCCCTCTCCCTCTCAGAGTCTAGAAATGGTTGGAAAATGAGGGAGTGGAAGGAGGGGTATTTAAAGGGGACGCCTAGTGTGTCCGGTCTTAAGACTTGCCGTATTCTTATTTTCTGAGTGTATTGTCACTAGTAGTATAAATGGAGGGCATTATTCTGAATTTGGTTAGTGCACCCTCCAACACTCAACCCACTTTGTAATGTTTTTTTTACTAAATTCCAAGTTCCTAAACTTAACATTTCACAAGTATTTATACTTCATAGGCATAGAATAGGGGGTCAAGTTACAAAATCCACCTTTTGTTGGGAGTATATAAAGTTAAAATTACCAGAACTTATATTCAGCGGGATCAAAATTATAAAATTTATAAAATGTTAGTGGTAAATGTACAATTTCTTGTGGGTCAAGTAGTCAAAATTATCAGAAACTATGTTTTCGGAGGATTCAAGCTTACCTGAAACTTATTTGGTCAACGAGATGTGCAAAACTTGTAAATTTAGTGCAAATTACTAATTTCTTGTATAGTCAAAATTGTCAGAACTTAGGTTCAACGGGTCAAAAGTGTCAAAACTTATATTTCGCGGGATCAAAATTATAGAATTTAGTGTAAATTACTAATTTTTTGTTGGGTCCAAATTGTCAGAACTTAGATTCCGCGGGATCAAATTTATAGAATTTATGATAAATTACTAATTTTTTATGAGGTCAAAATTATATTTATTATAAATTATATTAGACATAATAATGTAATTTTTGTTTTCAGTAGGGTCAATTAGTGTGGCTCAGCCCATGGGTATATGGTTCACACTTCACATTATTACTATTGGATTTTTAAGATGTAATATTGGCTATTGAATATTTTATACCATAATACAAGTTATCTCTTCAACCAATAAATTATGCTATTTTTTATGATATCTTACGGTGACTTTTACAATATCTTAAAATGTTGATTTTTTTATTGAGTTATGAATTTATGTGGTCAAATTCTATGAAGGTAAATACGGTACCTTTTATGATCTCTTATAGTGACTTTTATGATATGTTAAGGTAAGTGGGGTAAGGTCCATGTATTAATTATCGTGAAGGTTTACGATGGGACCTAACAATGATATCATGAATTATTATGGCTACTTTTATGAAAAGTTACGGTTAATCGCCAAAAAAAAAAAAAAATTGAAATGGGACGTTATGATTTCTATTGACATGTTATGAGTTTTTATATTTATTCGCTTCTATTGTGCAACCATTTCTTTCCCCTCGCTTATGAATTGTTTTGAGTTATGTGATATACTCACAAAATTTATGAAAAATGAAATTTTCTTTTTGATTATGAAATACTCACAACTGGGGACGTGAGGTGAGATTTCAGTATAAATATTATTTTTGTTAATCATTTTTTTTATAGACATGTTTCAAGCAGAGGTTGATCCATTTAGTTTTTGGTTAATTAGTGGTGAACCCTTTATTCAACACAATGTGTTGCACATTTCTAAGTAGCAAGTGGCCGACGCGCTTACAAAATTGCCCGAGGCCCAGGCCTAGGATGATTGGGCCCTGGGCTCGGACTCGGGCTTGTCCTGGGTTCGCACCGGGACTCAAGCTTCGGGTGGACCTTGAATTTGGAGAAGGGGAACAAAATTTTACATTAAAATTTAATTTCATTTTAGAGTGGCACTAAGGGTTGACCATTTTTTTTATGTTTTCTTTTGGCCGGCCAATCGATCATGCTTCGTCTCAGGTTTTGAGTATGGACCCCTCCGCCCAGACCCTGCCGTAATAATTGGGAGGGCCCAAGCTTGGGCCGAATGGGATCTAGTTGGTCTTGGGCAGGCCGTGTGTCTCCTGCCCTAAATTTACACTCTTATGAGAGACCTATTGCGGTCACCCTTTTCAACTGCATCATAATGGTATCATAGTAAATACACAAAGTTTCGTTGAATAACTGAAGCAACCCAGATTTGATGGGGGCCTTCAAATATTTAAGGATTGCCTTAATATTCCTATATATTTGGCCTTCTAAAAATGAACCTATATTTTTTCTAAAAAGAAACTCAAAAATATGTGATATTTTCTGAATAAAAAGAATAAATTTAAAAAAAAAATGTTTTTGCACCTCGTAAAAGAAAAAAAAAGTGAATTTTAAATCAGATTTATTTAAAAAAATAAATTAATTTTAGATGAGGTTGTGGGGCCATGGCCAACCAAGTGATGGGGTGGTTCGAACCATATAGGGGGTGGTTCTAAGCCCACCAACGCACCAAGATGGGCGTGAAAAGCCTAGATTTTGGGTCAATTTATAGCACTTTGTCCCTTTTGTCATCGTTATTTTAAGTTTTTCATCTTCAATGTCTCGTATTTCAATGTAAAATCAAAACTTTTTTAATTTCTTGACGAAAAAAATATAAAAATATAGAGATTTTATTCAATTTTGAAGAAAAAAAATCCACTTAAGACAAAAAAAAATGAATTTTTTTTTTCTTTTAGTAAATATTTTTCATATTAAATGAAATTTTTTAAATTTTCCAAAAAACATCGTCAAGAGCACTCGAGAAAGTTTAAAATTCTGATAAAACAGTTACAAAATTTGACTAAGATTGTATTTGGATTAAGAATTTTGTGAGACAAACGAAAATAGAAATGAAAAACTTAGTTTATCCAACCATTAAAACTCATAAAAAAATAGACCCCATTAAAATTTTAGAGCATTGACCTATATCATTCAATGAGTGACACAATTGTTGATAAATAATTTAGTCAATGCTGACATTTAAAGTGAAAACCCAAATTACCAGTAGAAATACACAGGAAAAACTAATTGGTAAAACAACTAATACATAAAATCTTCTATGTAACTTAAGAAAATTATTTGATCGAGGCAACGTTCAACACTGTCTCCTTAAGACAGAATTCGCCCCTTCACTCGTGCCTACGGTCTGGTTGGCGGTTGTCTCAGGATTCTTGTACCGGCCGAACCAGAAGTAATGCACTCTCTCGACGAATGATTCTAATGCAGAAGATGCACCAGAAGAAACTCTTCTTATTTTTCCTTTACTGATGAATCTCAAATTTTTTATGTGTCCTTTGAATTGCCAAGGGATGTTAGTATTTATAAGATTTTCAATGATGATGAAAAGCCATGAAATTATTTCAACATGAAGCCATGTTAACAGCCCACTAGTAACCAGCAAAAATTAACTCTCTGACCTCTTCTGGGGGTCTTAATAATGGTTGCCTGTATCAATTGAAAGACTTGCCTTTCAGTGAATAGAAATAAAATGGTATGAGGATTAATATGTAATTAGAAATTACATGGGTTTAATCTTATAATGTTAGAAATTGGTATAAGGGTTTATTCTGAATTAAAAACTATCAGATAGAAACGTAATTACACACCACTTACTCAGTACACCCCCATAGCACCAAAGTGCAAGTGCGTCCTCTTGTAGAGGCCACAAAGCGCCCATCGCCACAATACGGACCTAGCCACACACAGCAGCTGACGGCGCCGTATGCACGTGCGTGCACAATGAAAAATTAAGGTACAATGTAATCACACTTTATCCATAATCCCTCGTGGTGTTACTAATGTACTCATTTGTTAGTAATGTTAGCTTGGAGAGTGTGATGTATTAAAACGTTAAAAATGTGTTCCTATTATCCGAATAGGGCGATTTTCACATTTTCCATATCATGGTACAACTTGGTGAACATTCATCTCAACTTCACCTTTTATCTGTTTTTGAGACAAATAAATCCACTACGGTTATGTAACTCACGCGAAAAAAAATCCACTTTCAAGTCATAGTTCAATACTCGCTAACCGGGATCATCACCCATAAAAATTAGGTCGCAACTCAGCTCAACATGTTTAATTTTCCAACAACCAACGGAATACCATATTAGTCAAAACTCGTACAAAAAAATAGACCCCATTAAAATTTGGGTGTGAAAAAAACCAGCTTTGGGGGTACATTTTTTCATCATTCTTTGGGTCCTTTTGTAGTGGCATGTCCATTTTAGGAAAGCCCGTCTCTTTTGAACAATTACTTGTGGTTGTGGAAATTGAAAAAAATTCAACGTTTTGACGATCTTTGGGGATCCCAAAATCAAATTCTTCATTATTAACAAGCAAAATATCTTTGTGCAAAAACTCTATATGGAGGAGTTAATTCATACAGCCAGTGTTGGTACAATTCAAATCACTTAGAGAAACTCATAAACACGTTCGATGTCAATAAGTTTCCTGTGTTAGTGAAATATTCAATTTTCTTGAGGTCTATAGGTTTTTGGTTCTTATTTTGATAATTTGAATCGTTCATATTATAGACTATATCGTGAAGATTAATATTACAAAAATCTTATTAATCGGATAAGATTCAGTATCTATTCACTACTATTTTATATCTTAATAAATGGATATGGCACACATGATTATTATATTATCTGACGACCTACAGAAGATTCACACTAATAACCGATGACTTTGAATATATCCTGATAACGTAGATTTTTTATAATATGAAGTTTTTTTATGAGTTCTACAATTTCAACGGTTTTAATCATCAAAATAAACTCAAAATATTATTATTTAGGTGGACACTCCATCCACTACCCACCCACCCAAAAAGTATCAATGGGCCACCACAGACCGGACAACTCCAGGCCCAGGTTTAGGTGGGCCACGCCATAGCTATCAGGCCCAATTTTATTTAGAACCGTATGGCCCAAAAAAAGGAAAATAACCAATAGGTATAACTTTTGTGTAAGATTACGATTAAGTTCTATCAAGTTTTCATTTGGACAATTAAGTCTTATTACCAGTAATTTGGTACAACTAAATTCAAATTATCATAATAGTAGTGTATACCATTTCAATTTTTCCCTTTGACATCATTACACTTTTGTCCTAATTTCAATTCACATAGAAATAATTATTTTTTAACAATTAAACATATTTTTCCTAATGACTGCACGTTTGTGTTGCCCCCCCCTCTCCTCGCTTTCCTTCCCCCCAGTACTGTCGCGGTTCTTTTATTCTTTTTCTTTCCCCCTCCGTTCCTGCCGCCCCTCTTTGCTCTCTTTCCCCCGTTCCCCCCCTCCGGTCCCCTTTTCCGCCTTCTCCCCGCGGTAGGAAAATGGGGTAACAGTATTTATTACAAACCTGAGGGCAAATTTTGGAACAACTGAACCATTTCTCTTCAATTTATGCACAGGACCGGTTGTTTTATCCGGTATGTAATTTGTGTGAACCATGTGCCAGCCATATGATTGGATCACCATTGAGTCACAAAGGGTGAATAATGACTATAAGTGATCCAGGGAGCACCGCTATTTGAATACAGGGAGGCCTGATCAATAAATTAAAATATAACAAATTAAGTAAAAGACAAAACAAAGATATCGTATTGGCCAAGAAAATTTTAAAAAAAATCATTGAATATTTGAGAAAAAGAGGAAAATAATTTAAAATATGGAAAATTTCTTCGATATCCTGAATTTAATGAATTAATTAGATATTGGAGAGAAAATTCTCGATAAAAGTTATGTTATATGTTATTCTTGCACTGTCTGGTAAAGTTGAGTTAAGAGAATAGTATTGAGTATAAACAGTTGTGTGGGTATCTATTTTATTATAAAGGGCAACACATCATTGGGTGCACGCAAATTTTAAAATCGGCTCAAAATTTTTATTCCAAAAATACCCCAACAAGAGCCAATTTTTCATAAGAATACATTCTTACTTTTTAAATCACAAAAGGTAAAAGTGAAATACGTATGTATATATTCTGGTAACAGCATCACAATCATATTACTGTCGATGTTGCATTGTGTTCTCCGATATATAAATATATTTCATAGAATTGGATGCGACGTGTTTCGATACATTATTTTTTTTAAATAGATTTTTTTAGTTGGTTTATTTTTTATTTTTTTTGTTTAATGAATTTTTCAATTTTTTATTTATTTAAAAACATAAAAAATCCACTAATCACAAAAAAAATTGTTAATTTATCGTAAAAATAAATGATTTTTAATAAATTTTTGTTTTTCAAATTAGATAAAAAATTTTAACATTTTTATATTCCTCTTGCTAAAAGTTTCTAGAAAAATATAAAATCTTCATCAAACACTTAAAAAAATTACTAAAAAAAAGGCTAAATTAGGCATAATTTTTTCCCCTATTTCTATTTTTAAAAAAAGCAAGAATAATCATTTTTAAACTGTATTTATTTTTAAATGAAACTGGTTGCTGATTATTAAAAAAAAAATCTCGCAATAGAAGTAAGACCACTTCTTTGTATTCTCACAAAGAGAGAAAAACACACTAAAGAGTAAGAACAAACTCACTAAAACAATTTCTGTCTTGTTATATTATTAAAAACAAATTATTTTTTTTTCCCGCACCCCCAAAAAACTAAACAAAATATCACTCACATCGCTAGATGATCAATCCATTACTATTAATATGTTACGTAGTCGGCCACTCAACTCATATAATGATAAATTACGGACTCACACATCGGCATAACCGTGATTACTATCCCGAGTATCATACAGACAAAATCGCGAGAACCACCACAACGACCGAGATTTCAAACTATTCTAGTAAAGTGTGTGATTCGTCCAGGTCTTTCAACTTTCATGCGCCCAAATGATTGGCTTAAAGAGATTCGAAATGGAAACTTGAGGATGAAACTCAGGTCTCTCCCATGATCTGAGCTACCACCAAGATCCTATCCTACGGGAGGACAAACTTATGGAAAAAATAATAAAGATGAAGTATAATTTTTGGAGTTACTATGATTTGCAATCCTTAAATATAGAAAACAAAAATTATTCAGTATAATTAAAGATAGTACTTTACAAAACAAGAGAAAATAATTTTCTCTTGTAACTTATTTACATGTATGCCATAATGACAATTAACATTGGAACAGTACATGCATAGAAATTCTACTTTAGTATGGTTTAAATATACTGGTACAGGGGTAAAAACGAGGAAAACCTGCGCGCGCCCACCAAGGCCACTTGGACAATAAGTGTAGTCAGGTCCCCGCGTCTCACCCACAGAAACCAACTCCACAACCGCGGATTACCGCTCAAAACTCCATCTACTCGAGCCACAACATATTTGTAGTTTTCTTGACTTTCTTTCTTCGTCTTGCGGGTTCGTAATGCTACTCTTTTCGAACGTTTTCATTCTTAACTATATGAACTTTGTAACACTCATGTTAGGGCAATTTAAGGAAACTTTATGTCTAAATCGACCATTCCACACAAACTAAGGGATATATAAAATGAGATCTTACCGAGATTTATATAACAAGGTATTGCGAAGGACCAACCATCCAACATAACAATCTATTGTCCTCCTCGGCCAGCATAATGCACTGCTTTTTGGCATGACTCGTTCAATCTGCTTGCCCATTTGCAGCTGTAAGAATAGCGTTCGTGATGATTCCAACCTGCAACTTCTCATTGCAGCTTTTAACCCTTTTTTCCTCTTCGGAATTCTACTTCCACTTATGGCAGAAATGTCAATAAACTGGAAAAAACCGATCATTCAAAAGCTAAATTTTGATGCTTTTGACTTCCGCTTCTCCATAATCTAAGCTACAACAAACGTCCATATTGTTCATATCTCTGCTTAGACGTGTTGATTCCTTCACTCATTCAAATCCTCCGTGGCATACAATTCGAACCTCCCAATTTTTAGCACTGGCGTGGGGGGGGGACGGAGAACTAGCTGAACCATTGATATAAAACTATCAAAATTAGGGTGTCTTAAGATTGGCCTAGATAATTTTGTTCCAGGGCGGATCACTCAATTAAATTGTGATAGCTATCTTCCGTATGTCCACACAATACGACACTATCTTGCAATGTTACGGAAACCGAAGCTATTCAACACTTCAACGGTTTCTAAAATGTTGAGGATCCCTGGATCTAGATTATAATCCTGAGAATGACAAATACCTAGTTTGTTTGGAAATTAGAAAGGGACGTAATTTAATTTTTAAAATTAAAACGTGGTTGCAAAATAGAGGGTATGCTTAACCAATAAAAATAAAGAAAAGAGTGTGAAAGATACGGCCAAATGCCAAAAGGAAAGCGCCCACTTCCGTAGATGTCTCTTGGCTTCAGCTTTCAGAATCAATGTTTGCCCCAAAATATTTTTCAGATAACTGTGTTTGTAGTAATTACAAAGCTAGAGAAAGGGAGTCGAACTTCAGAGTGTTCCGCCCTTTTTTGTAGGACTAAGTCAGGGGATTAGGGCGTCCTGGGTTCACAGCTATAGGGTAGGTGCCGGCTCCGTGGGTAAGCAAGGGAAAGCTTATTGAGAGGAGGGGTCGGAACAACAAAACTCGTGAGGTGAAACCCAAAGCTTTTCCTAATCTAGCTGTTTCATATATTAACAACAGGTAGCGAAATATTTTGGAATTTGAAGACTCATTTTCGAACGTTTCCCCAAACAATAGTGCACAGTTTTCTAAAAGAATTCTGTAAAACAAGTTTTGATAAATCGTCAACAAATAAATTTGTGAAAACTGTTTTACAACAACTGAATGTTTAGAAAACAGGCAACACACACAGATGTGAAATATGTGCACAAAGATGCGGCTTATTCAAGTTCTACTCACCTTTGTCTGTAGAAATAACAATGGGACTGTGAGAACCAAACTTGGACCTTAAGTTTTGCAAGCCTCGAGCTCATAATTTCCATAGCCGAGATTGAGAGAAACCCACAAAAAGAATCAGAACCTTTGACCTACAAAATCTGGACCCGAGTCAACATAGCAGGACACAGAAGGGGGAAACGGCATAAAAAAAAATTTAAAAAAGAAAAGAAAAAGGAAAGCGAAAAGAAAAAAGCCATCATCCATTATGTCTGATGTGCGCTTATGCATTAGGCATGCGATAAAGTTTAGTGGAGATATAATTATACATATAATGGTAGAAAGATGTCAGTGTGAGACATTTCAGTTACTTTACAGTAAATGAGTTCTGCGTAGGAGCATACAACTGTGTGAAGCCTATGCAGAAACAAACTAAATTCGCTACCTAAACTTGATAATAAAATGGTGGTCGCTTAGAAGTCACTATAGAACCCATGTGTGAAGTGGTCCTTCTGCCCACAAGTATCGACAAATCAAAATGAACCACAAAAGCGCAATAGTTAAAACAAGGTGAAGGAAATAACAAATACAAGAAGGAGGAAAGTAAACGACAACACAAAATTGTTGAGAAGCCGTCTGACGAATATTCTTTTTGACAACATGTAGTCATCTCATAGGTATCTCAATAGTACCTTTTCAATTCCCGGCACAAGGCTATTGTTGCAAAACCCTCGCATGAAAACAATAAGACAACCATGTTATACTACAATTCCTAATTGCAGGAAGTGTCTTCCACTTTGAAAAAGTATGAAGGAGCCATTCTGGTGAAGAAAATAGGAAGAGATTGATTGAGTTTTTGCAGTGTAGACTCAATGACATTTATATTGTGATCTGACACCTGCACAAATCCAGGATGAACATTGTAGTTAACAACATCTGGGTCATATGCACATACACAAATACACGAAACTTATCGAAAATAAAGAAATCCATGTTATGGACCCAATTGTTCACACTTAAAAAAGTTGATTTGGGCCTACAAAACAACTAAAGCTCAGCAGCCTCAGCTGATAAAAGGTAGATAGACTTTTGAGCTCTGCCCAGAACTACTAAAAAGAGGAAATATAGCTGGAAGTGGAACCAAAACAAACTACAAACTCCTGAGCATGTGAATTCAAATTTTAGCTAAAAATCAGCTGCCAAATTAGTAAAAAGAAAACAGTGCCACTATAGAAGCAATTGCTGTAGAATTCAGTTGATAGAAGAGATCAGTATGTTTATCCAAGTCCACATGATGGACACAAACAACGTTGCTCGGAGGGAGTGCAGCTGGAGTTCTCTAATGGTCCAAGTGGAATTAGCAGCTGATTTCCCATGGAATTCATCCATTTACCATTACAATCTCGGTATGCCGCAAGCTCAAATGCTGTTTTCAGGAAACCATTAATGGGTAAAAGTGTAACTCCCGTTTTATGCAGAGGACAAGGCGAGAACGCTGGTGAGGAATTTTGGTCCGGGATGCAAAAAGAGATCCAAACAACATAAAAGAAGGAAAGAAGACTATGTTTACCTGCATTCCGTCATCTTAGATATGGCAGCCCCTATTTATCTAACTTGAATTCGTCCCCCTTTTCTGGTAAGAACAATGTCTCCCGAAGCATGAACCAATATGAGGATCCAGGTACCATACCTTTCAAGAAAAACCAGCAGCAGTGGCTGCTCGATTCGAGCCCACACCAACCTTTGCGGATGCGCCCAAAAGATGCCTTTGAAGCATTTTAGCTTCGTCCCCACCAGCATAACCCTGCCAGAAAAATGAACTCAATCATGCACAAATAAAACCACTTGTTTAAAAATAAGTTTGATTCCAACCTTAAGCTCTAACTATTCACAATAAGGATTTTCTCTTTTGTTACCCTTACAATTAGTCCAGTGATGAGGTTTATAATGGATAACAATGAAAATTCCAGCCATAGGAATCTTAGATTGGTATAACACACTGTTCTTACTTACCATTCATCTCACAGAATACAAACTAACACTTTGCAAGAAATACACTGGAACAAGTCTTGTTTAAGAAAAATGATGGACATGATTGGCCAAGCAACATCTATGAAGCATGGATACTTCAAATACATGTCGTATTGGGTATTGGTACTTTGCGAGCTTACTTCTACATTTATACCAGCCACCAGGTATGCGAAACACTTGTCAAATTTCTTCTTGGTTTTTGCTATATCTCAAGCTCAAAGGTACCAATTCTTACCCAAGCTATATGCTAGCCGGAAGAGTACTTCCTTTTGTATACAGATGAAATTAGTTTGATAGAACTTTTTGTATTCTCATCATGCTAATAAAATTAAGACTTAGCTTTAATTTAATGACATTAAACACTGATTTGTACTTACTTTTGGCATTAGACTTTCTTTTATTGCTTCGGTCCTTAATCAATTAAGCCATTTAATTATTGCATACAATGCATTACTCCAAATATATTATTTAAGTATGTATCCCAACCGTATCCATATCCTTCTGTTGTTAGGTTTTGTTGTATCGTCATATTTGTATCATTAGCAACACAAATCCCTCAAAATTTCTTTATTATGATCTCGTGTCAAGAACATTAAAGTAGACACTTTACTTTTAATTCTAAACTCATAAACTCAATTTGAGTATAACTTCGTACTGAAAAACGCCTTTTGATTAACATTGAAATGTTAGGGATTACATCCAACTTGCACCGCTTAAACAGTTTGTTTGCGAAGGATTTGATTGGATGGATTGACCTGAGGGGGTGCATTGAAGGGGATTTAAATGAGGAGGAATTTTTAATAAGGTGGGTGGACCCACTTAAGAAGGGTGGATTGATTACTTTGGTGTTTGGGGATGTGTTTTAGATGAAGGGGACTTGAAATTGAATATGATGAGAGAAGAAGAATATGTAAAAAATATAAATTACACTAATTCATTTAGTTAGTATTTTTTAATATTAAAATATTAATTCTATTAATTAGATAAATATATATATTAATATTTAGATGATGAAAATCAAAATTCAGTTTGTTTATCATATCAGTACTCCAACAACTAACAAAATCCTTATACCTTTTATGCCCTCGGATCCTCATATCAGTCTTGTTTTAAAAAAGCAAAATTTCATTATTGCTCAGTGCCTCTTTCAATCCAAGTCCTAGGTCTCATTTTTTTACTAACAAATTCATATCATTGGAAGGTTGGCACAAATAACCGTATCAATATACTAAATTCATTTTGTTAGGCATTCATATGGGGATCAAAATGACCTAATTTTCAGTACATCATATGCAGTGTCATGGCTCAAGTGAATGAACATCAATTGCCATAAAAAAAACTACTCAAGATGAAGCAGACTCATCACATAAAAACATATAAACACTATTCATGGTGTATTAATTCTATATATAATATCAATTCATTATGCCTTATGCCAACAGAGTTTGTCACAAAGTCACATGAATCTTGAAGAGAGTGTTATATCCGCCCAAAAAGAAATTACTATTTAATTCTTGAAAAGAAGTCCCACCAATTATAAACTCCACTGGTTGCTTCCATCTTTCCAATTTTCTTCCCAGTGTCCACATAGTAAAAAATCAAAATAATGCATAATTGATACTTCTGCCAAATGGAATCTGCCCTTCAACAAAAATCCTGGCATGAATTCACCATTAAGCACCAGACGAGTAATGAACCCGAAAGTACCTACAGAAGATAAGACCGTCAACTATCAAAACGCTACCAGAAAAAAAAACACACAAAAACAAGAATATTAGATACAATATAAGCACATAAGATTGGCACAAGATAAAACACGTGTGAAATCAAGTTCCAATGATTAATTGACTGCTTTGGCGTAGAAATATAGGAACCCAACCAAAATATAAATTGTGCCATATGAACATTTAGGCCCTAAATAACAATTCCACTAATCATAATGAAGTGCCCTATTGATTGCCTAAACGACAACAAAGATGTGAATAAACAAAATGTAGGGTAGGTGGCAGATGTAACCAAGAGTACAAATGTGGTTCAGTGAATACCTATTTTACATGGCATGCGCTTAGACGCCAAAATAACTGATGTTTTAGCTGGCCTTGGAGTATCTTCTGTGGATCAAGTTGTCCATCCCATTCAAAAATCAGATTAGAAATGCGTTCCAAACTACATGAGGGGCCGACCCTTCCTCAGCTCTCATCCTTCAACGAATAAGTAGTAGCAGACCAAACCAAACATCCACCGGCTGTTTAAGAAGATGAGCACATATACAGCAAGAAGCAAAACAATCCCTAGTACGACGAGGCCACTGCACAAGCAGGATTAAATTTTACCAGAAGATATAGCTTACAGTGAACGGAAAGTTCCCATGCAAGAAGATCTAAAACTCATCACCGGCACCGATGACTAATCAAGGGGTTAGGTTGATCAGGAGAGTAACAATAGAGAATGGCAGTTGAGTGGACGATGTTCAAATCCTGGAAGAAGAAAGTTCAAGAAGAAGGTCATGATGTCATGAAGAGATACGCATGATGATGCTGAGAAAGAAAAAAACAACACAAGGACCTGATCAAGTATTCCACAATTTCAGAGAAGATCAAAATCAAAAATCTGATGTCAACTGAATAAGCTGAACTGAATAGTACCACCTCTTAGTGAGAAACAACAAAGATGATAGTATGACTGTTGCCCATGTAGGCTACAGCTAAACATGCACACAAGGCATCAAAAGCGACAATCAATCTAAAAAATCGTCTGCTCATTGTGATAAATTTCAAGCTCCATGTGGCTAACAGATTTGTATTTTTTAGAAGATTAACATACCATCAAAGATCCTCGAAGGACAACTTATAATCTCCAAAAAACATTTCCTTAGCCTTTCTCTCACCCAACCAAGTTTTGTGGTAATTAGTGTTCACACCAAACTAGTACTTTATCATTTTTGTCGTAGAGCCATCTTCAAAATCAATTACTTGATAATGTTTCTTTAGGCAGGGCCCGAAACTACTAAACACATCCAACCAATTTAGTCAACTTGCAATACCTACGCCCAAGTAGAAGACGCCTAATACCGACTCCTGATGTGCGAAAAATAAAGGTAGAATATCAACCTCTTTATTCAATATCTGACTCCAGTCAATACAACCACTACCATTCACTTCTTACCTCCCACTGCAACTACTACTACAAACATCAGAATCAGTCACAATAACAATTTTATTACAAATAAACAAACACTTCTACTCTCCCAAATCCTTACATAAATCCAATACGTCAAGATGTTTAGGAGAAACCAGTAAGTCATCCCATCTCAAGCATACCGTAGGGATGAACAGTACTGAGTAGATAGGCTTATAGAATCAGCCTTCAAACCAGATCTACTTAGTATACAAATTTTAAACCAATTGGGAATATGTAGAATTTTAAATAATTACACGGTAGCATAACTCACCAAACTTGCATAGCCAAAACTATAACTTCTCCATCAAAATCACCTAACACAAAGAACATAATCAATAATAATAATCAGATCAAAAATATAACAATAAAAAATTAAAAAATTGACTTGATTAATTCAACAGTGATTGATATGCCCAGATTAATAATTTTATAATGTGAAGAAGAGCCAAAATTAAAGCCTATATAAACTCAATTCGGAATACTCAACCAACAAACATATTCATCAACAAATCACCTCAAAAAAATCAACAACAATTATCGAAGTATAAAAACGAAACTATAATAACCTCAAACCATTTGAAATATACGAAACTCAATCTCAAAACCTCGAGAATATACACATAATATCTAACACCAAATGAACAAACGTACAAAATTGAAACTATATATACATAAAATTAAAGCTCAATCTCGTAAGGAAACAAAAATTCTAGAGAGAGGGGACCTTGTGGGGTTCGATGGGGGCAGGCTGTAGTGAGGTCAGACCCAGCCAATTCTAAATGCAACACATCGCGGATGTGATTTGGGGTGCAAGTTGGGTGTACTCATAGATTCCTTAACAATCTACTTGAATCCAGACTAATCCGTTTCACGTGGCAGTTAGTCCTTCATACAATGTCCACACAATGTAAGCGCGGTTATGCAATAGTAGTGGTCAGGAGCTCCGTCATCCCGGTTTCGCCATTAACTACTACGCTATGTGTCTGGGGCTAAACCATATATTATTATTCATCCACTTAGCGGTTAATGAATTAATTAATTTCCTAATTTGTCTTGTTAAATCGTACGATTATGGACTTGAAATGGGGTAGCACTATAAAAAGTTATTTTCATATATTTTAAGTCAGAATCAACTCTCCTAGGTAAACAGAGCTTAACTGATGATTTAAATGTTATCGAATTAAAAATATAGAGTTCAATTTTATTATAATTAAAATTATAAAATTTAATTTATTTCATGATCAAATTCTGATTTTTTTATAATTCTAAAATAAATGAACAGGTAACATTTTATAAATAAAAAATTATAATTTGTTCTTCTATTTATAAATGCCCATGAAGAGCACTCATTAATACCATGGTCAACTTTACCCCTCCGTCGAACTCTAACAGGTTTTAGTTTTTGTTAAAAAAATTTATTCAAATAGTTTCTACTTTTGCCACTTGGAATATTCATTTAGTCTCTACTAGCAACTCTTTAACTAATCCGTCCGTCAACTCATTAAACTAGCAATTGTTTAACACACAATAAATGTACCTTATTTTTATCACTTGTACACTTTAACACATTCACTAACATAAAAAATTAACACTTTAACACGTTGTGATGCCAAAATTCAAAATTTTTCGTTTTTTCTTTTAATAGTTTTTATTTTGGATTTAAAAACAACAACTACTCAATTAAGTTTAAGTAAACGAAAAAGTTGTTATTTTTTGCGTAAATCTTACGAAGTAAAAGAGCTTATTTGTATGAGGGTAGGGATGATAAACAAGTCAAAAGAGTCAAAACGGTATATTGTTAAAACTTAATTTAAAAACTTAATGAGTTTTAAATTTATATTTGAACTTGGTTTATTTATTACTTGAATTGATTTCGAACAAACTTTAATCGAGCTGAGCTCAAGTTTAAGGGATGGATAAAATGGGATCTATCATATATCTCTTTAACCTATGAAATATAGGAGGAATCGTATTCATTTATGTCCATGTATTATGTCCCAGTAAATAATATCCTTAGTTCAAGAAAGCATACAAGCAATCTATTAGCAATTTTGAAGACAAAACGAACAAAAATTACAGCAAAGAAAGTTGTGGACAAACGCCCCTGAATCAAATGATGGTGGTCAAAGGAATGGTCGATAATTTTTTTGATCCATCCTTAATGGTTGTGGGATATGATCGAGGCGAGGGTAATGACATGGTGGTAGAAGAGGGTAATTTCAAAGAAAAGAGACTTGTGTGAGTATGAGTTTTTTTTGAGATTCAAAAAACAAGTTATCTTGTATATTATATATAGTTTTGAAGAAAAGATCAAAAATATGTGTCTTATATATTATAGATATTTTATATTCTATAATGATAAAATTTATTTAAATATTCATTTTTATTCAAATATTTTTATTACAAATACAACAAAACCATTGGAATAAATGAAGTTGACTAAATATTAAAAAAAGTAACAATGAAAAAAAAAGAAAATAGACAATAAAAATAACTTCATTTTTCTATTTGAGAAAGGTGAGGTAGGTAATGCAGAAAGAGTTAGAGATACAATGGTAACTCTTTCGGAGAATTCCAAGCACCGGACCCGACTAAAATGGGAGTCTTTCGTTAGAAGCACAAATATAATTCAATATCGTGATCTTATCGGTCCACGACTCCACAGCTATTTGGCCAGCTGACCTCCTCGGCTTGCCTGATACTGGAAGCAGGTACAACACACCGGTGCCTTTAGGTCTTACGAAAATAACGTAGGGAAAAGTTATTTCAAACATATCTAAAGTTTTTTCCTATCTTTTCCCTCCATCCACAAATCCCTCCAGTAATACACACGAGAACTCCATGTAATCGAGGCTAATGTGGTTGAATTTAAACGGGTGGTTTAGCATTTTCGATCAAAGTGAAAGCTTTGGAGGAAGAACTACTACATAATTAAGCAAGCAAGATTTGAGCGTGAAGCCTCAAATCTGTGGTAGTTTTCCCTAAAATCCACCACGAAATGACTATTGACCCAGCGGAGATAGTTTGAGTTTTTTTAATGGCCTTTCTTGTTTTTCGTATATACGTTTATAGGTAACTCGGTCTCAGATCGGATTGCACAAGGAACAAGTGCATCAAGGAATCGGCCAGTCCACAACACGGCATCACACTCCCACTATTAAGTCCCTTCATGACCGACAAAGGGGTTCTCCCGCCAATTGTTTCCACATTTGATATCGTTGTGCCCAGGACCAGTCACCAGTCACATCTAACCATATTAACCACCACATGAGACTAAGATATACGTGGTTCGCCAATCGCCTACGTTCACAGAGAGGAAACAATAATTCGCTAACACCGAATGAAGTTCATCAAAATGAGGAGAATACACTCCCTCTCATCTCCTCACCTCTCACTGTCTGTTCTCTCTCTCCTCTCACAACCCACACTCCCACCATCAGCAGATCCCTCTCCTCTGCTATCAGTACACTCCCCAGCCCCTTTGCAACACAACAACACATGCTGTGTGCCTCCCAGTAATCCCCCAAGGATTACATTTCCTGTGCACCCACGTCTCTTTCGCTCTCATTTCTCATCCTTTCCTCTCTCTCTTATATAGCCTCACTATGGATGAAACTTCAAATGTGGCAGGCACCCCATTGAAGACTTCAATCTGGTAGGTGGTAAGTGTGGGTTGTAGCACCACCAGAGAAGACTTTGGAAGCACACTGAATAAGACTTTAGCAAACACAGCCTTCCTTCTTTCATACGCAGCATTTCCTTCAAATATGAATTCAAGTCGACATTCATATGGGCTTGGGCCCTTCTTGGGCTTGGCTGGGCTTTGGCTATTGGGCCTTGGTGCCCAATAGTAGTTTGCTATTCATCTGGGCTGGGCTTCCATTTGGGTTGGGCTTCATATAAGCTGGACTTTGGGCTTCTTTCAATGGGCTGGATTCCCAACAATCTCCCCTCCAATCTTATTGAGGGTAATCCATGTCTTTAATTGCCCATCCTGACAATTTTCTGTCAGCTCCCCCGTAAGATTGTCAAGACAGCATCTGAGATACGTTGCCCTTCTTCAATGGGCAACTCCACATTCAACTAAAGTGAATGTTCTTCCAAATCGAAGGTGTTTTGCACTTCTCATGTAGGTGCCATGCAACCCCTAACTAGGTGCAGAAACCGGGAATGGGTTCTGGTCTGCCCCTGGCACGGTCGTTTTCCTTTCGGCTCATTATGCAACTCTGCCCTTGGCACAGTTCGGCTTTTGCCCTGTCGGCTTGGCAGGCACTCCTGCCCCTGCCATGGTTTTTTGGTAATTCAATGCACTAAAAAACAATCGACTGGCTATTAAATACTATCACTATGTACGGATGGCTCGCACGGTTGGCTCTCATGGTTGGCTCTGCTCGGTTGGCTCTACTTGTTTTGCTTTGGCCACTGTTTACGGGACGGTTATCAAAATGGCATTCGGAACTGCCAATGCAGGCCAGAGGCTCCAGATCACCTACGGGTTGCCCATCAAATTTAGTACGAACTGTCCCAAACGGAACACTGAATGCTGCCAGAATTTAATGTACTGGCTGATGGTCGGAACCTCAAAAATATAGAATGCAGAGACATATGCATCAAACAAGTACGGCTCACGGTTGCCAGCAAAAGGTACTAATAATAAACTACTGCTACCAGAGTATGCAGTTCTCGGAATGCTACAACAAATGCAAACTCTCGGTATATTGCCAGAACATAGTAGTTATCGCGAATACTGGACACACGCAACTCTCGACAGACTACCAGAAATATGTAGTTCTCGGAATACTGCGACAAACACAAGTCTCGGACCATACTACCACACATATGTAGTTCTCGGGAATACTGTGCCACTAGAGCTCTCGGCATACTACCAGACATATATAATTCTCGAAATACTGCGACAAAGGCAGCTCTCGGCATACTACCAGACATATGTAGTTCCTCGGAATTATTGCGAACACACAAGCTCTCGGCATACTACCAGACATATTGTAGTTCTCGAAATACTGATGGACACTCGCAGCTCGGCATTACTATCAGAAATATGTAGTTCTCGACATATGCCGAAACACGCAGCTCTCGGCATACTATTAAGAACATATGTAGTTCTCGAAATCTGCGACAACACGCACCTCTCAGCCATACTAACAGACTCTTCCCCTGTGCACCACCACTGAGAGGACCACTGCTACTAAGCAAGCGCGAAAGAGATTGATTCGGCGTATCACGCCTATAGCTGTACAGCTCTTCTTTGTCTCCTTCCTCTGAAGCTTACTCTATGCGACATCTTGTATGGGTTGCACCAATCTTGTCGGAGACAAATTTCTGCACGTATCCCAAAGCAGCTTTCTCTGCACTATTGTACTACTCTGGATCTTCAAATACATTGCGCTGCTTGCGTGCCTATGTGACAGTTGCTTCCCGCGTCCATTCTTCTCGCTGTATCACTGGGCCTATGTTGGACAGCAACTCCTCATGTCTAAACATTCTCCTCCAGTAGGTATAGCCTTTCAGTCGTCCTTCTTTGCAACATCTCTGGTTTCCTTAAAAACTCTGACGCATCATACTGTTGGTGTCGACTCTAAGCTGAAAACATGTGCTTTATACCTGAACACTTCATCTGTCCCTCTTGGTCGCAATAACAATACTTAAGTGCGACATCGTTGTGACCTCAGTCGTCCTCTTTCTGACATCTATCTGGACCTCTTCCTTGACTCTTATCTGGACCTCTTCTTTGACCTTTCCTCTGGAACTCGCTTGTAAGTTCTGATACGTAGTCCCTCTCTGAAAGCTTCAACACAAGCCTCCTCATTAAGGCTTGTTTCTGGGATGTCTTCCCAGCTACATCTCTCTAACTTGCGTCCACAACCCATGAGCATCGTATCATCGTCGCTACAGTTAGAACACCTCGTGTTCAAGGCACTATTAATCTGCAACAACTGTTCATCGTGTACATGATAGAACAATTTGTGTCAATACATTGTTGATATGCCCAATCATCTTCTTATGCATCTCTTCCTCATTCTGGGTTTTCTGGGGCATAATCTACATCTGAAACATGATCAGGTCTCAAATTACTCTGTCGTCTTACTTCTCTAAAATGGAAGCAAAATCTTTAAAAACCGACCTCGCGGATGAATCTGAAATGCCGAGAAAACTCAGAAAGGGCTTTTCTATCAAAATCAGACACTTTTGGGACTCAAATTGATTAAATCAGAAATTCAGGGACTAAATTGCAATTTCCAAAAATTCAGGAACCAATCTGTAATTAACAGAAAGTCCAGGGACTAAAATTGCAATTTACTATTTTGGTCAACGTTGGCTGGTCAACGCCGGTCAACGGTCAACGGCTTGGTCAACGCCGGCTTGGCTCGGTCAACAGTCAATGGCTCGGTCAACCGTTGGCGTGTGCTTGGGGTGTGCTGGCGTGTGCTAAGCGTGTACCAGCGTGAGCCAGGTCATACACTGACACTGTGGCGGTGCATGTGGAACGCCAGACGCGTGTGCGCGTGATCACCACTCACATCTTCCTCTGGGCGCGTGGGGCGTGGATTCTGAGCGCCGAAACTTAGGCCGGCGACATGAGGGCTCATTTGAGATCGATTTTAAATCCGTTTGGTTGATAGGCTTCGTTAGACGAGACGAATCTGTGGTATGTTCTTTTAAATATCACTTTTGGTGCATTTTGAATTTTGGTCCGGAATTCGAAATCGGCTCTGACGCTTCGAAATCACTCCGGTGACTCGAACTTGATCTGATACCAATTGTTGTGGCCAAGACCAGTCACCAGTCACATCTAACCATATAACACACACATGAGACCAAATACGTGGTCGGCCAATCTCCACGTCCATGGAGAGGAAACAATAATTCGCTACACCGAATGAATTAAATACAAATAGGAGGATCACACTCCTCTAATCTCTACCATCTCACTGTCTGTTCTATCCTCTCACAACACCACAACTCCCACCATTAGCAGATACTCTCTGATACGTACACTTCCCCAACCCTGTGCAAACAGCAAACATGCTGTGTGCTCCAGTAATCCCCAGGATTACATTCTGTGCACCCACTTCTCTCCTTTCTCCTCCCTTTCCCTCTCTCTTATATAGCCTCACTATGGATGAACTTTAAATGTGAGACACTCAATTAAAGACTTCAATCTGGTAGGTGGTAGTGGGTGGGTGGTAGCACCACCAGAGAAGACTTCTAGGAGCACACTGAAGAAGACTTCAGCAAACACAGCCTTCCTTCTTTCATACGCAGCATTTCCTTCAAATATGAATTCAAGTCTAAAATTTCATATGGGCTTGGGCCTTCTTGGGCTGGGCTTGGGCTGGGCCCAATAGTAGTTGCCTATTCACTGGTTGGGCTTCCATTTGGGTGGGCTTCATATGGGCTGGACTTTGCGCTTCTTTCAATGGGCTGGATTCCCAACAATAGTAATACCCTTATCTGTGAGAGATTTACCCAGGGCAAGTCCCTTTTGTTTTTCGATCTCTAGTTGAATTCCTTTACGATATTTTGTTTTCACTCATTACATTTACGTCGTGTTATTAGGATGCAACTGATTAAGGTCCTGGGCATTTGGAATGTAAACCAGACCTTATACTTGGGAAACTAGACTGATAGAAACTTGATAGCCTACTCTATGGATAACAAACTTGAGTCATCCGGTGGATCCTTTTCGAGTGGTTTCTACTTCTTCTGACGGTTCAGTTTTCAGATCAGTTTGGCCCAGCACAATATTCACAAACTATTTTTGAAACAATTGTTTTCATAGATTATTCTTTTAGCATAAATAGTTTTTGTTTTCTCAAAACTGTGTTCTTTTATAAGCTTTCCCATTAAAAAAGTTTTGAAAATCGTTAACCAAGCAAACTTTCTAAAATTGTTTGGAAAAACAAATCCTGAAAATTAAACCATACAGAGCACTAAAGTTTGGCATGCTCCAAATCTAGGGAACCATTGCCCATGCCTTAGAGAAGACTAAGTATGAAGATTCTGACATCAAATGGAAGGAGTTGGATCCAAAGCTTACTCACATAATTCGCCCATCGAGGGTCCGCTCTCGCTCCTAAATTGCGAATTAACGAATTTTGATAAAAATCGTGTACAATTCGCGATTCTAATTTTTGAGAGTGCAGATTTTAAATTTTGAGAGCGGGGATTTTGAATTTTGAGAGTGAGGATTTTAAATTTTTTATCTATTTGTATTTTTAAATTATATTTTCTTAAATATTTTAACTGTATAAAAAAATATTTTAATAAATTTTGTATTTATAGTAGTTTTTATAACCCATTGCCTTTAAATCTCATTTGGTATAGATATTTTTGTAGCTTACTTTTAACTAAATTATATAATAAAAGATTTGGTCGTTAATTGTTTCGCTGGTTACAACAGATGAAA